>OZ059906.1:8865479-9132979 GCA_964057215.1 Oscheius myriophilus
AACACATAGCGAACAAATGGCGTCGGTCATGGTGAATTGGTTAACAAAACAGCCAAAAACTTAAAAAAATATATACCTGAAATCATGGTCAACTGTTTACTTAAATAAAAATTAACCAAATGTTCTTTAAAAAAAACTAAAATTAAAAATTATCCCACCTTTTGTGATGTTTCACAGGTACACGAGAGAAATCGTAGAAAGGAGAATCATCCACAATGAAAAGATCCTCATTTTTTCTTAAAAAAAGAATTTTTTAAATAAATTTTTAAAATCACTTACAATGGATGGATAGTGTTGTTTTTACACGGACATGACCGTTTGTTCCTTCTTTTCTGAAAAAAAAACTGTATTTTTGTTATTATATTTTACAAACCTTGTCTTGGAAATTGAAATTCCCCTGGAACCATTTTTCCCCTCTCATTACGTTTAATTTATGCGCGTCGAGAAGAAATTCGTCGATTAGATCGTCTTGTAAATCTTAATCAGGGTAATTGAGGTAATTAGGATAATCAGGGCAATTACCATTATCCGTTTGGCGTTTCACTCTGTCTCCGCAATCGCACTGGTTTCTATTTTCACGGCATTTGTAGATTCGCCAACGGCCGTGGGAGGAGAGGTAGCAGCGCCACATCTAAAAAAATGTTGTTTTTTTTTTTTAATTCAGGGTAATTATGGTTATTGTAACTTTAAAATGGAATGCGCAGGAAAATTGTTTTTTTTTTCAAAAGTCAGAAACCTTTCTCTTTTTTCGGGAAATTAATTTCACCCAACTACTTCACACAAAATTGAAAGAAAATTTGTGCAACCTAATTGATCCCTGAACTTTTTGTATTTTTTCGAGTTTTCATTGAAAAAAAGAATCAATTCCATATGCTGTCCTGTTGTGAGAACCTTTTTGAATTTTGACTGAACAGTTTATAGAATTCATATTTTGTATTTTAAATTTGATCACCTAACTGTTTCCGTTAGCAATTAAAATTCTCTTCTATTTTCTTTTCAATTTCTCTTCGAGTTTCGTTTCTAGTTGTTTAGCCTAAATGGTAAGCCTAACGAATTTTCTCTTTAAAAAACATAAATTCATTTCCGTCTGATTTTTTTTTGTTTTTTAAGTTTGAAAATGGGATTTTTTTTAACGATTTTTTAGTGCTATATACTTTTCGCAAAATTTACTTCGGCTGATTTACGTATGTTTCACATAATATTTTAGAAACTAGATAAAAGCATGGGCACGTTGTGATGCAGTGTTGACATCAAATTTTTGAAAGTACCAATAAAACGGCATTTTTGGGTAAAAAATTCCTATTGCCCTATTTTAATTTGATTACTTTTAAAATGTTTTGTGTTAATAATAAACATTTACGTGAACATGAAAAAAAAACAGATGTTTGGGGAAATTGCCGCATTTTGTTTTTTTTGTGACGTTCCAATTTCCAATACGGGAAACACCTTTTTAACAAACACAATGTTTTCTTTCAATTTTTAATTTTACTCAAATTTCTTTTGTTCACACTTGAATGTTTCATGAAGGATTTGAAATCAATATCTTTTCAATTATCTTGGTTTTCCTGTTAGATTAACATTTTAAAAAAAAACAAAATCAAAGGCAACTTGATGTTTCGGTTCGGTGTCAAAAGAAAAACGACTACTGTTGATGTCAATATAGTCAATGGAATTCTCCCAGAAAAATGTTTCTTCGGTTTAATTAATCCCACCTGTCCCGAATCACACGGTTTCTGCCACTCCGGTTTGGCGCACTCCGTTTTCAGCCTCATCTCCTTGCTATACCTCTCCTTCTGTTTCAGAAATCGCTCTCGGATCTTCTTCAGCTTCGGCATTTTACTGAAAACAAATAGTTAAAAATAGTTTATCTACTCTTTCTTAGCCGATTTGGCTTCTAATGTTGCTTGAGTATGAAACGTGCAATGCAAAACAACGTTCTTTAAGTTCTAAGTACAACACTGAAACATTGGTACGCTGACAAAATGTACGCACAAAGTTGTGCGGCAATTTTTGTCTTTAAAATTGCGAAAATCATATCAATGTTTCAAAATATTGTTTTCTAAAGAGAATTAAGCGGAGGTTGCTATAACTATAGTCCATTTCGAACGAAGGGAGGAACACTTTCCACCGACCTTGATTTCCTCTCGTATTTAACCACTAGCAGCTTGAAACACTGAATAGAAATTTAACTAGCGAAACAGCACAGTGAAAGAGGAGTGCGCAGACAATTCAAAAATCGCGGCGGGACCAAATGTACCTAGTCCATTAGGAAAACACCTTTTTCCTTGTCTCTTTTTAGGAAACACACTCTATACCTTTGTTTTTATAACTGTGAAACATTTTTAGCACCGTATCTCACCAGGGGACACATTTTAACTACAAAACAGAAACAGTGGAACGCTGCCTAAGATAGTTTGAAAACGTTTTTGCACGCAAAAAAATTTGTTATCAAGCTTAAATCCACGTTTCGTCATTTTTCTAAGAATTTTATCCTAATGACAATGATGTTCACGCAGGCGGTCCAAAAATTGAAAACTTACCCTCTCTCAATCAGAACAGTATCTCTCCATGGGGCGAGGTCTTTGGCTTGGCGCGAATCTGAATCATCAGCCTGTAGATTGAATTCCGAATCTTTACTCACCTTTTGCTATTTTGAGTAGGTCTAAGAGACTTCTGCCATCCATGTAATCAGGTTGCGGCACACCAGCAATGTCGAGGCAAGTGGGGACGATATCCAGATTAGAAACAGGTTGACGGAGACTAAAGTTAAGTGTGAGTGTGTGAATGTGTGAGTGTGTGAGTGTGTGAGTGTGTGAGTATGTGAGTGTGTGAGTGTGTGAGTGTGTGAGTGTGTGAGTGTGTGAGTGTGTGAGTGTGTGAGTGTGTGAGTGTGTGAGTGTGTGAGTGTGTGAGTGTGTGAGTGTGTGAGTGTGTGAGTGTGTGAGTGTGTGAGTGTGTGAGTGTGTGTGTACGTGTGTGTATTTTTCAAACTCACGCAATGTTTCTCGGAATCCCAGGTCCTCTCAAGAAAAAGGGTACCCGAATGTCAAATTCGTAGGGCATATTCTTCCCTTTGATCAGTCCAAACTGTCCCAGATGGTAGCCATGATCAGATGTGTAAAGGACATAGGTTGAGGAGAGTTGGTTGAAATCTCGGAGTAGCGAGAAGACCTAAACAGAAATTCTACTTGAAAAAATAGATAATGACAAAGACAGAGAGCCAGGCTGAGCCGATTTAGAGACCTACCCTATGTAACCCCTCATCTACGCTTTGAAGAGTCTGTAGCCTTCTCCGATGCAGAAGATCGGTAAAAGCCACATGAACCGGTTCCATTTTCCCCGTTCGTTGCAGGAGCCACTGTTTGTCAGGGTTGGGAGCATAGTTCCAGGCATCAGTTCTGTAAAGTTGCGTGTTGTGAGTAGGATACTCAGCCATCGTCAGCAGTCAATTCAGTAAAATGCCTCACCTGTGAGACATCACATCTTCGAAAAGATTTGCAAATTGAGGCGCGGGATCTTCTGGCCCGTGTGGTGCCGGATAGGAGAGCACACTCAAGAAAGGCTGCCAAGCTCTTGTTCTAAGATGTTCCGCCAAAAAGTCCAAAGTTCTGTTTGTGACAAGATCGGTGAAGTAATCCTAAAAAAAAACTTTGTATCACACACACGCACACATGCACACATACACACACGCGCCCCACACACTCACACACTCACACACTCACCCTCTGTCTCTCTCTCTCTCTCTTCTCACCTTTTCATAATCGTTTCCAAATCTCAGTCTCTCTCCGTTCCAATTGACAGTATAATTGTAAAACTTGCTGTTCTTCACCAATCCCAGCCAATGGTCCCATCCCGGAGGCACATAAGCTCCTTCGTACTCATTCAAATATTTTCCCGCGTAAGAAGTACGGTAGCCCGCTGTTTTCATGTGCACGGGAAGGGCTCGTGGTTCATGCACTTCTCTAAATTTATTTTTTATTACTAAAATAACCAAGTAAATTTTAAAATTACCTCCATTCTGTCCCGGAACAATTGCAATTATTGGTGTGAACATTGTGATTGTGGACGTACAAACCCGAAAGAATCGAAGTTCGGCTGGGACAGCAAATTGGCGTTGTTACAAAACTGAATAAAAAGTTTATTTCAGTAATTAGGTGTAATTATCTTACCCGCTTTTAAATTCCACTCCTTTTTCTCTCATAAGCTTGATTGTTTTAGGCATGTGTTCCATTGAACCTAACTCAATGTCCTGGTCATCTGTTATAATGATTATCACATTTTTCTGACTGAATTTTCATTAAACACTAAATTTTTATAAACCAACCTGATAGAATTGGTGGAATGAAGAAAAATAAGGCATAGGAATAGGGAAAATATCATTTCGAGGTGAATATCAGCTTATGAACATGTGAAATCTGAATTTGGCTTTTATGTGTTATTTTCGAGAACACACAAAAGCTATTAGATTCTGGTAAATCGATTAATTAGCATAAATAAATATTTTAATTGTTTAAAGAAAAATACGCAATTGCGTAAAACGTTTGTTCTTTACGGTATACGTATCCAATACGTAATTACGTAGGTGCTTTTTTTGGGTACGGTAGTCACTGCTTTGAAATATTTTCATTTGGCTTTTTCTATGTTTACAAGCGGAATTTTGTTTGTATTTTTGCGTAAATATGCTAATGTCTTGCTTCGATCTAAACGAAATACTTTTTGTTTCCTTAAACCCGGCTTTACACTGATGATGCGGCATTTCATGTGAAAGTCACGTTTCTCATCTTAAACCCCTGTTTTTTCTATTTCTTTGCTGAAATGGCGTGGTTTCAAATTAGCAACATTGAATTTCTGTTTAAAACATTACAAGCTTTCAAAAATTCCAGAATATTGTGAAATTTTTCAAATTTAGCGCAATTTTTGTATTTTCTCCTTTTCTGTGCCATTATTCTCCTGTTGAATAAGAATTTTTCGTTTTCAGTATGACCGAGTGTGTTGGAGAGCCGATGCTCGTCGACGATGGAGCGGCCATGGCCAACGTCTGCCCTCTCCAGGCTCCCGTTAGTTTTTTTTTCTATATTTTCTCTTATTTTTGCTTGTTTATGTGGCTTAAAATACTACTTTTGGCGTATCCTGGTCGGGTTTTGTCCGATTGGCTCAGATTTTACGGAATTGGCATGTCGCCAGTAGTGAAACTGCTCCAATCGTACAAAACCTGACTCAGTGAGATGCCAATTTAAAGGACTGGAACGTTTGACTGCGCCCCGTTTAAAGTGTTATATTCAGGACACGGAAGGCCTGCTGCACCCGTTGGTGGTCCTGAACATCAGCGACCACTGGACCCGCACCAAAGCCCAGCACCCCACCAAAACCGCCCAGAAAGTGAGTTTTTGACTGTTCACGGTGAGATCTCGCCCATGTGAGGACGGACCTGGCACTCGTCCAAGAAATCCATACTGACTACGGTAATTCTTTCAAAATATATTGAAAATTCAAATGCCGCGCTCACGGGATTTAGACGCTGAGTCATACACCCAGCGTACACCTTGACTTGTCAACGGCGCGATTTTTAAATTTCAATGATTTTTCAAAGGAATTACCGTAACCAGTACGGATTACTTGGACGAGTGCCAAGTCCGCCTTGACTTGGGTGGCTGGTATCGCTGGTCTCGCCGTGTGTTTTGAGCAATTTTTGTATGTTATTCTATTTAATTTTTCCAAAACTTCGAATTCCAGGTGTTCGGCGCCATTTTGGGCCGACACGAAGGCCGCCATCTGGAGATTATGAGCAGCTTCGAGCTCAAAATGTTCGACTTGGCCGGCGTCCCCACCGTGAATCAGGAATTCCTCGAACAGCGGGAGGAACAGTGTGAGTATTTATCTTTTTCTTTACATTTTGTTTATCATTTTTATAATTTTTTTTTAATGGAAGTGAGTCATCGGGCGGTATGAAACGGCTGAGGCCGCTGAGCGGTCTTTAGGACAGCCCCAGGTCGCTGTGTTCATCACATAACACATGCTCAGGCCGCTTTACTATCGCAAAGCGCATTACTTCGCAATCTCAGGCCGCTGAACCTGCTATACAACAGGCTCAGGCCGCTGTAAGGTCTTCAGTAGAGAGCCAGCCACTGACTTGACAGGCTTTTGCCGCTCTGCGGTCCAAGGGCAAGGCTCAAACCGCCTTGACCATCACCGCAATCCCAGGCAGCTCAACGGACAATATAACAGTCTCAGGCTGCTGCACTTGTTAGTGTTTTGGGTACGGCACGTTCGATTGCTCTCTGGCTTGCAAGGCAGCCTGACTATGAGACCGTCCGCAATTTTGTCATTCAAACTATCGCCGCTTACCGGCTCATGTTTCAGACAAAGGCCGCTCTCAGGTTTGGTCGCTTCATGTTTTAGAAAGAGGGGTTCTCACGGGCCGGGCCGGGCCAGCTGGAAAATCTTGGTCGGCCCGGTCGGCCCGTTTTCCCTGCACCACCCAGTCAGAATGTCACCCACACGGCCAGGGTTCGATCCCGGTCGGTGACATTCTTTTTTGTACGACTAATGTTGACTTATATGTTAGTAACAGCCATTATTAAGTAATTTAACAGTTTAAACGGTTTAAAAAATTATTGTACCGATTTATACAAAATGTAAAATTTAATTTTTCATACTCGGGCCGATCGGGCCGGGCCGTCCCAAAAAAAATTCCTCGGCCCGGCCCGTCATTAGAGAACCCCGTTAGAAAGTAGGCTGAAATGGCTTTCAAGTACACATTGTTGCCGCGTAGCGGCCTGTTAAGCACTCTATATCGATCGGTGTGGCAGGATCAGGCCGCTGCGCGCTACGTTGGACAGACTACTGCAGGCTTGCTGTCTTTTCGACAGGCTTCAGCCGCCGTACGGGGCACTGGGGAGAAAAAATGGTGAATGAAGTGGTTCGAACAAGCTAAGGCCGCTTTGCGGTCTTTCTGACTAATCAAAGTCCTCTTTATGCTCGGTTTGGCAATAATTTTTCTCTTTTCAGACAGACAAACGTTCCCGGAGATGGAGCTGATCGGCTGGTACTGCACAGGCGAGGGCGCGCCCACCGCCCACGAGCTTCTCGTGCAGAGATTCTTTATTTCGAACAATTACGATTCGCCCGTCTTCCTCAAACTCGACCCCGCCAGCTCGCCCAGCTGCACCAAGGTTTGTATTGTGATTTTGATTTTTCTTTGTAAAATGGGGGCTTTTTAAACTTTTTAAAATAGGCCGTTGTGCCAGCTGACTGCCTCCAATTTGAGCTAAAACCTGGTAAACTGAAGCAGCCAGCTGTCATAAATCCTTTTTTTTCCTTTTTTGCGCCACTCTTTTTATCAATTTTATTTCTTATTTTTATTATTTTCCAGCTCCCCGTGACGATTTGGGAGAATTGCGGTGCGGAAACCCTTGGCGCCGTCGCCTGGACCCTCGTCTCCGAAGAGAGCGAGAGAATCGGAGTCGACCACGTCAACAGGTGAATTTTTGGCACCTTTTGGAGCTTTTTATTTAAGCTCCGCCCCTTTTAAACTTATCCCCGCCCACTGTTGCCAATTTTTAGTTGAATATTTCCAGGTTTTCTTCGAAAGTCGGCTGTGAGAAGGAGTCGGAGGTCGGCAAGACGATCCGCTCCAACAACGCCGCCGTAGCCATGCTCGTATCGAGGATTAAGGTTATTTATTAATTTTTTTTATCGTCGAGGGGCCTGGCCAAGTGGGCGGCATGAAGCAATTGTGCCAGCCGGCTGGTTCAATGGAATTTTGTAAAATTGTATCTCTTAAAAATAACGGAAAATCCATGAATTTGTTGCCTGTCGGTTGGTTCAATGACGTTTTCCGGCGCTAGCTCCGCTCCTTTTTGTGGGCGTGGCCTATTTTTGTGCTTAAGTTGTTTCAATGTTCACGGCGTTCGGAGGCGGCCTGAGTCTGACACAAGCCTCTCAAAGCGGCCTAAGATTGTCAGAGGCATTTCAAAGCGGCCGAAGGCTGCCAAAACCAGCCCGCAGGGGCTAGCTCGGCCCACTGCATTTCGCTTCCTGGGGGCGTGGCCTATTTTTTTATTTCATGAAATTTATTGCCAGTCAGCTTGTTTGACAGTTTTTGGTGCTAACTGCGCCCATTTATCTCCGTCGTCTGCCTATGGGCATGGCCTATTTTTTCATTTTAAAAAGTTATTTAAATCTTCCCAAAACCACCACGATTAAAAAGAATTCTGATGCGGCCTGAGCCTGTACCAAACCTTTAAAAGCGGCCAGCTGTTGTCATAAGAATCGAAAAACGATCTGAGATTGCCAGAGGTGTTCCAAAGCGGCCAGAGGCTGAAAAAAGTGCATGTTGGTGTTGGCTCCGCCCCCTTCATTTTAACTCATGTGCGCGTGGCCTATTTTTTCACTGAAAATTGTTAATTATGGGGGTTCTTCTGGGCCTTGATCTAGTCATATTGCCAAATTTTTACTATTTTTTTCACAAAAAAAAAAGCGTAAATTTATGAATTCCTGCCTTCTCCACCTACTTGTCCCGCCTTCTAGTGGGCGTGGCCTATTTAAACATAATTTAAAATTATTTTTTCAGTTGATCCGTACGTATCTCGTGGGCGTGTCCGAGAAAACCATCGCCCCCAGTGACGAAATCATCCGGGAGGCGAATAAGCTGTGCCAGATGTTCGCCCGGCTGCGCCCGGAATTCTTCAACGACGTCGCTTTGAAACAGGAGGAGGACGTCAGCGTGTCCGTGCTGCTCAGCCGGATGACCGAAATCTGCGGATCCATGAATGATGTAGGTTTTCTGTGGTTTGGGCGGCCTAAGGCTGGCAGAGGTGCCTCGAAGCGGCAAAAAAGCGACCACCCAATCAAACTGTCACCCACACGACCAAGGTTCGATCCCGGTCGGGACACTTTATTTTTGCTAACATTAAAATTAGTTTAAATGTGTAATAGAAGTATTATGAAAGTGTTTGTGGGGTTTAAAAAATTCGACTTTAGCTAAAATAACGATTTAAAGAATTTTTAATTTGACAAGTTTACAAGCTGGTCCGAAACGTGCCGACCCTTTTTTTACGCCCAGCCCGCGAGCCGGCCCTTCTTTTTTTTCTTTTGAGAACTATGGCTGCCACACAGCAGAATAACATTCACAAAAGCGGCCTTAGGCTGTTAGAATCATTTTGATACTGCATAGGCAGGGAAATATGTCTAAATGCGGGCTAACGGTCTCAATAGTTATCCAACGCGGCCTGTCGCATATTGTTGCCAGTAGTGTATCCTATACGGCCAAGCGTGTCATTAGTGTTTTTAACCGGCCTACGGCTGTAAAAAGCGTTCTGAAGCGGCCTATGGCTGTGAAAGGTGTCTTACATTACTTTTTAGCGCGACCTAATGTTGCCAATAGGGCTTTCAAATCGACCCAAGGATGTCAACTGAATCGCAAAGTTTTAAAAGGCATCGCGAAGCGGCCTTAGGCTGCCATACGAGTTTTAAAGCGGCCAAATGCTGTCAAAGGTAACCGCATGCGGCCTAAGGTCATTAAAGGTATCCGAAGCGGCCTAAGGGCGTGAAAAGTATCCGAAGGTAACGTCAAAGGCGTTGAAGCGGCCTGGAGCTGTTCAGTGCGGCCTGAGGCTGTGAAAGGTATATTTTAAAGGCCTAACAAATTCAATAGGGTTCTAAATCGGCCTAAAGCTATTGAAGGTGTCACACAGCGGCCTTTGGCTGCTATTCGTGTCCCAATGCGCCCTAAAATTGTCATACATGTGCTGAGACTGTATGTCGGTAAACGCGACATAAAGCTCTCATAACTGTCCCAAAGCGTCACATGGCTAGCAAAAGCTCCCCATAGCGGCCTGAGGCTGTAAATTGCTTTTTTCAATGGTTGTCCAATATGGTATATTTGTATTAAATCCTATTTTTCAGTTGGTCGGCCGCCTCAACACCATAAGCAGCGATCGGCTGAACGTCTCCGGCCCGGCGAAGCCTCAGATGCAGCACCCGCACAAGAAGACGCTCTTCAATGCCAGTGAGTCGTTTTCTATACATTTTGGTATTTTTTATTCAATTTCTATAAAATGGAAATGGGGCGTGGCCAAGTTTGCCAGACCTTCAGCAGCTTCTGCCAGTCAGCTGGCTCATTTTTACGGTGTTGTGCTGGAAAATTTTTGCAAAATTAGTGCCAGCTGACTGGCATCAGCACTGTGAAATCGTACCAGATAGTGGCCAAACGCGGCCTGATGCAGTTCGAATCTATTCATTGCGGCCTGAGGCTGTGATATGTGTCTTTACGTGACCAAGGACGTCAATATTGTCCCTTAATTTAGTTTTTTCAGTGTTCGGCGCGGGAAGCAGTGCCTCTTCGAACACTCCGGACCTCTTCCATATCTGAGAATCTCCCGAACCCCCCTCCCTCCGAAAGTCACGGTGTCCCCTTCCGCTTCCCATCGGGTGTGTTGCGCGATCCGCAATTTGTAATTAAAAAATAAACACTTCCTTGTCTTTTTATTGGTGTTTTCAATGGAAAATGCAGATTTCATGGCTGATATCTTGGATTTTTCTGGTGAATTTCGAAAAATTTCATTTTCGATGTATTTAACGCGGAGGTTAGCTGATCTGAGCATAGCACGGAGTGTCGGGAGGCGGTTTTTCTTCCGCAGGAGCCCGGAGAAGGACCCGAATGTTTCTGTGAGTAACAGGGAAATTTCGGAACGTTAGAGACAGAGAATCAGACGGATAAGTGGTTAGAGACGCAGAGAAACATACATCGGTGGTCAGAGACGCAGAGAACGATAGATCGCTGCGGAGATTCAGAGAAACAGACAGATGAGTGGTTAGTGACGCAGAGAAATAGACAGATGGGTGGTTAGAGACGCAGAGAAACAGACAGATGAGTGGTTAGAGACGCAGAGGAACCTCTTTTTCCAGGGTCTTTTCAACAACGATTTGCTAAAATTGCCGGCGGGATTCAAAAAACTCAATGAATCCGTCAGAGCCAACTGTGACGTCATCGTGAAATCGATTCTCGACGGAAGGGAAGATCGGACGACTGTTCAGCTCTTCGACGACCTCTCCAACGAAATTTGCAAAGCTGCCGATCTGGTACGGGTGTCACTTTTACTTGTGTGATCTGAACTTTTGAAATTGCAGGTGGAATGTGTGAGGCAGCTGCATTCCGATTCCTCCTTCAACGAGGCGGCCGAGGAAAGTGCGAGGGACTTCTGCCAGCTGGTTGAGAGGTAGGAGGAATTTCTAACCGGATGGAATTTCTCTCTGAAAAATCTCTGTGTGTCCTCTCTCTCTCTCTCTCTCTCTCTCTCTCTCTCTCTCTCTCTCTCTCTCTATCTCTCTACATATCTATCGACTAATTGTAAGTCCCTCAATTGACCCTGTTTTTTCGGGGGTTGACCGCTGTGTGACACCAATGGGTGTTCTTTAATTACAGCGGTTGGGCCGCGCCACATGTGGCGGGCAGCTGCTAAGAGAAGTCTTAACTAAAGAATCGGGTCAGATCCAGGAGAGAGAGAAACAGAGTCAGAGAGAGCGAGAGAGAGAGAGAGATAAATTAGCAGTTGAGCCCCCACTGTCCTTCCATGCTTGGGTTCGTTAACGTGGGTTAGGAGGCGTAGTTCAATTCAGTTGCCTGTTTGTAAATTAGGCGATTGGGGGGGGTCAATTTACTGTCGCTGTTGTTGTTGGGGGCCTGATATACATTCAGTTTGTTCCTTCAATTGGTCACAGTTTAAGGTGGTCAATTTACTTAAATTTTAGCTGAAATTAAATTTATCCACTTCCAGTCATTTGAATTGTGGGGGCTTAGCTAGCTAGATACGCGGAACTTTTTCATATTATGTATGTGAACCTTCGATGCTCAAAGTCGGGCGAATGTGACTATGTGGGGGGGGGGTTACCGAATTAGGTGGTGTCTATTTGAATTTGTGGGGGTCTTGGCCAAATTGACTATGTGGGGGGCTTGACCGAATTGACCAGGTGGGTAGTATCTGAATTTGCTGTATAGCCTGACAAGCTCAGGTTAATTGGTAAACACGAGTTTTAGGGGGGGGGGGGGCAGGGAAATTGAAAGAAAACGAGTTATAGTATGTTCCATTTCCAGTCTGAACACCTTCATTCCCCTCTACAACAAGCTCAAATCCTCCCGGACAACGGAGGCTGCCCGTCTGGATAACGTCGACCAGCGCACCCTCGACCTCTTCCTCGACGATTTCGAACAATCCGGCGTACATCTTCCCGATGAAAAGGTGGCATTAGGGTTTTATTTTGTTTTCGGCAATTCGAGGACAGTTTTATCGCCGTTTGCGGCCTCAGTTTCTTTTGACGATCGATGGGGCTCATTTTGAAAATACTCTTTATAGTCCTAGCCAATTCTAGTCCCACCTTATTTTGGGCACTACGTACTCCATTTTCGGCGGCACGGTATTTTCCTTTATTACGGTATCTCAACTTGGCTGATTGAATCAAATTTTCACTGTTTTGTAATGTTTCATTGATAATGTTCTAAAATATTGTTTTTTTTTCAGTTTCTTTTAAAACTGGCTTTTTTAAAAGGCGCAGCCGCTGAAACAGAAAACCGGCGGCTTTTTCAGCCTCCGCCGCGGCTCCTCAGACAGGTGCCGCCATAGCGCAGGCGGTAGCGAGTTCGCCTATTAGCCAGACGGCTTTCCAAGGCCGTGGGTTCGATTCTTGTGTCATCATTTTAAGCTTTTCAGTATGGGACATTTCATTTGCAACGCGAAAGTTTACTGTATCCCTCTATTATTGCGTCAAATAGACGGAACTAGGATTGGCGAAGACTATAATATAAAATAACCCCCCTTTCCAGAGAGCCGAATTCGTCCGTCTGTCGGGAGAGATTTTCGACGCCGGCGCCAAGTACCAATGGGGCTGTGATTCTTCAGTGGAGATTGGCAAGTGAGTGGTTTTCTTAGAGAGAGAGAGAGAGAAAGAGAGAGAGAAAGAGAGAGAGAGAGAGAGAGAGAGAGAGAGAGAGAGAGAGAGAGAGAGAGAGAGGACACACAGAGATTTTTCAGAGCGGATCGGAAGAAGTACGGTTTGGATGCGGGTATTCTCTATTCACCGGTGGCTCATACTATGCAGAAGGAGAAGCGGAAGTTTATTCATTCGATGTACTACAAACACAATCCGGAACAGGTACGCTGCGTCTAGGACTGTCTGTTCGTCTTCTCTCTCTCTCTCTCTCTCTATCTCTCTCTAACTGTCTCCATTTCAGGAAGCCCATCTTCGTCGTCTGGTGACCAACAGAGACCTCCTGGCCCGACTGACCGGTTTCGAGTCCTACTCCCATCGTGCCCAGTACAACACACTCCTAGGAACATATGAGAACGCCAGGGAATTCCTCTGGGGCGTTATTGAGGTAATGTTTTTGTAGAGAGAGAAAGAGAATTAGACGAACAAAAGATATCTTAATCGGATACTCACGGCTCTAAGCTACGCTACTGCTCCTCCATGCCTCTGATTTTGCAATATCCAATTCAATACTTCACAAAGCGGGTTGCCGACTTTGTACGGGTGCAGCCTGAAAATCCCACAGTCATTCTAGACACCAACATTGTGCTAAGCTAAAACATATACATTCTTCTACACATAATAATGTACCCGTTACCGTTATTGTACTTGTGTGGGCTTTCTACGTCCCTGTAACGTTGGCCTCACCAATTGATGCTTCAATCCTATGACCGACCCTTATCAATCCCTTGGAACAAACACGCTATCGGGATTGCCCGAAGACAGGTTGTCAATAGGTTGTCACCTGAAATTGAGCCACGTTCAGACCGCTATACGAACGCGATAATTTCACAGGAGCCTTTTCGAATCACTTGGCTGTATACAGGGGTCGGGTCATTTGGAAAGTTTTTGGTCGGCCCGAATCGGCCTGGCCGACCAAAAACTTTCGAAATGACCCGACCCCTGTATACTCGGCCCGGCCGGCATACTCGAATCGGCCTGGACGGTCCTTTTACACTGGGTCACCAAGCCAGATCGCCACTCATACGACCAGGGTTCGATTCAATATTTAACATATTTACAATTTAGCAAAAAAAAATTCCCGACCGGGATCGAACCTTGATCGCGTGGGTGACAGTTTGGAATGGCGATTCGAGTATGCCGGCCGGGCCGAGGATCTTGTCGAGGCGGCCTGGTCCGGCCCGTGAGAACTATAGCGGCCAGGCAGGGCCGTCCCAAAAATCCTTCGGCCCGGCCCGTGATTTGAAAATCCCGGCTGTACATTGCCACGTCATGGTCGCTGTTTACGTGTTTTTGCTTCAAAAAACAGTGATCCTTTTTTAAAACGCCTACATAATTGGTTACAAGGGGCAGATACGCAGCCGTGAACCCTTAGTGACACGCGGGTTGTAGGTTTACTGTAGTGAAACAACAACATTTCCGTGTTTATCGCAAAATGGAGTGCACATCACAGCATACCCGTACAAAATCGTACATACGAAACGAAACAGGTTGTCTTCTACTTTCCGATCCCTTTTATGGTGTAGGCTGGTGATGGTAGCATGTCCGACAAGTGTTTGTTTACTCAGAGTATACACAAACGAACTAGACTATACAAGACACTGAGAGCTGGAGAGAGAGAGAGAGAGAGAGAGAGAGAGAGAGAGAGAGAGACAGTGACAGAAAGATAATAAGAGAGAGAAAGGAAGAGTTACAAAGAAACCTCCTTTAGGCTTGTCGCCCCGCTGCCGAAAAAGAGATCGCTGTGTTGATAGATGTGCAGAACCAGTGCAGTCCCGGCAGTACTTCCGTCGGCGAGTGGGACCTCCACCACCTCACCCACATTTACAAGGTACTTTTTGTCTGAAGTCTATATAAATGGATACTGTAGGCTACAGCACTCTGTCGATTTTACCGTAACCCTGTAAGAAACGTTTTTAGGAGCGTGCCTTCGGGAGATCTCACCTCCACTTGGCGGAGAAGTACCTGAGCCTGGGAAATTTAGTGAAAGGTGGGACACATGCACACGGACACACACTCACGCACACACAAATACAAATACACACACACTGCTTTAGGATTCGGTTTCGTGGCCAACAAGCTCTACAGCGTACGCTTCCAGGAAGCTCCCATCGCCAAGGGTGAAATGTGGCCGGCTACCATCATCAAATTTGTGAGTTTTACACGAAAACCACTTTTTGTAAATTTATTAACTTTTCATAGGATAACTTTACATTTTTAGGAAGTCCTCGACGTGGCGAACAATCTTCTGGGTTATATTTACATGGACGTGGATAGGAGACAGACCAAGGCCGCCGGAGACTGTCACTACACCGTTAGGTGTTCGAAAGAGGTGGGAAATGCCGAATGGTGCACGGTTTTTGGAAGAAATCTTTAAAGGAAATGCCGATTGGCGCACTTTTTCTTCCCACAAATGCCTCTTTTGTGCACGGTTTTTTTGTTGTTGAAAGAAATACCTATGCTGTACTGTTCGTTAAGTAGAGATGTCGATTTCTGCATTGTGTTCGGAACCAATATCTGCATGGTCTTGTGCTAGAAATACCGATTTGTTGATTTTGTTGAATAAATTCCGAAACATGACGGTTTCTTGCTAGAAATGCACATTAGCGCGCGGTTTTTTTATTGTTGGAAAAAAATGTCGAATACTGCACGGTTTTTGGTCGAGATGCCGAATAGTGCGCGATTTCTGGGGGAAAATAATGCCTGTTTTTTGTAGAAATGCCGATGGATGCCCGGTTTTGGAGCAATTCACGATTTCTATACTATTTCTTGTTTGAAATGCCGATTTTCGCACGGTTGCGCGTTTTTTGTTTAGGACAAATCATGATTCCTGCTCTGTTTTTTTCCCTATAAATACCTTTTCTCACGACATTCTGCAAGAAATTTCGATTTACGCATGGTTTTTGGATAAAAACTCACAAATCTCATTCCAGTTGGCTTCCGGCGAGTGGCAGACGCCGATCGTCGTCCTCTCCCTTTCGCTGACGGACCCTCCCGTGAAGGACTGGCACCGGGTGACTCTTTCCACCCACGCCGCGGAAAATCTCTTCCACGAGCTGGGCCACGCCATGCACAGTATGCTGGGAAGAACGAAATATCAGCATGTGGCCGGTGAGTTGAAAGAGAGAGAATACAGAGAGAGAGAGAGAGAGAGAGAGAGAGAGAGAGAGACTGTGAGTGAAAGGGAGACTGAGGCATTTTCAGGAACCCGCTGCCCCCAAGACTTCTCCGAGATCCCCTCCAATCTCATGGAGTACTTCTTCAATGACCTCACCGTGATGCAGACCATTTTGACGTCTCCCTCGGGACAGAATATCTCACTTGAGGAGGCTGCAGGGCTCATTGCCTCCCGATTTGCGTTTACTTCGTTGGAGACTGTGCAACAGGTGAGAATACTCTTAATTTGTGAGTACGGAAGGTGTTAGGCGCACCCGCTTACATGAGAATTTGGCTCTATCTGTTGCTAAAAAAAAGCTCCTGGGAGGGCCATGAATATAGCTCTAATTTATATTTTTCCTTAACCTTGGGGGGCCTAAAATGGCGCTGCCCCCAACTTTGTGCTCTCAGGGCTGATACACAAAAGCAGTTACTCCTCTCTTTCCCCTACTGCATTTTCGGGGCTTCTGCCACACCCCGCCCCCTAACATGGTGACCAGGTGGAATGCATTGTGTTTTTGATGTGGGAGCCTAATTCGGGGGGTTGTTGGGGGCATAGCTAGACGTTCTGCCCAAATGGTGCTTAGCGGGCAACGTAAGGCTCCTTTTAGTTTTTTTTTCAGCATTTTCAACAAAACGGCGAATTACGTAAGTATCCCGAGCACCTCACGTCCAGTTATGGTAGGGGGGGGGGCGCCTTTTGGGGGGGGGGGGGTGGGGGTTGCTTTGTATGGGGACATTGTCAACATTGGTGGATTTTTTGTCCTCTCGCATTGGGGCGCCCTAGCGTTTGGGCCCCCTCCCAACTGTATTTATTGATGTGGGGACAAATGTTGGTTTACAGGAGGTGGGGGGTTACATTGATATTTGTTGGAGGCGCTTTTCTTTTACCCCCTTCCCACACTTTTCTATTCCGATTCGAAATCGATGCGCTTGTTTTTCCGCCTTCTAATACTATTTCCCATCGGCGATGCGGAGATTGCATACATATTTATTGATCTATCGGTGACAGCAGCAATACCAAACTGCCTACGATTTTTGAAACGATGTGTATGTTTGTATGTAATGGAAATGTTACAGTAATCTGAGCGGGTTATGGAGAGTTTTGCTATGCAACAGCGTAACTTTGAGGGTTAAGGAGCAGTCATGGGCTGTATGTTGTCCTTTAAAAGTTGTATTGCAAAATGAGGGTGTGCCAGTAGTCATAATAACGTTACTTTGAACCCTATTGACACCCGGCTGGCAATGAATACGGTTAAAAAACCATGAAGTATTGAATTTGCTACAAAAAAGGGTGCAAGCCGGATATAGTGAAAAGTTTTAGCTTGTTAGGGAGAGAGCGGGGTTTTCCAATGACGGGTCGGTGGATTTTTTTTTGGGACGGCCCGGGTATGAAAAACATAATATTAAATTTTATACAAAACGGTACAATTTTTTTTAACTTGGTAAATAACTTAGTAATGTTTGTTACTAACATATAAACTAATATTAGTTGTACAAAAAAGATGTCACCGACCGGGATCGAACCCTGGTTGTGTGGGTGGCAGTCTGACTGGGTGGTCCAAGGTAAACGGGCCGGGCCGACCAAAATTTTTCGAATGGCCCGGCCCGGCTCGTGAGGACCCTGGGAGAGAGTGAAAGAAAGAGAGAGAGAAGACAGACAGATTTCCTATGTGACAGCGTAACTTTGGAACATTCCAGGCCATGTACGCCCTCTTCGATCTGGAACTCCACGGCCCTGAGGCTCGTCAAATCGCCTCCGGCACCGTCAGCACCACCCACCTCTTCCACTCCATCGCCTCCACCGCCCTGCCTCATCTGGAGAGGGACAGAGAATCCGCCTTCCACCACAGGTATCTACAGTGTCTTTTTCCTACTGTATTACTGCTACAGTACCTTTGCTACAGTAATCGGAGTACCGTACACATACAGTACTATTTTTCAGATTCCATCACTTGGTACAGTACGGTGGCAAGTACTACTCCTACCTGGTGGCTCGCTCGGCGGCCAGTCTCATTTGGAATGCCAAGTTCCAGAGGAAACCCTTCGATGGAGAGGCCGGAATGGCCTGGGCAGAGGTAGACCTTTAAATTATCCTGTTTTTGGGGATGGTCCTTTAAATTACAGTATACACGAAACAGACCTTTAAACTACTATTGGGTTTGCAGGAAGCGACTTTTAAGCTAATTCGAAGGAAAAATATACCTTTTATACGTAAAACTAGCATGTTTTAGACCTTTAACTCATGTCTCAAAGTACCTTTTTTGTAGGATTAGACGTTTAAACTACAGGCCCAAGACAAATATATTTTAGCTACAGTATACACAGGAGACAGTCCTTTGGCCTACATTAATCTAACATGTATAGCCCTTTTTTAACGTACCCAAATTTTAGATCTTTAACCCAACCCTCTTTTTTCAGGTGCAGTCCCACGGAGGCGGCCTTCCTCCCTCTCGCCTTCTGGAGTCCATCCTTGGCTACGCGCCCACCAGCTCCCATCTCATCGACGCGTTCCGCCGCGAGTCTAACAACACTTCGAATCTCGGTGTCGTCAACGTGTAATAACCAATGCCTTTCTTCAGAGTGATTTTGAAATAAAGAAGATATATAGTTTGTGCCAAGACTACTTCGGAACATCGTGCCAATGTTTTGATGTTGGGCCTAGAGTAAAGCGTGCTATATAGGATACTCAGGCGGTGTATGCAGCCAAATTGGACGAAGTAGACACACATACACACGAACACACACACACATACACACACATACACACGCTCACACACACATACACACGCACATACATACACACACACTCTCTCTCTCGCGTAAATCCACATGTATAGAGATATGTTTAATTTCACAGGCGATTTTCAAGCTTTCGTTTCGTACAGAGATTACTGAATAATGCATCAGGGGGCTTCCTTCGTCATCACTGCTGAGCGGGCACGGCCCAATACATGTGTAGCTTTGGATCGGAATGGGTACTCAGAATGACTGGCATTCAAATTTTGACTGAAATCGGAAAAATGAATTTGGTTACGCTTAGATACCTTCTCTTCCACTGGATGTGGTGATGGCTAACTGGATCGTGATGAAGGTTGTTAGCCATGTGTTGACTTCTTCTACTAATTCTTCATCGTCAGCTCAGATATCCATTGTAAGTGACGCAATGGATGAAATAATGGCGCTTGGAAAATCTATGTAGCCAGATATATCGAATGCTACTTATTAGAGGCTGTGCTATCCTTGAATCTCTTAGATGAACTTGCGTGTATGGCAGGTCTGAAAATTAGAGTCTTGAGTTTCGGAAAAAGAACGTGAAAAACTGACAAACCGACAATAAAGGCTAAAACAGAGACAATGGGCCTGGGAGAGATAGAAAGAGACAGTGAGTGAGTGAGTGAGTGAGAGAGAGATGTCTTTCGCCAGCTAGATAAGAAAGTTACAGAGTCAAGTTAGAGAGTGTTAGAGACAGTGAGCTATTGCCTGGGGGCAGAGATGGAGGGACAACGAAAGAGGGAGATTGGGGAGGGAGAGAGAGAGAGAGAGAGAGAGAGAGAGAGAGAGAGAGAGAGAGAGAGAGAATGAGAGGGAGCGCAGATAGCCAGAGTTGCGTATCGAAAAATGGAGTGTGACGGCGGTTTTGCCTGGCACAGTCGTTTTGACAGCTAGATAAGATTACGTCAAACTGCCAAATAGCGGGCCAGCCAGAGAAATTCAGACCCACCATCCATGGGGCGGGGGGTTGTATTTACATTGATGGGAGTACTACTTTTCCGATACCCCCTTACAATTTCCACTGGTTCGAAATGTTTTCGTGCGTCTACAACAATTCGACCGTCGGCACCGACCATGCTCCCCCAACTGATTTTAAAAACAAAAACCAAGATAGAGAGCGAAACCAGTTTTATTATCCTCCGCGGGAGTGTGAAAATTCAAAACATGTGCTGACGGGGTAACGCAGTATGTACAACGAGATGCTTTTGGGTCTTTGACGGCGAGCGGCTTTCTTAGTAGTTCTGGAATCCACGACCACGACGGACGATGTTGCGGTTGAGGAAGGAGCTACTGGGCTCGAAACGCTCCACCTGCACCTGAAATAATCGATTTTCATTTTTAAAATACATAAATGCATGCTTTAGACAGCAAATAACAAAATCGGCGTTAAAACGAAAATAGCCGCTATTCAGTTTAGATAGCGGATTCAGAAAAAAAAAATCTCCATTGAAACGAAAATAACCCTCTTGAAATTACTCACCTCTTCGTAACGGCGACCTCCTCCCAGTCCCATGGCGTTGCGGAAGTTGTTGTTCTTCCTATTGCGGGCCTGCACGTACTGCACAACCTCAGTGCGGGGCTGCTGCTGTCTCTGACGGACGAACTGAACCAATCCTTGATCAAACTACAAAGTTCAAAGCTACCTGAGGCCTCTGCACCCTCTGGATGACCTTCTGCACGCGCTGAACCGGCGCCGGGCGCTCCACAACGATGACCCTTTGCCTCTGCTGCTGGGGACGCTGGATGACTCTCTGCTGGATCCTCTGGCGGATGGGCTGCTGCTGGGCACGTTGGATGACCCTCTGACGGATGGGCCTCTGCTGCACGATCACGCGCTGACGAGCAGGCTACAAATATTAGCATTGGAAATGGAAAAACTACAAAAGTACCTGAACGACGCGCTGGATCCTGGGAGCTTCGACCACACGCTCAACGACCACAGAGGGACGGGCGGGACGGATGCGAGGGCGCTGGATGACCACGGGCTGCACGATCTCCTCCTCGTCGTCGTAGAGCTCCTCTTCAACAGGGGCAGCGCGGAAGCCACGTCCCCTCCTAACGGTCTGAAAAAATCGATTTAATTTCGGATACAAAAAAGAATGAGGCCCCCGGTTGGCCCATTCATTTCTCCAAACAGGAAATTAGCTGACTCATCCATCATAAAAAAAAAGACAAACCTGAACAGTGTGAACAACGGGTTGGGCGATGACGGGCGCCCTCTTGGTGATAACGCGGGAACGCGTGTTCAGACGGGACAAAATGCCTCCAACACGACCGACAGCCACCTGAAACGTCACAGCTTACCTCATCGCCAGAGAGCCGGAGCCGTGGGGAAACCCCCGGGAACACGCAAGTAACGGCTGCCACGATGAGAGAGAGAGAGACACAAGAGAGCACGCTTCCCCAGAGTGACGCTGGCGGGACCTTCTGCTACTCAAGCACACGCCGTGTTCCTCCCGCAGCCGTCATTCTCGCCAATTCTTTCTTTCCCTATCCCTGTGGTTGGTGGTACTCGTCCGAAGACGGGGCTCGGTTGGGACTTCGGCTATCCACGGATAGACTTCTCCACGAGAGTTCCATGCGTGTGGAGAACGAGTGACAGCTCTCTCTTCCTATGGGCATTTCCAAGGAGGGGTTCAGATGTTGCACGCGTGTGTGAGAGTCACTCGGCCCAAGCTGACCCGACCGAATACGGGAGACCCGGAGGGAGGGTGATGGTGATGAAGAAACGTACGCCTCGGTTAGCAGCGGCCAGGGGACGAGCAGCGACAGCGCCTCCCAGGCGGGTCCTCAGGGCTTTCTGAAAATAAACAGTTTATTCGTGTTAAAAAACGATTATTCATATTTCTATTTGTACAAACTTAATGGTACCAAGTATCCCAGGGTCCCCCAGAAAAGGGAATGCCGCTATAAACAAGAAATTTTCGTTACAAAAAAGGATGTCTTAGAACGTAATATTGCTATAATTCAGGGCTAGATGCAAAACTTATTGCGTCATTCCAAAAACTAGACACATAAATGGGTCCTGACCCGATTCCTGAGCAACTTTTGCGCCTATTCTTACAAAACAAGTTCTGAATACTAAAACAAACCTTGACGAGGGCGTTGACCAGCTTCTTCGTTTGCGCATTCGTGGCGGCAGTGGCGCGAGCAGTGCCGGCGGCAGCGACACGTTTGTTGACAAACGTCATCGTACGTCCTCCAGAAACTCCCCTGCGGGAAGCACCTCCAAACTGAAATGAAAGGTTTAAAAATTATCACAAAATAATTTTTAACCAGAAAAGGCATAAAATCAATAAAATGCTCACCTTTCCACCCCTGGCTCCGCGAACGGCTCCTCCACGAGCAGCACCGCGCGTGGGTCCAGCACGGCCAGCGCCTCCACCGCGAGCGGCACCTCCACGGCCGGTTCCGCGGCCTCCACGACCACCACGAGTGGCTCCCTGGCTCTTCTTCGGGAACGCCGCCTTCTTGTTCATCTTGATGATGTCGTCAAGCGACATGTTAACCTTGGCATCAGTCATGATTTACCTCTGAAAAAGAGAAATTACGAAACAAAACAAAGGCGAGAAAAAAGTCTAAGAGAAGAGACACGGAAATAGGAGAGAAAGAACCGACACTCGCGGCCGAACGGCTAGAAATGACAGCTGTAAAGTGCCGTAAACCGGTGGGAACGCGGCGCGCGCACACCACGTCACGGAGCAAATTGGAGCGGAAACGTGGGAGATTTGAATCAGAACCGTAATTTTGATAAAATTATGAAATGAATGACAGAAGAATAATTGATCTAATGGATTGAAATAAAGCAACACACGAAAAAAGCCAACACAGAAACAACTGCGCGACAAAAAGTGACAGCTGCTATTACTGCCCTGGCGAGTGACCAAAAATGCTAGCGTTTCGTGCAAGGGCCGTAAATTTCGAACTGCAAAGGCTTCCCTACAGCGACGACACATGAAATGAGTCACAACTGCATCTTACGATAGTACAAACAGCCCCGCGATGGCAACAATGATATATCAAGGCGTGCAATGACAGGAATACTCGCCTATTTTATAAAATAAAGATGTTTTAGAACATTTTATACTTAAAAATATGGTAAACATGCTTACCACGGCGTAAAATTGGGAGTAGGTCGCGCAAGTAAACTGTAAAAACAAGTCTTGTCATTCGACGTCTCCAAGGCTATTTTTCATCCAAAACTGCGATTTTATGGGCAATATTAGGGCATTTCCTATACCGAACTATGATAAATACAGCTTCTATTGCGTAAACAAGAGTGGTTTGCGTGGGCGACACTTAAAAACCACAAATTTCGAAATTCGGTGTTTATAGGGCTATTTTTCACAGCGAAACGTAATTTTCGGATACATTTGCAAAGTAAAATACATTTGTAATCGATATATTAACAAAAATACACGAAAACAAACTCCAAAAACAGCTGCGACGGAAAATGAGCGGCGATAACGCTCGCGACAAAAACGCCCCTTTCGAAACACGCCCCTTATTGATCAAATGACGTCAGAGTACCGACGATGTGCGCGGGCGCCAGGACAATCGTTGCGGGACCTTTTGTTTTGGCAACTCGCCAACAGGACGTCATTTTGAACTCCTCGCCCAGTGGCACGGATTATTGTTTATTTCCGGCCGGTTTCAGTGGTATTTTTGCTTAAAACAAACATATATTGTTTATTTAATTAAATTTCTAGGTAAAATAACCTGAATATTCGTCATTTGCTCGTTTTGAAGCTGTATTTTCGTTCATACTCACAAATTCCAGGGGGGAGATGCCGGCACCCGTTGACGAACCCATCAAGGTGAACAAGTGGGACGGACCCACGGTGAAGAACACTCTCGATGACGCCATCCGGAATGTAAGTCGTTTTTGGGGAAAAAAATTGAGAAAAAACGGTAAAAACTATGTGGGTGGCTGTTCTTCATGTTTTCTTGGCTCATTTACGTTTACATCCATTTAAAAATGAATAACCTTATTGAAAACGTGTTTTCGTGAAAAACATGACGTAAGTTTTGTTTAAGAGTGTACTCTTTTTTCTTTCTACGCTCATTTTGTCGTCCTCCGTCAATCAATCACCCAGCCACTTTTGTAGCCAAGACAGATTTTGCTTACTGTACGGAACACGTCTAATTTTTTTTTGGTACACATCAAATTCTGGGCAAACCACTTCGTGTCGTTTCAAGTCTAGAAATCGATTTCACGACGGGGCCCGTGCTTTCCAAGCTTTAATAGCCTTATTATCCGTGTAAACGTCGATTTTTCCAGATTTTGAACGACAAGGTGGGGTGGAAGGAGTACCACTCGTTGATGGACGGTCGCCTCCTGATCTCCTTCATCGCCGTGTGCTTCTCCGGATTCGCCATAGTCTACGACTTCTACCACCCCTTCCCCAAGTCAAAAGTAGTGAGTCTTTAACTACTTGTTGTTTTTCTTTAAATTAAAGTATTTTTTTTTAAAATAAGCCTCTCTAGGTCCTAGGCGTGTGCTCGGTCACCTACTTCCTCCTGATGGGCGTCTGGCAGTTGTACCAATGGTACGTGGAGAAGAACTGCTTCTACCAGGCGGTCGAGTCCGACGGAAAGGTCAAGAGGACTTGGACCTGGAGCTCCGTCATGAAGAGGTAAGGCTTTCTGGCTGTTTTTGGTTTATAACAACGAATACGTTTTACCTACAAATGAGGAAGACGTATTTCAGCTACGACGACAAGTTCGTGTTGACGGCGGAATTCGTCAGTGGAAAGGACCAGAGCCGCTCCGGCCAGGGATCCGTCTCCAAGTCCATCGGAGCCTACATCGATGAGGACGGAGAGGTAGGATTTTAAAGTTAATTTTGTAACTTACATGTACAATTTAAACAAGATTTCGCGCCCAGAAAGTGCAAAATGATCATAGAATTGCCATCCAAAGCCTTAAATTTGGCGAAAACGGGATGTTTGTAACAGGAAATTCGGTCCTACCTCGAAAAGCAGCTAGTTGTTTGTCAAACTTTGTGGCACAGCTTTCTGACTATGAGATTCTGTTGAATACGCTCACCTAGGCAAGGGGGTTCTCAAATGACGGGTCAGCCCGGCGGGCTCGGGCGAGCCGAGAGATTTTTCGGGGCGGCTCGGAAATGTTAAATTTGGTATAAATCAGTTCAATAATTTTTTAAACTGCTTTATTTTACTTAATAATGTTTGTTACTAACATACAACTTGTATGTTCTTTTTTGTACAACTGATATTGACTTGTATGATACAAGTCAATATTAGTTGTACAAAAAAGAATAGTACCGAGCGGGATCGAACCCTGGCCATGTGGGTGGCAATCTGACTGGGTCAAGGTAAACGGGTTCCAGGGTAAACAGGCCGACCAAAATTTTCCAATTGGCCCGGTTCGGCCCGTGAGAACCCCGCCCAGGCGATCAATCTTAATAATAATAATAGAAGTAACTCAAAATAGCGGTTCGTGCTTTTCTGTGTCCCCAAAATCGTACCAGCAGAATCTCCGACTGTCCGTTGTTTACAAGACTCAGCCGATTTTGTTTCGCTGTAAACCGCGAACAATCCGCCTTTTTTATTTGTAATTTCATTTGTAAGTCATTTGTTTTCAAATGTCATTTGTAAGGCGAAATGAATCGCGCAATAGGTGTCGATAATACGTTAGCGCCAATGACTAGAAATCAAACACTGGGCCTACGACTATGTAAAATCTTTTTTGCGAATTATTATAAAAACACATACTGAACGCGTACTGTTGTTTGGTGTCGTTGGTTTTAGTAGAAAAAGCTCCCTGATAGTCCTACCTAATAATCCATTTCCAGGTCGTGATTCCCCTGCTGAAGAAGGAGGTGGACCAGCTGTACCAGAACCTGCTCAAGGAGGACTAATCTCCCTCTCTTCTTCCGCTGCGGTTACCCCTCTCCCTCTTTAATCATTTCTTGTTCTCTCGGTTGGTGATTGATTTATTCCGGGCGCCGTTTCTCTCTCTCCGTGTGGTGTGTGATATTAATATTTATTTCTCATTCTGTCGCTGGTTCGTCTTCTTCGACCCCTAGTCCCACCCGTTGTGCTATGTATCCAATAAATGTGCTTCTTTCTGGTTTTGTTTTGATAATGAGTTGGTTGTTAGGTTAGATGCCTAGGGCTATTTCAAGTGGTGGCGTAATTTCAACTGTAAATTGTAAATTCGCCGGTTTGTACTACTGGTCGGGCCGGCCCGTGAAAACTGCCCAGAAGCAGCTAATTAAATTATTACGTACACAACCAGGGTTCAATCCTGGTTCATAAATTTCTTTTTTCCCCCGCTGTATTTGGGCAATTTTCGCAAAGCAAAGCAAAATCGGTAAAAATCACGTTTTTCGACAAACGTCGTCTCTCTGCGTACCCGGTTTGAAAACGCTCTCTCGAATCCGGTACGCAATACGGCGTGAGAACGGAAATATTCACGCCGAATTAGGTTGAAAAACTTTTTTAAAATTATAAATTGTTACTTCTTCACAACTTTACAATCTTGTAAAATTATTAAATTTTGTTTCCGTTTGCTAATTTTGCAAAAATCGAAGCACCCGGGCCAAAATTGAGCCAAAGTTCGTCGGGGGACGTTTGATAATCAGTTAATTACTTAATTATTGTTTAATAGTTTTAATTGTATCATTTTCTACAACTTGTAAAAGTTTGGTTTCTGTTCTTGGAAAATTGTGCTTTCAAGTACAAAATGTGTTATGGGCTAACGTTTAAAATTCCACTGCAATTCGCTAAATAAGGCTTCTTATTATTTTTTTTTAAAATTAGCTTTACATGGTTTGAATTTGCCTTTTTGTTTCTGTAATTACCTTTTTTTAACATCAATATTTGGAATTTATTTTTACAATTGAATTATTTCCCCCTCCAAATTTCTGCCGCCTAAAATGAAAGCTATGCGTAAATAGCTTTTTTTTCCGCGGTTTATTTTTATATTTAAAGTGTGTGTTACAAAACCACCTGTTGTTTAAAATACATTTTTAAAATACAAATGGGTTTATGAGACCCCGCGGTTGCTTTTTCTGGTATTTTTAACCAAATTCAGCGAGATTGTTTGAATTCTTGTGAATGATTTTAATTATGTGTTAATTATTATAATTTAATTACGTAATTAGCATAATTCAGGTGGATGTGTTGACTGAAATCAGCAGAGAGAAAAAGAGGAGTCCTAAGACGCATGCGAGGGAATGCAGCAGAACGGCAACGCCCAGAATGGAAGCACCCGGGCCAAAATTGAGCCACAGTACGTCAGGGTATGCTAATTCGTTAATTACAGATTCTTTTTATTTTATTTTATTCGCTCAAAAAAGGTCTATAAACACCTTTTTCAGTTCGTTGGAGACTCGGTAGGTGTGGTCAACTTGACGCCAGCAGCACTACAGTATCTTTCAGACAGGGTGGGTGTTTCATTTTGCAATTTCTAATATTTTTTATTTCAAATTGTTGAAAGCCGGGTTAAAATTTACTAGCTGGCCCGGACCGGGATCGCGCATTTGCTTGGTTGACCCTACAATCGTGTTTGAGTGTTTTGATCCAGAAATTGGCTTGTTTCAATGGTTTTTTAATCTTCGGTTGATTCACGGGCTGGCCCGGAAGCTAGGAACGCAGTTGTCGTGCCGGCTGCGGCAACCGACTGGTAAAGTAAAAATGCACGAAACTTCTATTTAATTTTTTGATTTATGTGAATTCCACGTGAGTCACGCAGCCCCTGACACGATAGTTTATTTCTATTTTATTTCCAACAGTGTGCGGTTGTTTTTACTTTCCAACAGGTATTTTTGCCTTGTTTTAATTGAATTTCGGAGCAGCTGGCTGGCTGGTTTTCCGTTCAAGGCGTTTCTGTTTCTTTTTTCCTCTAAAATGGGGCTCCCAACGAGGGGATCTGATTTATACATTAACAAGCTACATATGGGGTTCATTTTGTGCGACCCCCACAGTAACGATATGGCGTGACGGGCTAGTACCCTATAAGTTAGTAAGAAATCCTGCTCAGCGCGACCCATAGGTGAATTAGAGGTGCTGTCGGTACCTACGCAATTCTGCGTTTGGTTGAATCTCATAACCAAAAAATTAAAGGGGGGGGGGCTTACGTTGCATTTGAGGCACGGTTTGGGTGGGGGGGGGGGTTCGCATCGAGCTCCCCAAACGCTTCATTCCAACAGCGGCGGAACCCCCAAGTCATAAGTACTGTTATTGTTTTTCTATGCAATGGGACCATTATACACATCATACTTGGCCAACCTCCGCGAGCCGCGGCGGTGGGGGTGTCGCAATTTGACTTTTACCGACTTTTTGTAAAGGGAGGGGGTCGCCGCAAATTTTTAAATGTTTTTCTTATAGAGGGGGCTGTCAAAATATACGTCAGCGGTAGGTTGGCCAAGCATGATACACAGAGTTGTTGGGGGGGGGGGCATATTCAGAAAATAACGCCTCCTGGAGGGAGGGATCTTAAACTCAGTTGGAACGCCATATTTTGCAATGTCTCATTTTACCAAGCCCCCTTTCTAAACCAGCATCACGCACGCGGCACGTGTTCAGACATGTGTTACTGTCAATCGGATCTACCCGAATACTTGTAAAACCTAGGGCTTACCTGCGGAATACCTGACTTACGGATCTTGGTTTCGGGAGGGGGTTTGGAATAATATTGGGGTCCCCACTGTTTCGGCCCCTTTTTGTAGGGGAGGGGCATGACGCTTTGAGAAATGCGGATCACAAATTTGGTTTAAGCCTTGGATTTTCGTGTTTCTAGGTATCGGATGTCCTTCTACGAGCGATCAACACGGGCAAGGAGTACGCCCTTCACGGTAGGAGAACGAAGCTCAACGGAGATGACATAGAGGAGGCTTTGAAGAGAATGAGGATGACGGTAAGAGAGAGAGAGAGGGAGAGAGAGAGAGAGAGAGAGAGAGAGAGAGAGACTTTTCTCAAACCCACCTTTCTCCAGGTCCCCTTCGGCGCCTCCTCCCGCCGTGGTCCCCAACTTCGCCAATTCACCATGCCATCGGGTGAGGAGCTCTACGTGCGCGACGAGTACGACATGGACGTGAATGCCGTGGTGGAGGAGGCCAAGCCCAAGTATCCCCTACAACCTCATCTTAAAGGTCCGTTTTACTGTCATTTTGGGGAGATTTCAGCCTAAAAGCGTCGTTTTTAGATCGAAAAAGTGGTTTTTATGCAGAAAAGTTGCTTTGAGTGACCATCTGGTATTATTTCCCGGTGTACTCAACCATGCACTATAGAAAAGTGGGCAAAAAACTGTTTTCTGACGTGCTTTTGGTTAAAACCTGTTCATTTTGGTTCAAAAACGTCCTTGATGGTAACATTAACTGAAAATTCGTGATTTTACCCCATACGAATGGCCCATTTTTAGCACACTGGCTGGCATTTGAGGGAAAACTGGCCCTGGTACCGGAGAACGTGCGGCCCGTTAAGGAAGACGAGGAGGAGGACGATGTGGTCCCCGCGACGGAGCAGGCTAAGGCCGCTTCCATTGTTACAAGGTAGGTCTTATTAGAAACGGGCTAGCCCGGTATAAAAGATGTTCTTGTTTTGTTAATTACAAAATTTTTAGGCGAGAAACGGCCGGAGGATCGGTGGGAGCGTCGGTTTCCTTCAGAGCGAGCAGTCGACTGGTTCAAACGAAGGAGAATATTCAAATCAAGGCGCCGATTGTGGAACCGCTGAGTGTGGTTAGTTTTTTGTTCGATTTATTGTTTGAGAAAAAGAATAACACTTCAACATTGGAGTGACTGTGTGAACCAGATGGGTGGTAATCAGCGGATTGGTCTCAGGCCTTTCTTGTGTTTGTTTATATAGGTGCTTTAAATTTAAGCTACCTCGATGAAATAATTCTGACGGGCCGGGTCGGCCGACTTGAAAAAATCGTTGGCCCGTCTACTCGGACCACCTAATCAAATTATCTATCACCTAGGCGACGAAAGGTTCGATACCACTCAAGACACTTTATTTTTGCTTACTTATAGTTAGTTTCAATGTGTAATAGAAGCATTATAAAGTGTTTGTGGGGTTTTAAAGTTTTAACATAAGCTAGAATAACGATTAAAAGAAATTTTAATTTGACAAGTTTACATATCGGGCCGAAACGGGCCGGGTCGACACTTTTCTCGGCGTTTGACTAAAAGGCTTCATAGGTGAACCTTAGGGGCTTGAGGCACCTAGATGATTCGGCGTTTGGTTGCAAATACTTAGAAGAAAAAACACTAAAGAGGGTTGATGTAGCCTCCGAAGCACCATTTCGGGGGCTTACAGATCGAACCCCCTCATCAACTCTGTGAACAGCCGGTCGCTGAATGGTCCGACGTTTTCAACTTTGGACAAAGGCTGACGATAATGGCAGAAGCATGTGGGGAAAACATTTCCGCTGACAATGGTAATTGTGTGTTTATAGCAACGGTGCCCAATCACTAGGTGATTCACTCGCTCCGCGGCATCCCATGGGATATCATTAGCTCACCGCATGCTCCCATCGGCACGTTCGAGAGCTCTTTCTCTCGGCCTACTCGGGATAAATCCCTGTTGCCCATGGGGGCTTGATGCGTAAGCCCCCCCCCCAAATGGTGCCACGGAAGCCACATACGCCCCCCTTTAACCTCCCCCTGTGGTTCACCCGCAGGGCCGGTCCATTTGGAAAATTTTGGTCGGCCCGGCCCGTTCGGCCCGTTTTCCTTGGACCACCCAGTCAGATTGCCACCCACACGACAAGGGTTCGATCCCGGTCGGTGACATTCTTTTTTGTACGACTAATATTGACTTATATGTTAGTAACAAACATTATTAAGCAATTAAAAACAGTTTAAAAAAAAATTATTGTAGCGATTTATACAAAATTTAATATTTCAAACCTGGGCGGACCGGCCCGTCCCGAAAAATCCCTCGGCCCGGCCCGGCGGGCCGGCCCATCATTTGAAATTTATTTTTAAATGTAACTCTTTTCAAAGCCATTTTTTTAAGTTCTGTTTGTTGCAAAACATAGTTCTATTTGTGCAAAACATACTGTGTGAAGGAGGATTCGAACTACCCTATATAAATTTTGTATGTTTTTCATGGCCGAGTGGCTAAGAGGTCGGACTGGTAATCCGAAGTTGCCCCAGTTCGGTCCCCCGCCGACAAAACTTTTTTGCCATAGTTGTTTTATACATTAGGTACAATAGAAACGCAATTCCTGCACATACTTTGTGAAAAACATTTTTTTCAACTTTTGGAATTTTTGACCGCGGGCCGGCCGGGCCGGGAATTTTTGGAGAGAGGCCCGGCCCGGCCCGTAGCCACCCTTGCTCGGATGTTACGCGCGCCCTTCTATTGCTATTTTTTAAAAACATTTTTAACCAAATAGCGTGTTTCGTAAGCGCCGAAAGCGCCTCACGTTTCCTTATGAGTTGATGCAGAAAGGTGTACACTGTGCAATTTTATGGAGACGAAAAATGGACATATTGTTTTAGGAACAACAGCTCTACATTAAGGAGATTGTGGAGGCTATAGTGGGACAAGACGACGGCCGACGATCGAGTGCCCTAACGTCTCTCGAAACGGACACGGGGATTCAGCCGATTCTGCCGAAATTCTCCCGACTCGTTCAGCACGCGGTGAGTCTCTCTCTCTCTCTCTCTCTCTCTCTCTCTCTCTCTCTCTCTCTCTCTAACCCTTCTATTTTCCAGATCAAATGCAACGTGCTGGCGAAATCCATGTCCATGCTGATCTACATGGTCCGAATAATCCGCGCCCTCTCCAACAACCCGTCCCTTCAAATTATTGGCGTGGTGAGTTTTTGCACAGTTTCTGGCAAAAATGCCGAATTTATGCATGCTTTTCTGAGGAAATGGCGAATGACGCACTGTTTTTCGAAGAAATGTCGATTGCCGCACGGTTTTCTGTGAAAATTGAATTTCGCACGGTGTTGTGTAGACATTGGGTTGCACACGGTTGTTGATAGAAATACATATGGCCGCACAGTTTTTGCGAGGAAAGTGCCAAAAAGGCGCACGGTTTTAGGTAGCAATGCTATAAATTACCGAATGGTGCATGGTTTTTGGAAGAAATGCTTATTATTCACACGGTTTTCGACACACTGCCGAAAGCTGCATGGTTTTTGGGAGGGAATGCCAATTTGTGCATTGTTTTCACGGGCCGGGCCGACATGAAAAAAATCCTCGGTCCGTCCACGGGGACCACCCAGTCAAACTGTCACCCACACGACCAAGGTTCGATCCCGTTCGGGACACTTTATTTTTGCTAACTTAAAATTAGTTTAAATGTGTAATAGATTAGTTTAAATGTGTAATAGAAGTATAATGAAAGTGTTTTCGGGGTTTAAAAAAATTGACGTAAGCTAAAATGACGATTTAAAGAATTATTTATTTGACAAGTTTACAAACCGGGCCGAAACGGGTCGGACCGACACTTTTCTCGGCCCGCGGGCCGACCCGTCATTTGAGAACTATGAATTTGTGCATGTTTTTCTGTAGAAATACCGAAATGCACGGTTTTTTGTTGTTGGACGAAATGCCGTTTGCCTCACGGTTTCGGAAGAACTGCCGAGCGACTCGCGATGTTTGCAAGAAATACCGATTGCCGCACTGTGTTCTGTAGAAATTGCCGATTGGCGCACGGTTTTTTGGAAGAAATGCTAATTTCGCACGGTTTTTTTATTATTATTGAAATAATTGCCCAGTGGTGCCCTGTTTTTGATCTAAATACCGATAGCCGCACAGTTAATTAGCAGGGAAATGCCGATTTGGACACGGTTTTGCAAGAAATACGGATTGTCGCATTGTTTTATGTAGAAATTGCCGATCGTATCACAGTTTTTAATAGGGAAATGCCGATTTGGATACGGTTTTCTGTAAAAATTGCCGATTGGCGTACGGGTATAGGGAAAAAATCAGCAATTTATGCTACAAGCTTTAGAAGAAATACTGGGTTTTTCGGCAATTTGTTTTTTTCCACGTTCTTCGTTAAACATCTGTTTTTTTCAGTTACACGAGCTCATTCCCTCCCTCATAAGCTGTATGGTCGGCAGAAGCCTTTGCCGCGGCGGCGAATCCGACAACCACTGGGCGCTCCGGGACTTTTCCGCCAAAACCCTCGTCCCCATCATCAAGTTTGTTTCATTTTCAGTTTTTTAAGCCGGAAAATGACGGTTTCCGCCAGAAACCCCGTGATTTTCTATATTTTTGGAAATAGCACAAACTTCACTTTTCAGGGCCAACAATGTGGGAGACATCGCCGAAAGGACGTTACGGGTGGTTCGCGGAGTTTGGGAAGATCCGAAAGCCTCGTATCCGATGCTCTACGGGTGTGTGCACTTGCTCCTGGAGCTCACGCCACCCGAAGATGTAAGTTTTGGCTTGAAAAGGCCGATTTCAACATTGTTCTGGCGGGAAAATGTCGATTTCTGCACGGTTTTCGGGTGATTTGCCAAATGCCGCACGGCTTTTTGGTGGAAAATGGTGATTCCCGCTTGGTTTTTGGTTGCAAATGCCGATTGATGCACGGTTTTTTGCAGAAATTGCAGATTTCCGCACGGTTTTTGGCGGAAAGTGCTATTGCCACACGGTTTTGGTGGCAAATGCCGATTGATTTACGATTTTTTTCTTCGCAGAAATTGCAGATTTCCGCACGGTTTTTGGCGGAACTATCGTTTGCCACACTCACCTTTTTTGGCAGAACATGCATAGTTTTCGTGAAAATGTCTATTGCCGCACGTTTTTTTGGGGCGTAAATCGCATATTATCTCACGGTTTTTGGTAGAAATGCCGGTTGACGCGCGGTTTTTGGTTGAAAATGCCGATTGCCGCTCGGTTTTTGTTGTTTTTGTGGAAATTGTAGGTTGTCGCACGTTTTTTGGCGGAAAATATCTATTCCCACACGGTTTTGGCAGAAAATGCATTTTCTCATCCTTTTTTTTTTAATTGAAAGTGTCGATTGCTGCACGGCTTTTTGCGAAAATTACATATTATCGCACTGTTTTCGATATATTTGTCGATTTCCGCACACACTTGTTGCTTAACGCCGATTGCGCGATAATTTTTTTTAAATTATTTTTTTTCGCGGAACACGTTTTTGGCAACACAAAAAACTTGTTTTTGCGACTTTAAACCCGCTCTAATGATAAAAATGTCGATTTTCAGTCGTTCCGCATCGAAATGCTGGACAAAGTGATGGAAATGCAGCAGCTTTTCGCCTCCAAGGACCTGGATTCCCTATCGGCAATTGATAGGCTGGAACAGACGAAGATGACGACGATGTTAAATGTAAGTTTGTGGTGTTTTTGAATTAATATGTTCCGTTGTGAAAATGTTACGGGTTACTGTATGTATGCCCTGCTCTATTGCTAAAATACTAACTGTATATCTGCTCTAATGATACAAGTTCGAATTCGTGTATTACTGTAGCCGGTAGACTTGCTCCGATATTAAAATTTCAAAAATTTGTTTAGAAAAAGAAGCTTCACAATTTTTGTTTTTGTTTCCTATCTAAATCGTTATCATATGGTGCTCTATTGCGAAAATACTACGAGTAAACTTTAGTCTGCTCTAATGCGAACAGTTCGGGTTACTGTAGAGAATCTCTGCTCTATTGCTAAAATACAAACTGTGAACCCGCTCTAATGGTAAAAGTCCAATTTATCGTCTTACTGTAGTCGGTAGAAATGATCCAATGCTAAAATTTCACTTATTGTCCTTTACAAATTTTGTGAAGCAGTATCCTAGCTAAAGAACTAAAATAATGATAAAAGTCCCAATTTACGTCTTTTACTGAAGTAAGCAGACCTGCTCTAACGCTAAACAAACTTAAAAATGTCATTTGCTCACTGAATTTCGTAAACCTGCTCTGTTGCCAAATTTTCCTAATAGTGACTTACTGCTTTTTTATTAAGCTTCTTATTGCTATAATTATAAAATATCGTTTTCTCGCTATTCGCTAACCTTTTTTGTTGCTAAATTTGCCCAATCCTGCATTTCTAAAGTCGTCAAGCCTGCTCTAATACGAAAAAAAAGGCTACTGTAATTGTTATAGTTTCTCCTACTGCCCCGGGTTTTTCAAATGACGGGCCGGCCCGGGGCGAGGGGTTTTTTGGGACTGGCCAGCCCGGGTATGAAAATTAAATTTTGTATAAATCCGTACAATAATTTTTTTAAACAGCTTTAAATAAATAAATTCTGTTTGTTACTAACATATAAGTCAATATTAGTCGTAAAAAAAGAATGTCACCGACCGGGATCGAACCCTGGTCGTGTGGGTGGCAATATGACTGGGTGGTCCAAGGTAAATGGGCCGAACGGGCCGGCTGACCAAAATTTTCTACTGTATTACCGTAATATTTTTTTCCAGAAGGCTCAAAAGTACCTGTCTGGGCCAGGGTCGAACCCCTCATCCGCTGGCCGCTAATCTCTCCACAGACGAACTTTTCCCCCAAGTACGAGTACCTCAATCCCTCCTACGTGTATCTAACCGTCTCTTCCCTCTCTCCCTCCCTCTATCTCTCTGTGTCTCTCTCTATCTCGCGTTGAACGCCTCTCTAATGACCGTTTTATTTCGAATCCCCCTTCTGTCAATTCCCCATGTGTAGTATTAATATAGAAAGGTTGTCGGTGTGTTTTATAAAATAAAGGTCTAATGTGTTGGTGAAAGTTACCGTAACCCGCAGTGGATTGGTCCATATTTACTTGTTTTTTTTCGCCATCGAACCAATAAAAAGGAGAATAGGATCCTCAGCGATGAGCAACGCCACTGCCACCCCGGCGAGGGCAGAGGGTGGGTTTTTTCGTTTTGAATTTGTAGATTTTGGTTTTTTAGCCGCCCAGCCGTCTACATCAGCTGCGGTGCTTTTTGGAGACCTCACCTATGTGAGGAAAGTGAGCGCAGCCATCGGAGTCACGCCGCAGATGCTCCCGGAAAGTGGTGGGTTTTGTTGGGCGTGAAATATGATTTTTTTTTAAATTTTTCAATTGGTAGGACTGCGGTTTTATGGATGACGTTTAACGGATCTATGGGAAGTCGTGCGGAAAATAATGATGTCTATTGAAAATCGTGTGGCAAACGGCGTTTTCTCTTAAAACAATGCTTCAAACGGTTATTTCTTTGGAAAATCTTGCGAAAAACGGATATTTCTTGTCAAAACCTCGCTGCAAACGACGTTTTTTGTGGGAACCATGCGGCAAATGGCTTTTTTAAAAGAAAACCATGCGGCAAATGGCTATTTGCTCGGAAAACCGTGCGGCAAACGACTAATTCTTGGGCACCTCTTTCGAAAACCGGTGGTTTCTATGAAAACCATGCCACAGCCGGCACGACATTTGAAAAAAACCGTGTGAAAAACGGGGTTTATATCGAAAAAAAAAACAACCCTTTTCTTAGAAAAACCATACGGTAAACTGCAGTTTTAATGGAAAACAGTGCGAGAAATGGTAAAAAAAAATATCACCCACCCTGGCAGGGTTCTCAAATGACGGGCAGGGCCGAGAGATTTTTTTGGCGGGCCCGTTTATGAAAATATAAATTTAAAATTTTGTATAAATCGGTAAAAAAAAATTTTTGCACTGTTTTAAATACATTAATAGTATTTATTATTAACATATAAGTGAATATTAGTTGTGCAAAAACAATTTCGCCGACCGGGAGCGAACCATGGTCGTGTGGGTGGCAATCTGACTGAGAGGTCCAGGGTCGGCGGGCCGACCATATTTCTCTAAGGGGGCCGGCCCGCATCCTGGTTGTGTAGGTCGTTTCAGCTATACCTGGCTTTTTTTAATTGTCGTAAATTAAAAAAGTTTATACAACTTTTTTGCACGGTAGTTTATTGCTCAAAAACACATTTCGCCGTTGCACGTTAAAGGGCGGGAATTTTACGCTACGCGCGCAACGTTGAGTACAAATGTGTAGTCGGTGAATTACCACGGAAAAGAAAATGCACAAAATGACAGCAAAATCGTTGTGAACGCTGAGTCACCGGGTCCTGCCACGAAATGCACGCGGTTAATACGAAACTCCCTTTGTTTTTCATTGTTTGTGTGTTATAGTTCACCAAGTTCAACATAGCTGTTAGATTTTTTTTTAAAATTCGGGACTTTAGCTAAATTCATGGGTGGTCTAACGTATTTTGTGTCAGCCGGGGGTCAGTAGTGCCCAAATTGATCATTATGAGCGTTCACGCACTCTCGCATCGTAATACATTTGCAGCGTGGTCTTCACAGAAAAAGCAAGGCATGCCTATGGCTGCTTATGAATAGCATTGTTTTCATATTCTAAAATATCTTACTCCACAAAACGGCTCCTTTGTTTCTTTTAATTCACCCCTTTTCAGCCGTCCAAGAGATCAACAACAACGTGACCTACCTGTTGCGGAACGTGATCGCTGGCAGTTTGCGCTTCGCCGCCCACAGCCGGAGGAATCGCCTCATTCCGGAGGACGTCGACGCCCATCTGGCTCTCGAACGGAAGCCTGTAAGTCTTCTCTCTATATATAATTTCACCTCCTTTCAGGCTCAGTACGGGTTCAAACCGAGGGATTTCGTGGCCTTGCGGCTGGCCGGCTGCGGAGGAAAAGAGGTGTTCGTGGAGGAGGATCAGGAGATCGAACTGAAGAGCATCTACACCGCTTCTGCGCCGAAAATCCCTCCTTTGCCCTACATTAAAGGCATGTTTTGAAATGGAATTCCGATGGGAGCGCGAATATGTGCAGAATGGTGCACGATTTTATGCAGAAATGGCAAATGGCGCACGGCTTTTGGCAGAAATGCCGTTTGGTGCACAGTTTTTGGAATAATATCCGAATCGTGCACGGTTTTCGTTTGGAAATGCCGAATAGTGCACGGTTTTTGGAAGAAGTGCGGTATGATGCGCGGTTTTTGGACAAAACGCCGATTGGGGCACGGTTTTTTTGTCGATTTCTAAGCAAAAGAAATACCGAAAGTTGCATGGTTTTCGGAAGAAATGCGGGTTGGCGCACGGTTTTTGGGAAAAATGCCAAATATTGCACGGTTTTTTTCACAATGCATGCGCCCAATGGCGCACGATTTAGTGAAGTATTGCCGAATGATGCACGGTTTTCGGGGGGAAACTGCCGAATGATGCACGCTTTTGGAAGAAATGCCGAATGATGCAGGTTTTTCTAAGAAGTGCATTTTGGCGCACGGTTTTTGGAAGAAAACCTGGTTGATGCTTAGTTTTTTTTGTAGAAATGTCGTTTTGCGCACGGTTTTCGTAAAAATGCCGAACGGTACACTGTTTTTCGGATAAAAACGCCAATTGTCGCACGATTTTGTGAAGTATTGCCGATTGGTGCATGGTTTTCGGGGGAAATGCCGATTCGCGCACGGTTTTTGAAATAAATCACGGATTGCGCACGGTTTTTCGCACATTTCAATCGACATTTCTCCTTTTTCAGCTCACTGGCTGGCAATCGACGGAGAACAGCCGGCGGTTCCGGAAAATCCCGTGCCGCCACCGGCAGGGCCCGCCTACGGCCGCGCCGAGACCTCTCACTCTGTGGATGATGCCCAGGTCTGCTATTTTTGTAATTTATTGATTTATATAAATATAATTCTGTTTTTTTTATACTTATGTATAAAATTCACAAAATTAGCATACTCAGGAGGACGCCAACCGGTTGCTGAATATGGTGAGGGGAGGAAAGGTCACGGAGCAGGTCAACGTCAAGACGACCACCACGCACACCCTCTCTTTGGTGGGTTTTAGATAAATTTGGCGTTTGTCGCTTTGTTTTTGGCAGAAATTGCCGTTTGCCGCATGGTTGTTGGCAGAAATTGCCGTTTGTTGCGTGGTTTTTCGCCGAAATCGCCGCTCGCCGCGTTGTTTTTGGCACACATTGCCGTTTGCCGCGTGGTTTTTTGGCAGAAATCGCCGTTTTCCGCACCGTTCCGCACAGATATTGTTATTTTCTGCGCAATTTTCGGCAGAACTTTGGTAAATGTGATACACTTTCTTGCAGAAATTGTTGCTAAACGCACGGTTTCGGTAAAAAAAAAATCCTGTTTTGCACGGTTTTTGGTGTTAATTCGTATTTACCGCACGTTTTTTTGTTGTTAAAAATTGCAATGTTTGGTATACATTGCTTTTTGCTGCACGGTTTTTTGCCCTTTTTTGGTAATCGCCCCACTGATTTCAAAAAAAAAATTGCTGTTTGTCAGATTGTTTTTAGAAAATGTATTGCTTGGTTTTTGGCAGAAATCTTCCGTTTTCCGCACGGTTTTTACAAAAATTTCTGTCTGCCGCTTGCCGTTTTCTGCATGGTTTTTTGGGTGGGTTATTGCAGTTTTTCGTGATTACCGCACGGTTTTCGAGAAAAAAAGCCGTTTGCCGCGTAATTTTAAAAAAAATGAAACCTTAATATAATTTTTAAAAAAATCTCTAACCTTTTTTTCAGGAGCAGCAAGTTTATTATAAAGAGATCACGGAGGCGATAATGGGATCGGATGACATTAAGAGAACGGTGGGTTAGAGATGCAGAATGGCAGAGAGAGAGAGAGAGAGAGAGGCGAGACAGACAGAGATATTGGAAATTTCAGGAAGCCCTGCACTCTTTGCGGACCGACGCCGGACTCCAGCCCCTCCTTTCCCGCTTCTCCATAGCCATCGCTGAAGGTTCGTCCCTCTATCTCTATCTCTCACTCTCTCTCTCTCTCTCTCTCTCTCTCTCTCTCTCTTTCCCTCTCTCCGCCTCTAACCCTCTCTTTCCAGGTGTCCGCTGCAACATCGTCCAGCACAACCTCGCCTTTTTGATCTACCTGATGCGGATGTTGCAGTCTCTCGTCAACAATCCCTCCATTTCCCTCGATAAATGTGTTGGTTTTTCGACATTTTGTTGAATTTCCCCCCTGATTCGCGTTTTTTTTTTTTTTTTTTTTTTTTTTTTTTTTTTGAAATTTGGGCTTGAAAGAATTCGAAAACCGCTGATTCGCAGCCGAGTTTTCAGTTGCACGAGATGTTGCCTGCCATTCTCTCCTGCATCCTCAGTCGGCAGGTCTGCGCCCGGCCCGAGTCCGACAACCACTGGGCCCTCCGTGAGTTCGCCGGTCGCCTGCTGGCCGACGTGTGCAAGTGAGTTATGCTAATTTTTGAGTCATTTTTCTTATTTTTCGGTTACCAAGTGCATTTTTTGTCAGTTTATGTGAGAAAATGCGTATAAAACGGTAGTTTCTATGAAAAACGGCTGTCTAAACGGATTTTCCGATAAAATTCGTTCGGGAACCGAAAATCGCTATAGAAATCGTGCGGCAAACGGCGGTGTCTGTTAAAAATCCCGTGCCAATCGCCTATTTTTTTTTTTTGGGAAACCATATTGCCGTTGACTGTGTTTTCAATTGAAAACTATGTGGCAAAGGGTGTTTTCTGTGGAAAAGCGTGCGAAAAACGGCAAACTTTGTTAAAAACCGTGCGAAAGCTGGCAGCTTTAATGAGATACGTGAGTTTAATGCTAATTATTACGTGTTTTTTCGACATTTTCTCACTTTTTTGGTTGCCAAGTGCACATTTCATACTTTTCTTTGAGAAAATGTGTAGAAATCCAAATTCAAAGATGACCTATTGACACTGTATCTCCACCCGGTCACATTAGCACCTACACGACCAGGGTTCGATCCCGTTCGGTGACATTTTTTTGTACAACTAATTTGGACTAGTAGGTTAGTAACAAACATTTTAAAATTATTTAAAGCAGTTTAAAAGTTATCGTACCGATTTATACAAAATTTGAAATTTTCTTTTTCATACCCGGGCCGGCCGGGCCGAGCCGTCCCAAAAACTTCACTCGGCTCGGCCCGTCATTTGACAACCCCGTAGGTGATGGACACCTTAGTCGTTTGCCAATTTTTATTATCACTGTCAAAACTATCAGCCCCACCCCGGAATTTTGTATTTTAGCTTTGAAAACAGTGCCGAATTGCCTATTGACACTATGTCAATAGGCGGCATGCCATACAAAAGAACATCGCATTGCCGCCCCTTGATTTAGATATTACAGGAAACACCACGCCATGGATGTGCAGACGAGGATCATCGATGTGCTTCAGCAGGTGTGGACCAAGTCTGCACCGCCCGTCGGTACCGTCTACGGATCCCTCTACGCTTTGAATGAGTTTGGACTCGAGGTGGGTGGAAAACTGTGCAAAAACGAATATTCGTTCGAAAAACTGTGCGGTAAACGGCATATGCAGCTGTGAACACCCTTAGGCAAATAATAGATTTAATGAAAACAGTGCGGAATACGGCTTTTTTATGGGATAAACCCCATGTGGCAACTGGTAAATTTGAGGGCCCGATTTTTTTTTAGGAAGCGGATCGGCCCGGACTCGAAAAACCAATACAAAAGTACGGCAAAGTCAAGGGCGAGCCCGGGCCGGCCCGCTCCTTGGCGACACGACAAAGTGCAATTTCTGAGAAACCTTGCGGTTAATGGTGATTTCTATGGAAAACCATATTTCTCACCGGCCGGGCCGACTTGAAAAAAAAATCCTCGGCCCTGCCCGTCTTGGCCCGGCCCGCTTCGGCCCGTCCACTCGTACCACCCAGTCAAACTGTCACCCAAGGTTTTTTGAGAACTATGTGGAAAACTGTGCGGAAAATGGCAACTTTGTTTAAACCCCTTTCGGAAACGAGAAGCTTTTAAGAGAAAGAGAAAAACTCATGTAGAAAACACCAGTTCGCATGAAAAACCGTGCGTCAATCGCTATTTCTATGAAAAATGTGCGTCAAACGGCTACTTCTTTGGAAAACTGCGTATAAACCGTGAAGAAAACGGCGTTTCTTATACAAATCATGCGCTAAATGGCAAAATATATGGAAAAAAAAACCGTGCGCAAAACGGCAACTTTATGAAACAGTTTGCAAACTTAGCTGTGTTCTACAACAATAAAAACGCGTGACATACGGCACTGTTTATGAAAAATAAATGGCATGTTCTGTTGAAACCGGGTGGAAAACGATACTTTCTGTGAAAAACCGCGTGACAAACGGCTTTTCTTTTTGTTAAATCTGTACGGTGCATGGCGCTAAAACTGGGAAAGTCGCAAAATTATCCAGGTAACATTGTATAAAGCCGCAGCATCCTTTGAAAGTGGAAACTTCTCTTTTATGCTAATATATGAACTAGCAGTTTTCCTTCAAACCCCCGTTCTTTTTCAGACCATTCGCTGTGTCGTTGTGCCGCACATCCCCTCCCTCCACTCGCGTCTGCAAACGGTGGTGGCCGATCGCTCGGATCCAGGAGAACGCCTGGCCGCCGAGAGAACCATGACATTCGCTACGGTAGAACCCCATTTCCATCCAATTTAAAGGTCTTACGTTGCAGAAAGTGATGATCAGCTACGTGCGGCAGATGCGGCCGACGAATTTGAGCACGTTTCAAGATTATCAGGATCTGCTCGGCGGATTTGCGGACCCCGTTTACAGGGTGGTCGCCATGGAGATTCCCCAGACGACGAGGACACTGGCAGCCACCAGGACACAGGTTAGACACGCAGAGGAATTGGTGGGTACTTAGAGACGCAGAGAAACAGACAGATTGATGGTTAGAGACGCAGATAAATAGACAGATGGGGGTTAGAGACGCAGAGAAATGAACAGATGGGTGGTTAGAGACGCAGAGAAATAGGCAGATGGGTAGAGACGCAGAGAAATAGACAGATGGGTAGAGACGCAGAGAAATAGACAGATGGATGGCTAGAGACGCAGATAATCCTAAATTTTCAGTCTGCTCACCGCCTGGCTCCCCAACAGCAACAGCAGGCTCCCCGAATTCTACAGCAGCGACAGGGAACTTCCAGCGGCTACTCGACCCCCGTTCAGTCCAGGGTACGTTTTTGTTGTTGTTGTTTTACGGGCTAGCCCGAAAGCCTGGTGTTTTCCGTGATATAACTATTTTTGTTCCAGAGTGGTACCCCGGTCTCGCGACAAGTGATCTCCAACTCTGCTCAGGTAAGAGTGCGCTTCTTTGCGTCTCTAACCACGCAGCTGTCTATTTATAGCTGACGCCAAACGAGCATCATGCCAATTTCGTTCAAGTATTCTCTGTTGATGATAGATTAGCATACAATCATAATATCAACAGAGAATGAAGGTACAAATTGGAATGATGCCCGTTTGGCGGCAGCTATATCTGCGTCTCTAACCACCAATCTGTCTATTTCTCTGTGCCTCTAACCACCCAGCTGTCTATCTCTCTGCGTCTCTAACCATATGTCTATTTCTCTGCGTCTCTAACCACCCATCTGTCTATTTCTCTGCGTCTTTAACCATATGTCTATTTCTCTGCGTCTCTAACCACCCATCTGTCTATTTCTCTGCGTCTCTAACCATATGTCTATTTCTCTGCGTCTCTAACCACCCATCTGTCTATTTCTCTGTGTCTCTAATCACCCAGCTGTCTATCTCTCTGCGTCTCTAACCATATGTCTATTTCTCTGCGTCTCTAACCACCCATCTGTCTATTTCTCTGCGTCTCTAACCATATGTCTATTTCTCTGCGTCTCTAACCACCCATCTGTCTATTTCTCTGTGTCTCTAACCACCCAGCTGTCTATCTCTCTGCGTCTCTAACCATATGTCTATTTCTCTGCGTCTCTAACCACCCATCTGTCTATTTCTCTGCGTCTCTAACCACCCATCTGTCTATTTCTCTGCGTCTCTAACCACCCATCTGTCTATTTCTCTGTGTCTCTAACCACCCAGCTGTCTATCTCTCTGCGTCTCTAACCATCTGTCTATTTCTCTGCGTCTCTAACCACCCATCTGTCTATTTCTCTGCGTCTCTAACCACCCATCTGTCTATTTCTCTGCGTCTCTAACCACCCATCTGTCTATCTCTCTGCGTCTCTAACCATATGTCTATTTCTCTGCGTCTCTAACCACCCATCTCGCTATTTCTCTGCGTCTCTAACCATATGTCTATTTCTCTGCGTCTCTAACCACCCATCTGTCTATTTTTCTGTGTCTCTAACCACCCAGCTGTCTATCTCTCTGCGTCTCTAACCATATGTCTATTTCTCTGCGTCTCTAACCACCCAGCTGTCTATTTCTCTGCCTCTCTAACCCCCTCTCTTCCAGGTGCGCTACACCACTTCCAACCCTGGCGCAGTCCGTCGTCCGCTGACCAACCAACAGCAGCCTTCGACCGTCCCTCGTCCTCCCCAGTAATCCCTCCATCTCTTTCATCCCCGCTACCCTCGCCCCCAGTTTTCCCTCCCTCTTACAGCCACAGGATATAATATGCCTCAACTCGTGATTCCACTCTCCTACGATTCCTCTCTCACATGTGGCCATCCCCTCCCTCATCACCATCTATTACTGTATGTGTGTGCGCGTTTTATTGACATTTCTTTGTTGATTATCAGATGTTTATTGTGCACTTGGACTGTTTCTTTCGTTGTGGTGACAATGAATGCCATCGCTTAAGGTTGGCTTGTGTTAGAGAGAGAGAGAGAGAGAGAGAGAGAGAGAGAGAGAGAGAGAGAGAGAGAGGTTTTTCGCCCCGCCTATGGGAAAAGCTGGTTTTCGGGGTCAAATTGACACAGAGTCGAATTTTTTCGTTCATCTTTGATCGTTATGGTTGATTTAAAAACTTTCCTCATAACGTACAAATGTTTCGATGTGGAACATAGAGTGCTCCGTGCTATGTAGGAAACTCAGCCCATGTACGCAGCCAAATCGATCGAGGTATATTTGTCGAGGAGTATAAATTCACTGAAATCTGAACGGATTTTGATCTTTTTCTATATAAGCTCATTCCTTGGGGTACTTAGTACCCCCAGCAAGGGAAGTCAATATTATTAAGTTATGTTTGTTGCCAAACATAACTTAATAATTGTGCATAGGAGGGGTCAAACTACCGTATATAATATTATGTAATTTTTATGGCCGGCCCGCTCCTCAATCACCCTTTTCCCAAAGGTTAAGTACTGGGGGGGGGGGGGGTTGTATTTGGAACGCAAACAGAGAAACGCTGTGGCATAGAAATTCACGTCATTTGAAAACAAGCTAACTTGAATGGTTTGATTACTTTGCTTTTCATGCGCTTTTCACCTTAGTTTGGCGTTGTTGCTGTATTTAGATTTCATTTTTAAACACATATTTGTTTTAAAAAAATGTCGTTGGATCTACTGCAGTTAAATGACTGCTACCTTTCGTGGATACTAAATAAAGTAAGCCTCACTCTTTAAAACCGAATTTTTCTTTAAATACTCTGATGACTCTCGTCAGTTTCACAAGAATGATGCAAACAAACAAGGTTGTAACTTTCATATATTTCAGGAAAGCAGGAAAATGGATGTCACGTTCGAATTGTTATTTTCAAGAAATTGCTTAAAAAGGATGGAATTGTTTCAATAGAAGTTTTCGCAGATGAAGGGTATATAGATCACTGTATTTCTCGAGCACCTGATTATTTTTCATTTGGATCTATGTGCATTGTGAGTTTTTTTTTTAAAATAATTCCTCTCTGTCTATCTTTAATCAATTTTACCTATATGCCTCTGATTAAACAAGTTTAGTCAAAATTAAACCAAGAGATACTCCTTGTATATCTGAATAAAGTACAATTACGCGTTTCTGAATTATTGCTTCATGGAAACAGCCATTTCCACGATACCCTTCGTCTTCTTCGCCCCGAAGTTCTTCACATTTTAAGTTTTCCTATTCCGCCATACGAACTTTTTGACACTCCTTCAGCAGCGTTTTCGAAACTGGTAAAATATTATTTTAAAAAAAAAACTTACAAACAGTTTCATTTTCAGACAAAACTGGTACTACTGCCTAGCGAGCACATTGACTTTTATATTTCCGATTTGACCCCAATGTTTCCAAATGTTTGCATTGTGGATTTCCTTAATTTCTGTGACCACGATATTATAGAAGAAATTATATTTTTGATTAAGGTAACTTTTCTTTCGAGTTTTGATGCCCAAAGCTCAAAAGGTTTAAGACGTCGTCTCTATAAAAGTAAAATTTTCAATTCAAAAATCGAAGGTGACTATTTTTGTTAAAATCCACTTGAAAGTGAAAAAATGGTCAAAAAAAGCCCAAAAATGCGCAAAATCGGTATTTTTTCGGTCACTAGTGCACTGCGTTTCAATGTTTCAGTGGCAATTTATGAGTTTTTCTATTTCGGTTTTCTAAAAAACGGTTTTTTGAGGTTAATTTTTTCGAGAATGAGAAATCGCGGTAGGTCCAAAAGTTAATATTTTTGGAAATTGAATTTGCTACATTTTGCTTTTTTAAATCAAAATTTGGACCACGTTGAAATTTTTACAGTATGGGCACCTACCGTAACCCGGGTCAAAAATTTTTTCTCGACCTAAAAGTTTCAGGTTAAGGTTTTTAGGCTATAGGAAGGTCCCACACCAAATTTCACCAAAATCGAAGCGCTTTGAATTTCTAAGACAGTGTACACTGCGTTGCAAAAGTATAGGTTCACCCCAATTTTTGCTGAATTTCGAAAAATCGAGCTGATTTCGGAAATCGGGGTTGTCACCACTTAAATCAGCGGCAAATTTTACCCCAATCAGCCTAATTGACAAGGGACTCCGTCCGCATATGGTGTAGGGTCGGAAAACCTCTAAATTGTTGTTCTGTGCGAACAAATGAGTTCCGAGAGTTGCCACGATTGTATCCCACACTCGTGAACTATCCTATTCAAGCTCCCCACCGCCTGCGGCCTATAAACAATCATTCTGCATAAATGCAGTTTTTAACGGATTCCAGTGGAGAAATTGTTGGAAACTGACTAATTTTTTGATTTTTCAACATGCAGAATCAGAAAACACCCCTTAGAACGTCTGAAACTCTTGAAATGCGATTTTTTTTTCGACAAAAACGGCTTCAAATCGAAGGCGATTGTTTCGAAATAATTACTCTGGTGCCTCTCCATGTGGTGTTCTGTATGACAGAAAAATTCCAACAACGGTAAAGGTTACCCATTTATGCTTTTCATAATTTTTAACAGTTTTCATTCTAATAAGCCTGAATCCGCTCCCCATGGAGGCACCAGAGCAATTATTTCGAAACAATCGCCCTCGATTTGAAGCCGTTTTTGTCGAAAAAATCGAATTTCAAGAGTCTAAGACATTCTCAGTTGTGTTTTCTGATTCTGGATGTTAAAAAAATTAGAAATTATTCAGTTTTCAACAATTTCTCACATGGGATCCGTCAAAAACTGGATTTATGCAGAATGATTGTTTATAGGCCGCAGGCGGTGGGGAGCTTGAATAGGATAGTTCACGAGTGTGGGATACAATCGTGGCAACTCTCGGAACTCATTTGTTCGCACAGAACAACAATTTAGAGGTTTTCCGACCCTACACCATATGCGGACGGAGTCCCTTGTCAATTAGGCTGATTGAGGTAAAATTTGCCGCTGATTTAAGTGGTGCCAACCCCGATTTCCGAAATCAGCTCGATTTTTCGAAATTCAGCAAAAATTGGGGTGAACCTATACTTTTGCAACGCAGTGTATATATACCCCTCCCCTCGCCCGAAGAGCTTGAAATAGCGGCATGCGCATTTGACCCAAAAAATTGTCTGCGTCTCCATGTTTCGCACGCTCATTAGCCGGTTAGATGCGCAGGTTCATTATAACTCTTTCCAAGGTCCATGAGCGAAGACTATAGAACCTCTGCTCGAATATTACAGAGACGACGTCTTAAACAAAAAGAATTATTTTGATCACATATATTTTTTGAATTTTAACACTAGGAATCTTTTTTCAGGACGTTCAACTCGGAAAGGCTGTCACCAAAGAGTTTTCAATGAAAATTCGTATTTTTCCCGCTGATGAATTTGAAAATTTCCTTGAAACTTTTAGGGAGCATAATTATCTTATAAAATCCACTTCTCATGGAAATGAAGTCGTTGCCTTCAATGATCCCAAAATGGATGGCCAACCACGGGTGGCTATCCACTTACGTGAAACATTGTGTCCTGCGTTTAAAGGACGCAGCCTCACTGTTCGTTTTTCTCTTCAAGACAATCACGACTCGTTGATTAGCTTTTTCGAAAACCGTGATATTGACAATTGCTTTGAAAATCAAGAAATTAATGCAGATAAAAGTGTCACAGACTAAAAAAATTTTTTTTCCTTGAAAATTTGCTAATAAATACTTTCTACTAAATGTGATGTGTTATCTTATTTCGGAGAAACTGGCATTGCAAACAGAAACTGGCTTAAAATGAACATTTATGTGGAGTGAGAGGAAAAAAGCGAATTATTTTGTACTTGTGTCGACTATGAATGGCTTCACTTGAGGCTATCTTGTGTTTGAAATCAAGAGAGAGAAAGAGAGAGAAAGAGAGAGAGAGAGAGAGAGAGAGAAAGCCGGCCTGCGGCCAGACTCTTAAGCGGCCTTCGGCCTCTCTGTAAGCCGGCCTGCGGCCGGACTCTTAAGCGGCCTTCGGCCTCTCTGTAAGGCGGCCTGCGGCCGGACTCTTAAGTGGCCTACGGCCTCTCACCTGCGGCCGGACTCTTAAGCGGCCTTCGGCCTCTCAGTTAGCCGGCCTGCGGTCGGACTCTTAAGCGACCTTCGGCCTCTCAGTAAGCCGGCCTTCGACCGCTCAGTTAAATGGCCTCCGGTCGAACATTTTTACGGCCTTCGGCCTGCGACCGAAAAAATTTGCGACCTTCGGCCGCTTAATTAGACGGCCTGCGGCCGAATAATTTTGGGGTCTACGGTCGCTCAATCGATCGTTTAACGACCTTTGGCCGCTCCGTTAGACGGCGTTTGGATCAGCTGTTCGCCTCCTGCAGAACAATTTTGCGGTCTGCAGCCGTATGCTTTCACGGCCTCCTGCCGCAAATATAACATGCTAAATATTAAAGTAAACAAAAATATGGACGGACCCCCCACGCAACCAGGAGGGTTAGCGCGGTCTTGGCCGCGCTTACCCTCCTGGTAATGCATAAGACCCATGGCCCACCTCAGGCATAAAGTTTGAGTCAAATCAAAGACAAAAACGGGGTCGCGGGACAACTCGAGAATAGTCGTCGCGGAAAAAAATAGTCGTCGCCAATGCTACTTTGCCCAATTTCGCTATTAGCTCTGTGCAAATGACATCAGACGCGAATTTGCGTACGAAAATCCTGTGTTTTAGGTAACGTACGGAAAACTGCGTCAGGGTTACATTTCCGAATCGGCCAAGAAGTAAAATTGATGAAGACTATACAGAGATTACCGCTTGAAGGACTTTCCCTTAGCTATCTTGAACATTTCGCCGCTTTTATCGCTGAACCCTCCGTGTAATTTAACAAAATTGAAAATCTATTTCTAACAACACAAGTTGTCAATTGATGTCAATCGAAATTTGGGGTTGAACGTGAACAACCACGTAGCGTGAACAATTCCTGAAATCTTCGAAAAAAAAATTACTAATTTCGCCTGAAACGTTCAAACACAGGTAGCCGAAAAATTGGAATTTTTGTCATGATTTTGGGCGATTTTTACACTTTCAAGTGAATTTTTAACAAAAATAGTCACCTTCGATTTTTGATTTGAAGTGCTTATCCGAAGCTAAATTCAATTTAGATTTCGATTCTGAAACGTATTTTTCCCGGCCAAATTAAGTGAAAGGTCGAAAACCTAAAAAAAAAACCTGTTTTTCAGACAGTTTTTTGAGGATACCGTTTTAGGGAATGAGAATTCTTGCTAGGCCTAAGAGTTAAAGTTTTGGAAATTGAATTTGCTACAAAATGGTTTTTTTTAAAAATTGTAATTTGATTTACAGTACCATTTGGGCACCTACCGTAACCCGGGTAAAAAATTCGATATTGAGCCAGAAGTTTCAGCATAAGGTTTTTAAGCCATATGAAGGTTTTAGACCAAATTCCAGCCAAATCCGAGACATTTATTTTTAGACTTGTCAGTGACATGCTAGAGACGACGTGTTAAAACAATGAAAACACTTCAGAGAACTGAAAGAAAGCCAAAAATATATTATGTATGTCTCCATACTTGAATAGGAGCGGTATAAACAACAAAAACGCTTGTAATTTTTTTTGTGCCAGAATGAATTTTTTATTTTATTTTTTTAATTCAGTTAATGTGGTTGTACTTTAAATAAAAGGGCCTTGAGAATCCGTGCTATTGATATGGCTCGTGAGTAATGGTCAAAAATCTCCAAAAACAGCGATTTTCAGCAAGATGCAGTCAATAATTTGTCAAAAGAGCACTTCCATTGGCTTTCTCATCAATTTTACCCCATATTCTTTGCTGAAATAGTCGAAAAGGAGAAAATACGCGCGAAAGCATTGAAAACCATATTTTCTTACCATTTCGGATTGCCCCGCCGCGGCCACCTCTAAGCTGCCTAACCATCCTTTTAGGTTTTTGCGACAAACCTGTGCCGTTTTTCGGAAACACACTATAACACAGCCCTTAGATTGGTTGACCTTACATTTAAATTAATTTTATTGTATTCGTCAGAGAATTACTAGATTTCTTTTCGCATTTTCAAAAAAAAGCGACGCCGGCCGCTTTAAAAAAAAGCTAGCAAAGTGCTTTTTATATTATGCATAATTTTATCATTGTAACTTGCCATGTTTTTGACTATATTTTACTTTGGTTTTATTTTATTTATAACAATATACATTTTTTTAGAAACGCCATGCCTATTAATATTTTTGAGCTGGACCACTTTTCTCGTCTTTTGGTTATTAATAAAGTAAGTTCCCATTTCAAGACTTACAAATCAAGATATATTTTTAGCTATCTCCCGTCAGTTTCACTAGACTTCTAAGAGGAAACAAAACTCTTTTCAACTGGATTTATTCGAACAAAAAACGAATCAATATTCGCCTTCCTTGGCACACTTTGTTTGTTTGTACACGAGGTGTGCCTAGAAACATATCCAAGTTCCAAAATATTCGTTTAGATGAAGCTGAAATGTGCAACCAACTGAGATTGACAATTTCTTCAAAGCGGTGGGATGAAAATCGCAACTGTTTCTCTACAGAGGTTGTACTCGAAGTGATAGGACTGGCTGACTACTGTATTTCAAGAACGCTGGACTTTTATACATTTGGAATAATCTCCATGGTGAGTTCAAGCACGTCATGGAATTATAACTCGGAAAGTCCATGAACATTATCGCATTCGGCGGGGTTAAGCGAACAAAACGCAAAAAAATATAGTCTCGAACTTGGCGCTGCCACATTTTTCTCCGGTGCGGCGGCGGATTTTGTTTCGGCAGGCCGTCTGGGCGCCAGGACACCGGGGGACAAAACGGATCAGTTCTCCAACACCAAATCCATTGAGCAATTTTAAATTTCACCAGTCGAGGCTCCTTCAAATTCCCTAGTGAATGGTATCATTTGAAAACTCCACGGTCATGCGCATGGGCCTATAGTCTGTTTCCAAATAAGGGTCGGCGACTTTTGAGCGGCCCTGTCATTTTGCTCCTTTTTAATCACTCACGAATTGAAACATTGATGTGAATAGAACGGCGGGACCTAATGTACCATCCTTTAACCGAACCGGTGCCGTTTTTCGGAAACACACTATACCGAGTGAGCACTCTACGGACAGAGTGGAAATTTTTGTCTTCGAGGGAGCATTTATGTTTATTGTGCGCTGCTTAAGATCCAAAATGTTTAAAATTCACTTGTCATTGTCACTTTTAATTTTTACAGCAAAACAATTGAACATAAATTTGGAAATTCACACCTCCCTTCCAAATCGCGCTATCGGGGAGTTCGAGGGCTCAATCGATAGTTTTTCCCAAGTAGCCTATATTAAAGTTTGATTAAACTGAAAAGCTCAATCGGAGACAAAAATTTCCAATCTGTCCGCAGAGTGCTCCGACCACTCGAACATATGAGAACACGAACACGTGTCATAAATTTGACCCCAGTAGCATTTTGCAGAAAAAAAACTGGCGAAAGGCGTTATTCGAATATAACATTCTGAAACTGTTCGCTATATACTCCTATATACTCCCATCGGTATTGGATAGAAGATTAGAAAATCTGCGCATCGAGCTAATGAACGTGAAATGGGTGAAGGGTTTATATTGAAATACATCGTCTCTGGGAAGCTCGAGCAGACCCTTGTCTTATAAAACAGTTCATGGTCTCCGTTTTGGCTCAAATTAGGTCTATGCCTTCCTAGGACCTGTATATAGACTATTTCCAATCTAAAGTTGGCGACCTTCGAGCGACCTGGAAATCCCCGGGTTTTTTTAACCAAAGACGATTTGAAACATCGAAATGACTATAATATATAGGGCATTTCCAAAACTGAGACAAGGAATAGGGGTTTTTCTTGTCTGCGCACTCCTCTGTTACAGTGCTATTTCGTATATTTTTTTGATATTTACCTCGATGTTTCAAATCGTCAATGGTTAAATACCAAGGAAATTCACGGTCATTCAAACGTCGTCGTCTCAAGATTGGAAATACACTATAAAGCGAAAAAACACTGTTAAAGAGAAGTGCGCTGACAATTAATCGGGCGCGGCGGGACCTATTATACCTAGTCACTGAGGAAAATCCCCTTTTGCTGGTCTCTTTTTAGGAAATGCACTATACGTCATTCTGAAATTTTTAGGTAAAAATCATCTGGGTACTGAAAATTTTCAAAGTTGGTCAAATACGTCGGAAGTGGTGTTTTTCTCAAGCATATATCGTGAATAGACCAAAACTGACCTTTGAACAGCAAAACTCTTTTGCTTCCTCGCTCAGGAGACCGAAAACCTCGAAAACGTGTGTTTTTGCGTGTAAAACAGCAGTTTTTCGTGTTTTTCCAATTTGCGCACAACTGCCGCCTGGAGCGGTGTTTGCGAAAATCACTCCAGTTTGAATGGCTCGATTACATTTTTTCATTTCCAATCCGAAATGGCCCCTGACCCCCCATTAAGTGAAGAGTTTTAATTTTAAAAAAAGTTATAAAAACAAATATAAAATTTCAGTCAGGCGATCATAAGGGAACAATGTTGGAGTACTTGAACAACACTACATTGAGGACAATTGACCTCATAGTTAATGAAAACTGTTTTTATGAAGCAGTTCGTCTCCTGCATCCTAAACAAGTATTATTGGAACGCTCGACTCTTGAGACAGTCGAAATATACAAACAGAATCCATCTGTTTTTCAGAAACTGGTAAGTTTTGCAAAGTTTTGCCAAGTTTTGAAAAAAAAACAAATACAAAGTAATTTAAATATGTTTTACAGGAAAAGCTTTCTTTGGGACCAAACCAGAGCATTTTTAAAGAAATCATGCATGTAATTGCTCCCAACTGTGCGAACATCACTATGCTATCGTTCCTGTTCACCTGGGATACGAAAATCTTGTCATATCTCGTTCAGTTAATACAGGTGCGTTTTTGTCTCTGTCTCTGTCTCTGTCTCTGTCTCTGTCTCTGTCTCTGTCTCTGTCTCTGTTTTTGCCCTCAAACCGTCTTTGAGTCATTATTTTTATATTTTATATTTCAGGATGTGCAACTGAAAAAAGTTCTTAATCAAAGTCTTACAATCACGTTTCGTCTTGATCCTACGTTCAAATTGGATGATGTTCTGACGTTTCTTCAAAACCACTGTTTTTTTTGTTTAAAACCGAAAACGACGATTGTGTTTCTGTTTTGAGCTTGGCGCAAACAGTTCAACTACTTCCGAAATTAGCAATTCGGTTCACAGAATTCACGTGTCCTTTGACTAATACTCGCGCCATGACTATTCGCTACGGTTTTGTATATAGCGAGTTAGAGTTATTCTGTTTTTTCCATTCACCACTTCCACACGATTCCCTTAAGACTTTTGGCCATGATACGTTCCAATACGCATGAAAGTGGAAGTAAATGAATAAAGTTGCATAAAGGTGTGTTTATGTGTCTTATACAAATTATTTTTAAAAAAAATGATCTGCCGTGCGATCGATCCTTACCGATTCTTAATCCGCCGGTCTTCAAGCCGGCACCCGAGAAGAAGCGGCTTCTCGACAGACGGCCTACTTTTTTAGAAAAAAAAAAGACTGGAAGCAAAAAAAATTTAATTTTTTATGTTGTGTTTCAGGGGCGTGGTTAGTTTCGCGTTTTGCATTTTCTGAAAACAAATTTGAGACAAACGAATATGAAAATTTCTCTGTCACTCTCTCTCTCTTTCTCTCTCTCACTCTTTCTCTCTCACTCTCTCTCTGGGTCTCGTCTCCCTCTCTCTCGTTCCCTCTCAAACAATGAATCTCTCCATCACATAACTTCATCTCTCGATCATAATAAACGCAAAGGCTCGTTAGTATTAAATAGAGCGATGAGATGAGTCAGAATCGGTAAAATTTCGAAATATCACACTCTTCCGGCCTAATATGACGTCATTTGGGGACGAGTATGTACAACAGAGAAATAAATTCACGGGAAAACTCAATTCACAGATTCCCCTAGAAATGGGAGATGGGTCGTAGGAAAACACAGCAATTAAGGGACTGTGCCTACTGGGGCGTGCGGCCGTGCGCCTCCTCCTCCACCATCATCGCACTCTCGTTCAGCATGTTCCGCAGGTCCTGAAAAGAAAACGTATAATTGATTTTCGAAAGAAATTGAAAATTTCGACTGTTTTTTGTTGGTCTAACTTGATTGCGATGAAGCAAATAAAACAATCAATCGCTCTTTTTCAGAATTGATAAAACAGTGATATATAATCAGAAAACAAATTTTCACAACATTTTGACAACACAGATTTTAACAAAGGGACTACTAAAAAAACGTGCTTTACAACTACAACACTAAATTCCAGGGAAAAATAAAAATAAAAAAAAAACTAAATCGCAGAATTGTTCTTCGATCAGATGGGTGGTTAGAGACGCAGAGATATAGACAGATGGGTGGTTAGAGACGCAGAGAAATAGGCAAAATGTTAGAGAAGCAGATAATCCTAAATTTTCAGCCTGCTCACCGCCTGGCTCCCCAACAGCAACAGCCGGCTCACCGAATTCTACAGCAGCGACAGGGATCCTCCAGTGGCTACTCGACCCCCGTTCAGTCTAGGGTACGTTTTTTGTTGTTTTTTTACGGGCTAGCCCGACAGCCTGTTGTTTTCCGTCCGTGATAAAACTATTTTTGTTCCAGAGTGGTACCCCGGTCTCGCGACAAGTTATCTCCAACTCTGCCCAGATAAGGCTGCTCTCGATTTCTCTGCATCTCTAACCCCTCTTTTCCAGGTGCGCTACACCACTTCCAACCCTGGCGCAGTCCGTCGTCCGCTGACCAACCAACAGCAGCCTTCGACCGTCCCTCGTCCTCCCCAGTAATCCCTCCCTCTCTTTCATCCCCGCTACCCTCTCCCCCCGTTTTCCCTCCCTCTTACAGCCACAGGATATAATATGCCTCAACTCGTGATTCCTCTCTCCTACGATTCCTGTTTATTGTGCACTTGGACTGTTTCTTTCGTTGTGGTGACAATGAATGCCATCGCTTAAGGTTGGCTTGTGTTAGAGAGAGAGAGAGAGAGAGAGAGAGAGGTTTTTCGCCCCGCCTATGGGAAAAGCTGGTTTTCGGGGTCAAATTGACACAGAGTCGAATTTTTTCGTTCATCTTTGATCGTTATGGTTGATTTAAAAACTTTCCTCATAACGTACAAACGTTTCGATGTGGAACATAGAGTGCTCCGTGCTATGTAGGAAACTCAGCCCATGTACGCAGCCAAATCGATCGAGGTATATTTGTCGAGGAGTATAAATTCACTGAAATCTGAACGGATTTTGATCTTTTTCTATACAAGCTCATTCCTTGGGGTACTTAGTACCCCCAGCAAGGGAAGTCAATATTATTAAGTTATGTTTGTTGCCAAACATAACTTAATAATTGTGCATAGGAGGGGTCAAACTACCGTATATAATATTATGTAATTTTTATGGCCGGCCCGCTCCTCAGTGGAAGGGGAATTCGAATAAGCCGTTTGTTGTTTTCAGCCCAGTTGTAAAAAACCTTATTGGTTTGCAAAAGTCTTGTGAAACTGACGGGATTCATCTTAATCGTTTAGAAAAAATTCGGTTTATAATTTAATCTTACCTTGTTCAGTATCCACGAAAGGTAGCAGTCATTTAACTGCAGTAGATCCAACGACATTTTTTTAAAACAAATATGTGTTTAAAAATGAAATCTAAATACAGCAACAACGCCAAACTAAGGTGAAAAGCGCATGAAAAGCAAAGTAATCAAACCATTCAAGTTAGCTTGTTTTCAAATGACGTGAATTTCTATGCCACAGCGTTTCTCTGTTTGCGTTCCAAATACAACCCCCCCCCCCAGTACTTAACCTTTGGGAAAAGGGTGATTGAGGAGCGGGCCGGCCATAAAAATTACATAATATTATATACGGTAGTTTGACCCCTCCTATGCACAATTATTAAGTTATGTTTGGCAACAAACATAACTTAATAATATTGACTTCCCTTGCTGGGGGTACTAAGTACCCCAAGGAATGAGCTTGTATAGAAAAAGATCAAAATCCGTTCAGATTTCAGTGAATTTATACTCCTCGACAAATATACCTCGATCGATTTGGCTGCGTACATGGGCTGAGTTTCCTACATAGCACGGAGCACTCTATGTTCCACATCGAAACGTTTGTACGTTATGAGGAAAGTTTTTAAATCAACCATAACGATCAAAGATGAACGAAAAAATTCGACTCTGTGTCAATTTGACCCCGAAAACCAGCTTTTCCCATAGGCGGGGCGAAAAACCTCTCTCTCTCTCTCTCTCTCTCTCTCTCTCTAACACAAGCCAACCTTAAGCGATGGCATTCATTGTCACCACAACGAAAGAAACAGTCCAAGTGCACAATAAACAGGAATCGTAGGAGAGAGGAATCACGAGTTGAGGCATATTATATCCTGTGGCTGTAAGAGGGAGGGAAAACGGGGGGAGAGGGTAGCGGGGATGAAAGAGAGGGAGGGATTACTGGGGAGGACGAGGGACGGTCGAAGGCTGCTGTTGGTTGGTCAGCGGACGACGGACTGCGCCAGGGTTGGAAGTGGTGTAGCGCACCTGGAAAAGAGGGGTTAGAGATGCAGAGAAATCGAGAGCAGCCTTATCTGGGCAGAGTTGGAGATAACTTGTCGCGAGACCGGGGTACCACTCTGGAACAAAAATAGTTTTATCACGGACGGAAAACAACAGGCTGTCGGGCTAGCCCGTAAAAAAACAACAAAAAACGTACCCTAGACTGAACGGGGGTCGAGTAGCCACTGGAGGATCCCTGTCGCTGCTGTAGAATTCGGTGAGCCGGCTGTTGCTGTTGGGGAGCCAGGCGGTGAGCAGGCTGAAAATTTAGGATTATCTGCTTCTCTAACATTTTGCCTATTTCTCTGCGTCTCTAACCACCCATCTGTCTATATCTCTGCGTCTCTAACCACCCATCTGATCGAAGAACAATTCTGCGATTTAGTTTTTTTTTTATTTTTATTTTTCCCTGGAATTTAGTGTTGTAGTTGTAAAGCACGTTTTTTTAGTAGTCCCTTTGTTAAAATCTGTGTTGTCAAAATGTTGTGAAAATTTGTTTTCTGATTATATATCACTGTTTTATCAATTCTGAAAAAGAGCGATTGATTGTTTTATTTGCTTCATCGCAATCAAGTTAGACCAACAAAAAACAGTCGAAATTTTCAATTTCTTTCGAAAATCAATTATACGTTTTCTTTTCAGGACCTGCGGAACATGCTGAACGAGAGTGCGATGATGGTGGAGGAGGAGGCGCACGGCCGCACGCCCCAGTAGGCACAGTCCCTTAATTGCTGTGTTTTCCTACGACCCATCTCCCATTTCTAGGGGAATCTGTGAATTGAGTTTTCCCGTGAATTTATTTCTCTGTTGTACATACTCGTCCCCAAATGACGTCATATTAGGCCGGAAGAGTGTGATATTTCGAAATTTTACCGATTCTGACTCATCTCATCGCTCTATTTAATACTAACGAGCCTTTGCGTTTATTATGATCGAGAGATGAAGTTATGTGATGGAGAGATTCATTGTTTGAGAGGGAACGAGAGAGAGGGAGACGAGACCCAGAGAGAGAGTGAGAGAGAAAGAGTGAGAGAGAGAAAGAGAGAGAGAGTGACAGAGAAATTTTCATATTCGTTTGTCTCAAATTTGTTTTCAGAAAATGCAAAACGCGAAACTAACCACGCCCCTGAAACACAACATAAAAAATTAAATTTTTTTTGCTTCCAGTCTTTTTTTTTTCTAAAAAAGTAGGCCGTCTGTCGAGAAGCCGCTTCTTCTCGGGTGCCGGCTTGAAGACCGGCGGATTAAGAATCGGTAAGGATCGATCGCACGGCAGATCATTTTTTTTAAAAATAATTTGTATAAGACACATAAACACACCTTTATGCAACTTTATTCATTTACTTCCACTTTCATGCGTATTGGAACGTATCATGAAAAAAAAAATTGAGCGAATTTTCTATTGTTCTCTTTTTACAGGGCCAAGGAATCAAACCACCCAACTCTTTTTGCATTTCGCTTTTTCATATACTAATTGTTCTATTTTTTTAAGCATTCTTTGAATGGTCAAACTAAAAGTATCAAAGTTTGTTGAACTTCCACTATTTAAGTTTTACAATTGATATAGAACGAAAGAGTGTGTGTCTGTCAATTGGGGCGAGAGGGACAGGTAGACAGAGAGAGGAAGACAGTAAAAGAAATAGACAGGGAGACAAAGGGCAAGAGAGAGAAAGAGAGAGAAACAAAAAGAGAGAGACAGAGACAGAAAAAGAAGCAGAGATTGAGACAAAATACAAGATACAGAAACAGAACGATACAGAGACAGAAGAAGAGAGACAGAAACAGAATAAGAAAGACAGAAACAGAAAGAGAGAGAGAAGGGGAGTGAGTGGCTGAGATAGAGCGAGTGTTATAACAAGATAAACAGCACTGATGCGGCCGAAGGCCGTTTTACTTCTAGGTCGCGAAGCGACCCGGAGGCCGCTGAATTCAGAAGGCGAAAACCCGCGAAGCGGGGGCTTTAATTTCTGGTAAACAATAATTGGGAGGCTGTGTCTCTGTCAATCGTTTGCTCAGAAATTAGCAAACTCATTCCTTGCAATGAACAGCGGTGGGCTAGGTAAAACACAGATACGAACGCCCAAGAGAGAGTCACAGCGACAGAGTAGAGTCAGAGAGAGAGACAGAGTAAAAGAGACAAACAGACTAAGAGAGTGTGGGATAAAGAGAAATCGAGAGAGAGAGAGAAGGGCAGAGATTGAGACAGAGAGACCGACAGACAGAGAGACAGATAGGGATAGAGACAGACAGAAAAATGGTGAGAGACAGAGAAACACACATATACTCGTCGCCCAGCGAGCTTTCCTAGCCGGCAGCGAGAAACAAGCGGCTTTTTGTCTGCGTCTGAGAGAGTGAGAGAGAGACACACACAGAGGCACAGATATACATTGAGACACACAAATAGAGAGAGAGAGACAGACAGACATACCGACAGAGAGTGAGACAGAGAGAAAGAGACAGAGATAGAGAGAATTTTGATCTTGGATAGGGGTTCTAGACCGCCTATTATTGTCGCTTTAGGCCAAAACGGCATGAAAATTTTATTTAAAACAATCAGGAAAGGTATTCTTTGCACATTATCGGCATCCGGGATTTTTTGAAACGCGTTTGTGGGAAAATTGCGAGCATTGCGGGCAATGGTCATAATTAGGAAACGGTCAAAATAGATAGATGTCTTTCTCTATGTCTCCGCCAGTCTGATTTCTGTTTCAATCTCTCAGTCTCTGCCTCTGACATAAAACCTCTCTCTTGGGCTTGATACCCTTTTCTGTTTCTGTTTCCGTAGGTGTCTCTGCCTTTGTCCCGCCCACTGAATCAGTTGCAGTCCCTCTGTCTCTGTACCTAGGTGCCTCTCTCCGTATCTTTTTCTCTCTTTGTCACTGCTCTTTTCGCGGTCTCTCCCCCTCTTTCTCTTTTTGTCCCTATCTTTGTATCTGTTCTTCTTTCTATGTTTGTCCCTCTCTCGGTATCTGTCTCTGTCCTTCTTTCTGTTTTTGTCGATCTCTCCTTCTCTATGTCTCTTTCGGCCTCTGTTTCTCTTCCTGTTTTTTCGTTTCTCTGTATATATCCCTCTCTCTCTCTCTCTCTCTCTCTCTCTCTCTCTCTCTCTCTTTCTCTCTCTCTCTGCCCCTCTCTTTTGACCTCTCTGTTACTCTCTCTGTTTCTGTGTCTCTCCATGTACCTCTCTTCCTCTCTGTTCCTTTCTCTATTTTTGTCCCTCTCTTTGTGCCTCTCTCCCTCTATGTTAGCTTCTCTGTCTCTGTCACTATATCTGCCTACATGTGTCTCTGTATCTCTCCCTGTCCCTCTCTCCCTCTCTGTTTCTCTCTCTGTGTCTGTCCCTCTCTGTTTTTGTCCCTCTCTCTGTGCCTCTCTCTTCTGTGTTCCTATCTCTCTCTGACCCTCTCTTCCTCTATGTTATTTTTCTATCTCTGTCTCAACCTTTGCCTATATTTCTGTCCCTCACTCTGCGTTAGCATCTGTCTCTGTTCCTCTCTTCCTCTGTGTCCCTCTCTCTCTGTTTCTATCTTTCTGTCCCTTCCTCTATCGCTGTCCCTCTCTTTGACCCTCTTTTTCTCTCTCTGTCTCTGTCCCTCGCTCTGCGTCTGCATCTGTCGCTGTTTCTCTCTCTGTTACTCTCTCCTTCTCGGTGCCTCTCTATCTCTCTGTTTTTGTCTCTGTCTCTGCTTCTTTCTCTGTCCCTCTCATTGTAGGTTTTTCACAAATTTCTGGCAGTTCATAAACAACCTCAAGCAATAAACTATCACCAGACAAGTATCAATCATACAAGTATCAGTTTAAAAAATTCTTTACACGATGACTTGCTAATAAAAAATATTTAGACAAAGTGGCGGCAACCTCACAAATTTCCCGGCTGAAACAATCGTGTCTAAACACACATGCCAGGAGGTAACGCGCCGCTAGGCGCGTTTACGCGGTCATATATAAGATACATATACTACCTTATTGGCCAAGTATGAGCCTGATCAGCGACAAAAACTGTTTCTATGTCGCTGGCATGGAACAACAGCTCGAAAATTTCAGAGACGCCGTCTTAATTGCATATGTGACTATTAGTCCCCCCTCTGAGACTATTAGTCCCCCCTAGGGGGACTAATGGTCACTTCCCCAAACAAGGTAAGCTTTAAAAATATTGGAAGAAACTAATTCTTCCCAGATTAGATGACTCCCAGGATACGTACGCAATACTGCATCAGGGTTACATTTGCGAATCGGCCAAGAAGTAAAATTGGCGAAGACTATACAGAGATTACCGCTTGAAGGACTTTCCCTTAGCTATCTTGAACATTTCGCCGCTGATATCGCTGAACCCTCCGGGTAAATTAACAAAATTGAAAATATATTTCTAACAACACAAGTTGTCAATTGATGTCAATCGAAATTTGGGGTTGAACGTGAACAACCACGGAGCGTGTGACCTAAAACGGCATACGCACAGTGGCGCTCGCTCGCAAATAAAATGATAAATGACAATTCGAAGGTTCCAACAACGTCAGTGGGACTTGAGGAAATGGCCTCCCACAGCTATAGTCTATTTCCAAAGAAAGGTCGGCTCAACTTACATTTCACAAAATGAGTTTGTTTTTTGTCCATTTGAAATTACGAACATTTTTTCAACTTTTTTGAATACATCCTCTTATATAATAAAACGCTATGGTGTGTGTAGTCTATCAGCGTAGTCACACGCGTTCATTTCCACCGAGGAGAAAGTGGACGTCGGCCGTAGGCCAAGTTAGACATACTTCACGTCACTTTCACGCACAGCTCGCGGTAAACGGCAGATTAAAGGAAAGTATCGTGAAAATGAAAATGTGAATTGAACCGTGCGCAGGTCCACTACCGTACATGAAAAATAGTTTGTGACAGCCGGCTGGCGCTCCAGCTCCTGGTATTTGTGCCCGGTCTCGCCACGAACACCCTGAGGATAACATTTCTATCTTTAAAATGCTTTTATATATTTAATTTAACACTGAAATTTATGTTCTAATTTCCTAAAAATCTTATTTTAGTACCAGCCACTCACTGAAATCGGTTTAGCAGGCTGAATAGTCAAAATAAGCCAGAACGCGAAGGGCTAAACTGCTGGTTACTGTAGCCCTTGTTCTGCTGAAAGAATAATGCACGAAATTCTCAGCTTCTGGGACACCAAATGATGTGGAACTTTGTCTATAAACGGAACAAAGGAGTAACTATGCAAACTAATTTTTTCAGGTCTGGAAAGTATTTCATTAAAGTGTATTCGTTTTTGCGGTCCCGCAACGAAGACTTGCGCCGCTGCGACAAAGGATGCGGCGAGCTGTGCACGGCTGAAGGCCGAGTAAAAAAAAGTGGCCGTAGGCCACGAATCTTGCGGCTGCAGGCAGCCTTAATGAGCGGCCGAAGGCCGCGTGTTGTTGCGGCCGGAGGCCGAAAGCCAGAAGGGTGCGCGCCGTAGGCGCGCGTACCCGACTGGTATATAAAAAATATACAAAATAAAAAGCCTAATGCGGATTGAGCTTTCGACGTCTCTACATTCGCGTGCACTAGCGCACCAATCTTCTGTGAGTGTTCCATAACACAAAACTTTTTTGATTTGTAAGGAGATTAATTGCAAGGACAGATTATGTGTGTCATAAATATTAGAATAAGTAATGATTCATTTTTTTGAAATCATTACTTAGAATAAGTAATGATTTCAACAACAAAAAATTCATCAAATAATCGCAATCTTTCGCAAATGTCTCTCGTTTCTATAGGTAGATAAAGAAATTCCGGGAATATTATTGGATTTCCGGAATATACGCAAAATTTTTACTAGATGAAATCATTTGGTGCACTTTTTACAACGCCCATTTTTTGATAGCGCGCCATAACACGGCAGGGGTTCAAAGTGGTCGAAATCAACTTGTAAAAAAAAGTAATCGATTCGTCTTGAGTAGCTGAATAAGCATATCTCTATTAAAAATGCGAATGTTGATAATTTAAGCTTCCATTTGCTAAAAACCTGAAAATACAGTTTTCAAGCGGACGATCAAAACAAATCTACCAAGCGCTTCGCGCTGGGTATAATTCTTTGTTAAAGTTTCATCAATTGCGATTTATTCAAAAACACTAAGACAAATGCAAATTTAAATATATGTGAAAAAAAGACATTTACTTCCACTTTGATGCGTATCGGAACGTATCTCTATTATAGTGCTTAAGAGAATCTTGTGGAAGTGGTGAATTAAAAAAATACCTCAACTCTACCTCGTTATATACAAAAGTGTATCGAATGGTCATAGCGCGAGTATTTCTCAAAGAACAAGTAAATTCAGTGAACTGAACAGCTAATTGTGGAAGTCCATAGACTGTTTGTGCCAAGCTCAAGGCAGAAACAGAATTGTCATTTTCGGTTTTATACAACAAGAAATAGTGCTGTTGAAGTAACGTCAGAACATCATCCAGTTTGAATGTAGGATCGAGACTAAGCGTAATTGTGAGATTTTGGTTTAGAGCTCTTCCCAGTTGCACGTCCTAAAAAGATGTAAAACAATTATAGTCTGTTTCTATGGGATGGTGTTCTACTTTCGGGCAATCTTGAAAAATGAAAAATGAGAGAGACAGAAAGATATAGAGACAGAGAGACAAAGAGAGACAGAGAAACAGAGAGCGAGAGACAGAGAGGCAGAGAGGCAGAGAGACAGAGAGGCAGAGAGAGAGAGAGAGAGAGAGAGAGAGAGAAACAGAGAGAGCGAGAAACAGAGAGACAGAGAGGCAGAGAGGCAGAGAGACAGAGAGACTGAGAGATAGAGAGATAGAGACATAGAGAGACAGAGAGACAGAGAAAGCGAGAGACAGAGAGACAGAGAGACAGAGAGATAGATACATGGAGACATAGAGAGAGACAGAGAGACAGAGAGACATAGAGACAGAGAGAGCGAGAGACAGAGAAACAGAGAGAGCGAGAGACAGAGAGACAGAGAGACAGAGAGACAGAGAGGCAGAGAGAGAGAGACAGAGAAACAGAGAGAGCGAGAGACAGAGAAACAGAGAGAGCGAGAAACAGAGAGGCAGAGAGGCAGAGAGGCAGAGAGGCAGAGAGATAGAGACATAGAGAGAGACAGAGAGACAGAGAGACATAGAGACATAGAGACATAGAGAGAGAGACAGAGAGAGCGAGAGACAGAGAGACATAGAGACAGAGAGAGCGAGAGACATAGAGACATAGAGACAGAGAGACTGAGAGATAGAGAGATAGAGACATAGAGAGAGACAGAGAGACAGAGAAAGCGAGAGACAGAGAGACAGAGAGACAGAGAGACAGAGAGACAGAGAGACATAGAGACATAGAGACATAGAGAGAGAGACAGAGAGAGCGAGAGACAGAGAGACATAGAGACAGAGAGAGCGAGAGACATAGAGACATAGAGACAGAGAGACTGAGAGATAGAGAGATAGAGACATAGAGAGAGACAGAGAGACAGAGAAAGCGAGAGACAGAGAAACAGAGAGAGCGAGAAACAGAGAGGCAGAGAGGCAGAGAGGCAGAGAGGCAGAGAGATAGAGACATAGAGAGAGACAGAGAGACAGAGAGACATAGAGACATAGAGACATAGAGAGAGAGACAGAGAGAGCGAGAGACAGAGAGACATAGAGACAGAGAGAGCGAGAGACATAGAGACATAGAGACAGAGAGACTGAGAGATAGAGAGATAGAGACATAGAGAGAGACAGAGAGACAGAGAAAGCGAGAGACAGAGAGACAGAGAGACAGAGAGACAGAGAGACAGAGGGACAGAAAAAAACAGACAGAGATCAAAACGCACCTGTATTAACCGCACGAGATACGACAAGATTTCCAAATCCCATGTGAGTCTGAACGACACCATAGTAATGTTTGCACAGTTTGGAGCAATTATGCGCATGAATTCTTCAATAGTGCTCAGATTTGGTCGCAAAGAAAGGTGTTCCTGTAAAAAAAAATTTAATTTCGATAAAATCTTTTAACATGATCTTCTCCTCATAAAACTTACCAGTTTCTGAAAAACAGATGGATTCTGTTTGTATATTTCGACTGTCTCAAGAGTCGAGCGTTCCAATAATACTTGTTTAGGATGCAGGAGACGAACTGCTTCATAAAAACAGTTTTCATTAACTATGAGGTCAATTGTCCTCAATGTAGTGTTGTTCAAGTACTCCAACATTGTTCCCTTATGATCGCCTGACTGAAATTTTATATTTGTTTTTATAACTTTTTTTAAAATTAAAACTCTTCACTTAATGGGGGGTCAGGGGCCATTTCGGATTGGAAATGAAAAAATGTAATCGAGCCATTCAAACTGGAGTGATTTTCGCAAACACCGCTCCAGGCGGCAGTTGTGCGCAAATTGGAAAAACACGAAAAACTGCTGTTTTACACGCAAAAACACACGTTTTCGAGGTTTTCGGTCTCCTGAGCGAGGAAGCAAAAGAGTTTTGCTGTTCAAAGGTCAGTTTTGGTCTATTCACGATATATGCTTGAGAAAAACACCACTTCCGACGTATTTGACCAACTTTGAAAATTTTCAGTACCCAGATGATTTTTACCTAAAAATTTCAGAATGACGTATAGTGCATTTCCTAAAAAGAGACCAGCAAAAGGGGATTTTCCTCAGTGACTAGGTATAATAGGTCCCGCCGCGCCCGATTAATTGTCAGCGCACTTCTCTTTAACAGTGTTTTTTCGCTTTATAGTGTATTTCCAATCTTGAGACGACGACGTTTGAATGACCGTGAATTTCCTTGGTATTTAACCATTGACGATTTGAAACATCGAGGTAAATATCAAAAAAATATACGAAATAGCACTGTAACAGAGGAGTGCGCAGACAAGAAAAACCCCTATTCCTTGTCTCAGTTTTGGAAATGCCCTATATATTATAGTCATTTCGATGTTTCAAATCGTCTTTGGTTAAAAAAACCCGGGGATTTCCAGGTCGCTCGAAGGTCGCCAACTTTAGATTGGAAATAGTCTATATACAGGTCCTAGGAAGGCATAGACCTAATTTGAGCCAAAACGGAGACCATGAACTGTTTTATAAGACAAGGGTCTGCTCGAGCTTCCCAGAGACGATGTATTTCAATATAAACCCTTCACCCATTTCACGTTCATTAGCTCGATGCGCAGATTTTCTAATCTTCTATCCAATACCGATGGGAGTATATAGGAGTATATAGCGAACAGTTTCAGAATGTTATATTCGAATAACGCCTTTCGCCAGTTTTTTTTCTGCAAAATGCTACTGGGGTCAAATTTATGACACGTGTTCGTGTTCTCATATGTTCGAGTGATCGGAGCACTCTGCGGACAGATTGGAAATTTTTGTCTCCGATTGAGCTTTTCAGTTTAATCAAACTTTAATATAGGCTACTTGGGAAAAACTATCGATTGAGCCCTCGAACTCCCCGATAGCGCGATTTGGAAGGGAGGTGTGAATTTCCAAATTTATGTTCAATTGTTTTGCTGTAAAAATTAAAAGTGACAATGACAAGTGAATTTTAAACATTTTGGATCTTAAGCAGCGCACAATAAACATAAATGCTCCCTCGAAGACAAAAATTTCCACTCTGTCCGTAGAGTGCTCACTCGGTATAGTGTGTTTCCGAAAAACGGCACCGGTTCGGTTAAAGGATGGTACATTAGGTCCCGCCGTTCTATTCACATCAATGTTTCAATTCGTGAGTGATTAAAAAGGAGCAAAATGACAGGGCCGCTCAAAAGTCGCCGACCCTTATTTGGAAACAGACTATAGGCCCATGCGCATGACCGTGGAGTTTTCAAATGATACCATTCACTAGGGAATTTGAAGGAGCCTCGACTGGTGAAATTTAAAATTGCTCAATGGATTTGGTGTTGGAGAACTGATCCGTTTTGTCCCCCGGTGTCCTGGCGCCCAGACGGCCTGCCGAAACAAAATCCGCCGCCGCACCGGAGAAAAATGTGGCAGCGCCAAGTTCGAGACTATATTTTTTTGCGTTTTGTTCGCTTAACCCCGCCGAATGCGATAATGTTCATGGACTTTCCGAGTTATAATTCCATGACGTGCTTGAACTCACCATGGAGATTATTCCAAATGTATAAAAGTCCAGCGTTCTTGAAATACAGTAGTCAGCCAGTCCTATCACTTCGAGTACAACCTCTGTAGAGAAACAGTTGCGATTTTCATCCCACCGCTTTGAAGAAATTGTCAATCTCAGTTGGTTGCACATTTCAGCTTCATCTAAACGAATATTTTGGAACTTGGATATGTTTCTAGGCACACCTCGTGTACAAACAAACAAAGTGTGCCAAGGAAGGCGAATATTGATTCGTTTTTTGTTCGAATAAATCCAGTTGAAAAGAGTTTTGTTTCCTCTTAGAAGTCTAGTGAAACTGACGGGAGATAGCTAAAAATATATCTTGATTTGTAAGTCTTGAAATGGGAACTTACTTTATTAATAACCAAAAGACGAGAAAAGTGGTCCAGCTCAAAAATATTAATAGGCATGGCGTTTCTAAAAAAATGTATATTGTTATAAATAAAATAAAACCAAAGTAAAATATAGTCAAAAACATGGCAAGTTACAATGATAAAATTATGCATAATATAAAAAGCACTTTGCTAGCTTTTTTTTAAAGCGGCCGGCGTCGCTTTTTTTTGAAAATGCGAAAAGAAATCTAGTAATTCTCTGACGAATACAATAAAATTAATTTAAATGTAAGGTCAACCAATCTAAGGGCTGTGTTATAGTGTGTTTCCGAAAAACGGCACAGGTTTGTCGCAAAAACCTAAAAGGATGGTATATTAGGTCCCGCCGCGTTTAGTTCATTGTCCTTTTTGCAGTGATTGTTTGCTTTTTTAATTTCATTTCACTGCAATGTTTCAAATGATCTTTGGTTAAACACGATTAGAAATTAAGACGCCATGTCTGAGTGCATCGACAAGGGCCAATTACATAAAGGACGAAACTTTTCATCTTGCTTCAATTTGCCTCAAACTTTTTCTTCAAGACATCTAGGACCCTAAGCATACAAAACAATCATGAAAATCGATTATCGGTTTTTGGGTTGGAGTACTGTAATCGACCCTCGGTGGCAAAAATGTAATTATTAGGTATGGAAAAGGTAGCTAATTGTACGATGAGAAACATTGTATATACATAAAACGTCGATTTCCTAGGTGGGAATAACGAAAAAAAACTGAAAATGTGTTTGACAAATCACAAAAAATATATTTTCTCGATAATATGGAAAAACGTATTTGCCATATTTTGATATGTTGTTAAGCTCTTTTTTCTGGTTCATACCCATTTTTCTCATTCAAATCTCTAAGACTAAGAATGTGCCACAGTTAATTGAACACCTCGCGAACCCCGTTTCGTCGCCCTAAAATACGCGGCTGACCCAATTTCGGCTGAAACATCAAGATGCGCACAGCCAAATAATTGGAAAAACAGCCTAAAATCACTGGTTTTAATGGAAAACGACTGAAATCACAGAGAGACAAAGAGACCAAGAGACAGAGAGACAGAGAGACAGAGAGACAGAGAGACAGAGAGACAGAGAGACAGAGAGACAGAGAGGCAGAGAGACAGAGAGACAAGAAGAGAGAGAGACCGAGAGACAAAGAGACAAAGAGACAGAGAGACAGAGAGACAGAGAGACAGAGAGACAGAGAGACAAAGAGACCAAGAGACAGAGAGACAGAGAGACAGAGAGACAGAGAGACAAGAAGAGAGAGAGACCGAGAGACAGAGAGACAAAGAGACCAAGAGACAAAGAGACAGAGAGACAGAGAGACAAAGAGACCAAGAGACAGAGAGACAGAGAGACAGAGAGACAGAGAGACAGAGAGACAGAGAGACAGAGAGACAGAGAGACAGAGAGACAGAGAGACAAGAAGAGAGAGAGACCGAGAGACAAAGAGACAAAGAGACAGAGAGACAGAGAGACAGAGAGACAGAGAGACAGAGAGACAGAGAGACAGAGAGACAGAGAGGCAGAGAGACAGAGAGGCAGAGAGACAGAGAGACAGAGAGACAAAGAGACAAAGAGACAGAGAGACAGAGAGACAGAGAGACAGAGAGACAGAGAGACAGAGAGACAGAGAGACAAAGAGACAAAGAGACAGAGAGATAGAGAGACAGAGATACAGAGAGACAGAGAGACAAAGAGACAAAGAGACAGAGAGACAGAGAGACAGAGATACAGAGAGACAGAGAGACAGAGATACAGAGAGACAGAGAGACAGAGAGACAGAGAGACAGAGAGACAGAGAGACAGAGAGACAGAGAGACAGAGAGACAGAGAGACAGAGAGACAAAGAGACAAAGAGACAGAGAGATAGAGAGACAGAGATACAGAGAGACAAAGAGACAAAGAGACAGAGAGACAGAGAGACAGAGAGACAGAGAGACAGAGAGACAGAGAGACAGAGAGACAAAGAGACAAAGAGACAGAGAGATAGAGAGACAGAGATACAGAGAGACAGAGAGACAAAGAGACAAAGAGACAGAGAGACAGAGAGACAGAGAGACAGAGAGACAGAGAGACAGAAGAGAAACGGACAGACAGACAGAGAAATCGTTTAAGATCAGATTAATTTCTGGTTTTCGAAGTTGTGTTGTGTTTTCTCTCTGGATAAGCTGACAACGGGTGGCCCATATAGTGAAAAAAATACAATAAAGTGCCTCTTTTGTTTTATCACAGCGTAACAATGGCACCGGATGGTTAAATCAGCATTTTATTCCCAACTCTGGTGACCGACGGCTTCTACGATGGGAGAAAGCTGAATTTGATTGAATTTCAATAAAATATATATACCTGCTTTGCTATAATTAAAAGAAGAGATTGTTGATCCAGCGGCAGAATAACGTACACTCCTCGCCAATCCCACTTCGGCCAAAATGGAGCCACGCCCCTTTGTAGCCGATCCACATTTCTCTGCGTCTCTAACCACCCGTCAGTCTATTGCTCTGCGTCTCTAACCACCCATCTGTCTATTTCTCTGCATCTCTAACCCCCTCTCTTCCAGGTACGCTACACCCCTTCCAACCCTGGCGCAGTCCGTCGTCCGCTGACCAACCAACAGCAGCCTTCGACCGTCCCTCGTCCTCCCCAGTAATCCCTCCCTCTCTTTCATCCCCGCTACCCTCTTCTCCCAGTTTTCCATCCCTCTTACAGCCACAGGATATAATATGCCTCAACTCGTGATTCCTCTCTCCTACGATTCCTCTCTCACATGTGGCCATCCCCTCCCTCATCACCATCTATTACTGTATGTGTGTGCGCGTTTTATTGACATTTCTTTGTTGATTATCAGATGTTTATTGTGCACTTGGACTGTCTCTCTCGTTGTGGCGACAATGAATGCGATCACTTGAGAATATCTTGTTTGAAGTCGAGAGAAAGAGAGCCTCTTGCCACCTTCCTCCATCTTTCTCTCTCTCTCTCTCTCTCTCTCTCTCTCTCTCTCTCTCTCTCTGAAGAAAAAACATTTGAGAACCCCCCCCCCCCCCCCCCAAGTTCACAACGAAGGGTGATTTATGCTCCAAGGGAATGCAACTGTTTCTGCAAATCAACCAGGAAGTCTTTCATTTTCCACAAAAATTACAATTGGAAATTCAGGTCCCTTCAATTAGGGACCGCAAGCCGAAATTTTACCATTGCAATTTCAAGATTATTTTCAGCCATGGTTGTAGTCCTAAGTCGTAGCAGCAAAACTTTTTTTGAATTTTGACTTTTCGTTAACTTTGAAAGGAGAAATGACAATTTTAGTGCGGCTTTTGCGACCGCCGTTTTCAATTGAATCTTTCGAGGGGCGGGCGAGATCGCAGTCTGCCGCAGGCTTTCCGCCTGGCGTTAAACAGCGGGCACGCCAAGTCGGCAAATGAGCGATATTCCGCTGTAAGATGTTATAGCGATATTTATGTTGTTTAAAATAATAAATATACTCTATTATACATCATCAATGCGTAAAATCAACCAATAATTGTATTAACACGTCGTAATCGTAGTTGGTGAAATAGCGTTTTGAAAATTTTGCTTTCCCGCGTTAGCAGCGGGGCACGGATATTGGCGCTGGCTTTGTTAAATTACATATTTAAACTAGAATTGCGAAAAACCGCCAACGTGAATTTTCGATTTTTGTACTTCATTCAAGCCGCAAACACCAAATTAACAATAATCGAAAAGCAGAAGTGGCGGTCCGGGTGTATAAACGCCGAAATCGGCCAAAAAGGGGAAATGCAGAAAAAGTGAACCTTGTTCAAAAATCAGTTTTTCTTTTGTTTTTGACGATTTTGGTGTTTTTACATTTTAATAAGTGTAAAACAAAATAAACTTTTAATTTTGCTCAAATTGGATGGAATTCCACGCTAATTGAGTCAGTACCAGGGCTTTATTTCAAACAATGTTGAATAAAAAAAAATCCGCCAACATGGATTTTTTATTTTTGTTTTTCATTTTAAGCGTTGCTTTGATTTACATCGGAAAATATAAGAAAACTCGCGGTCTAAAAATTTAAACCTGTTTTTTTAACAAAAATTCGTTTTTAATTGCATTTTTCAGAGGTTAGACCTTAAATTCGCAAAAACCATTTGCCCCAGCGTGTTGCGCGTACGTTTTTACGCTATAGTCAATAGTTACATATCCAGTTTTCATAAGAATATGCGCGCGGGCCAAAAAAACCAAAATTTCTTATGGATTCGGGCTACCCGCGCCGACCCCACCTTTGCGGCGGCTACCTTCAATAACAGAATTGGAGTTTTTCCAAACCTCGTCCCGTTTCCCGGAATTTGACATCCCGAGTTCAACACATTCGAAGATCGCGTCAGTTCTTTCTGTGGCGGGCAGGGGTGCGGCATAAGTTTGTAGTGCGGTTCTGCCGCACCCCCTCTTGGTATATTTTTGACAAGTACAGCAATTTCGATTGATTTTTTTAATACAAAAACGACAAATTTTGGGGTATCGATCGATGTTTTGGGCCCCCGGCACCCCCTCTTGGCATAAAAAAGTTTGTAATTATAGTCTTCGCCAATTACACTTCTTGGTCATTTCGCAAATGTAACCCTGACGCAGTGTTGCGTACGTATCCTAAAACACAGTATTTGCGTACGCAAATTCGCGTCTAGTGTCATTTGCACAGAGCTAAGAGCGAAATTGGGCGAAGTAGTATTGGCGACGACTATACAAACTATGGCCCACCCCTGGTGGCAGGACCCAAGCATTCACGCATTCTGGCCAAATGGCAAAGTGCCAAAAACCCTGGACTTTCTTCAATCGGTGAGGAAAAAACACAGCGTCGCAGCCACGGTACCCCGGGGACCCAGATTCTGGCACTTCCTTTTTTGGTTTCGGATAGAGCGCGAATACAGTTTTTGGCAAAATGTCAAAAATATAACACCATCTATTTAAGCCAGAAATATAATTTACTGCTAATATTACTCTATTTTAAAATAATTCTAAGCATATTAACGTCAAATCACAACATATTAAGTAAAATAAACAAGTAAAAACAATTTAATACCCCGGGAGAAGAGCCCCGATCGCGTGATCTAAGATACCGTAATCAAGACATTAGATACGCATTGGCACGATGCCAGCGCAACTTTTGGGGCACTTCCGGTCCTCATGGAACAATTGCGGGTAAAACCTGTAGGAAAGAGCGTGTGCTGCCTTCCCACTCTCTTTTCTTGCTATAATTCCAATTTTTTCATGTTTATATAACCTGGGAAAAAGTTTATTGACCAAAACATTTAATCAACATAAGACAATGTATAATTAGCATTGCTTAATTCCGCATTCTCCGTTTCAATCTCTATAGGAATCGTTTTTATTTACATAGACAGTGTCGCTATCTATAGTTGTGTCGTAGAAAGAATCGCGTAAAGCGTCCATATCAGGACACACAATGTACCGAAGACTCAAAGCACGGCTTTTAACCACAGACCACATTGATTCGCGCAAATGTATAGCTACGGTCTGTTTCCCGTAAACAGCGGGCAGGTAGTGAAACAGTGTATTTGAATCTCCTTCGACATCCACAGCTAGTCGCAGTCATGGGTTTTAAGACGCCGTCTCTACTATTCTCGATTAGTACCGCGTCATAGAATCAGTTTTTGCTTTCAATTTTTCTCAAATTTTGTTAATAAGTAGTCCCATAAGAATTATACATGGTTCCCAACTCGAATTTGGGATATCGATTTTCCGGCCTGAGGTGACGTCATCGAGTACTGTGGTTCACAACTCACCTGCATCAAAACCAAACATAAAAAGAAAAGTGTTATTCCAAACGGAAATTGTACAAGGAACATTTTTGTAATTACAGAAAATTGCAAATTTCAACTTTTGAATTCTTAAAAATTGAAAAACGTGTTTAACAAATTGAAATTTTTACAAAAAGTAATCATTTTTCAAGAGATTGGTAAAATTCGTTAATTGTTTCGTAAAATAGACATAAAAATAGGTATAGTTTGTTTTCACACTTTCAAAAAAGGAGTCACCGAAATTTATCAAAAATCGCGCTGAAAAAGGCACGCCGCGCCCGGCAGGGTGAAAGAGACCCCGCGAAATGCCCGCGGCATTCCGCGTGCGCACCGCATGTTGAGTCAATGGCATTGGAAACTCATTTGGAAGGTATCCCATAGTTCGTAGACATGTTTTACATTTAAAAATTTATTTTAAATTAATTCGTCGTGATGTCGTGCATTTACAAAAAGCCGAGTTTTCTCAGTTTCGTACGGGTCTAAAATGATGTCTTGTTTCATGTCAAAAATAGAGTTTTCATGTGCTTTGACTCCCTCATAGTAAACATCTTCTATGTTTACAGTAGACGCATCTTTCCTGTAAAGTTCTTCGAAGTTTTCTTCATTTACCTCAGTCTCTTCTTCATCTTCGACGTTTCTTTTGGAACGCACTCGCTCGCGCTCAGCTGCCGTACGGCTAAAAAAGGCAGCAATCTGTCGTTGGTTTAGTCGTTCAGCTGGTGAAAAGCGCCTCGTCCCATCCTCGTGTGTTGCTGAAGTCATAAGCTTCGCGGCGTCCTTAGCATCCATCTTCTTCTTTTGCTCTATCCCTCTATCAAACAACTCTGTCAGAAATAATTTCTGGTCCTCTGAAAATCTTCCTGCTTTCCTTCTCTGTTTCAAAGCAAATCCCATCCGTAGAACTTCTGAGTCGTCCGCTGAAGTCTCCTGAAGTGTTTCGACGGCAGTTCTGATATACGGATCCTGACCCTTTTCTGTGAATCCTTCCAAGCGCTTAACAAACTGGTTCAAGGCATAGTCGCGGAGAGTGAAACGTTCGGGTGTGAAGGCGTGTTTCCCACGTTCAACATGCCGTTGAAGATTGGAGTAAGAAAGAAAAGAAGAGGAACAGCCGTCTTCGGGACAAGTGAATAGTTTCCGATTGAAACTGAAAGTTTTGTCTTCCTCGTAGCTCTCTTCCAAAGATGGGCTGGGAGTATCCGGCTCAGGTGCACAAGAGGTTACTCCTACACATCTGGACGTCAGCCAGAAACGAGTCGTACGTCCATCGATGATATATCTGCGCTCAGTGTCGCCGTCGTAGGTGAAAGCCGTAAACCCTAAAAGAAACACTTTGTTTTTGAATTCCCATTGAATTTCTTACCTCCATCAAATTCGAGAACAAATTTCACACCAACACGGTGGCGGCTGTGTCTCGGATGTCTCCTAAAACCAACTTCAGGTGTTCGCAGCGATCACATTTGAGGTCGTGCTCGTGAAAGACGAAGTAGTCAGGTTTGTCGCACACTTCCGCAAATGACGTCTGGTCAGGATCGCTCAACGCATGTGTCATGCAATGATCGGGAATACGGGAATGGAGTTTCACGTGCATCCGAAAATCTGTTCGGAGGTACTGGTACCCTTCCTGTAATCCCTTTTGCATAAGGTTGGACCAATGAGAATCAATTCGGCCGTCTGTTTCCCAGTTTTTGAGAATATCCAAATAGCTGTCGATGGACTAAAAATTACAAATAACTCTGTGAAATATAAAAAAAACCAACTTCAGCTGCCTCAGCAATGTGATAGTTCAAACATGTCAAAGCTTTTCGTCTGGTGGCTCCACAAACTTCTAGTATCCTGTAAATTGTGCTGCGGCTCATCATTAAGTGAAGATTGCCAGTTTCGCGCATGTAACTTTCGAACATGTCCACAATTTGAGCATCACGGTGTAAGCGAATAGTGTTTGGAATATTGACTCGTTGGCCAAAACTGTCGACAGCTTTCCGTTCTCCAAATGGAAGCCCGATCATTACACTTCCACTAAATTATTTTTTATTTGGTGTACTAAATTTTTTTTAAAATTTTCCATACCTCGTAATAAACTCAATGAAATAGTTGACAGCCACAGGATTGTAAGCTTCTCTTCTCTGGTTGATGATCTCCATTTTTGGCCCGCGAGCAATCAGCTTCGCCCTTCGGATCATGTATGCAGAAATACCTAAAAAAAACCATCCTTTCCTATTAACTTTGTTTATCTTACCAGGAATATATTCGCGAATTTCGCTTACTGGAAGAATATCGGCGATAAGACTGAGGATTGTCATTCGCTCCAAACGGTTCTCGGCGTTCAGGTAGTGCGTTCCAATTGTCTGCATCATCATCCCATACTGATCCAATCTCCTGCGGGTCCAAACATCCATTTCGTCAAGGTCCGAAGTCATTCGCCTTAGTTCTTCAGGAGCATCCGGAGCAATCACCAAGAACAGCAAATCTTGCAAAATACGGGCAGAAGCAGCTTTCCGTTGTTTAGTACGCCTGCTGGTGTCGGTGAACTTTTTTCTTGAGATTACGTTTCCAACATTTGCGGCGTCAGCAAATTCGTACACAGCAGAAGCAACATGATCATCTACCTTGCCAGTTGTGAAGGAAATCGGAGGCTGTTTTTCGACGTAGTCGGGATCCTTCCGAGTCTGTTCCTGGGAAATTTTGCAGCTGAACCGGGCTTCAGAGTCGATATCCTGACTTTGCGACAACAATCCATGTGTCGGCGAGGGGTCCAAACTGTAACCTCTGCTCTCGACGGTGAACTGACCAAGAGTACGGGTAGCGTATTCCTTGTGAGTTGAACAAAGTGCTGAAATTGTTTTGACTGAAATGAGTTTTAAAAGTTACTTACGGAGGCCGGCATGCAAAAGAATTCCCTCTTTAGACAGAATTGCGTCGGCTTCTGCGATGGTCAAAGTGGTTTTCACCAACTGAAGAGGTCGGGAGGTATGGGTTTCGCCAAAGTGGTCAGGAGCTGAACAAACCACCTGTCGTTATTTTTTGTTTCGTAGGTTGTGCGTTCTGCTGGTAACGTAGATATGGTTGTAATGCGGCTGATCCCATTGCGTTTTCAATTCCTTTATGTGCTCGTCGCAAATGAGCCTATTCTTCCACAGCGACCGTTGATTGTGATCCTCCCAGTCCACATTGCAGACTCCAGCTCCCCTGCAAAGGATGAGATCTAGGTGATTGTGTCCTCCAAAAAGTTCTCTGTCATCTTCTTCAAGAAGTTGCAACAAAAGGGAAAACTAGGTGACTTCTATCGGACAGATCGGAACGTTAGAAAAACCATCGCGGATTTTCAATGTTCTAACATACATGAAATCCCCGCTACGCAAAGTACTATGGGATACCTTCCAAATGAGTTTCCAATGCCATTGACTCAACATGCGGTGCGCACGCGGAATGCCGCGGGCATTTCGCGGGGTCACTTTCACCCTGCCGGGCGCGGCGTGCCTTTTTCAGCGCGATTTTTGATAAATTTCGGTGACTCCTTTTTTGAAAGTGTGAAAACAAACTATACCTATTTTTATGTCTATTTTACGAAACAATTAACGAATTTTACCAATCTCTTGAAAAATGATTACTTTTTGTAAAAATTTCAATTTGTTAAACACGTTTTTCAATTTTTAAGAATTCAAAAGTTGAAATTTGCAATTTTCTGTAATTACAAAAATGTTCCTTGTACAATTTCCGTTTGGAATAACACTTTTCTTTTTAATTTTGGTTTTGATGCAGGTGAGTTGTGAACCACAGTACTCGATGACGTCACCTCAGGCCGGAAAATCGATATCCCAAATTCGAGTTGGGAACCATGTATAATTCTTATGGGACTACTTATTAACAAAATTTGAGAAAAATTGAAAGCAAAAACTGATTCTATGTCGCTACTATAGGCTCTCAGGTCGAAAATTACAGAGACAGTGTCTTAAATACGGAATGAATATCATCAAAGCTGATTGACAAAGGTAGGCGAATTTTCAAGTAAAGCTTTTGGCTGACTACTTTGCCTAAATGGACATCCTGCAAACAGAAGGTTGAAAAGGAAACAAAGAGAGAGATAGAGACAGAGACAGAGACAGAGATAGAGACAGAGACAGAGACAGAGATAGAGACAGAGACAGAGACAGAGACAGAGACAGAGACAGAGACAGAGACAGAGACAGAGACAGAGACAGAGACAGAGACAGAGACAGAGACAGAGACAGAGACAGAGACAGAGACAGAGACAGAGACAGAGACAGAGACAGAGACAGAGACAGAGACAGAGACAGAGACAGAGACAGAGACAGAGACAGAGACAGAGACAGAGACAGAGACAGAGACAGAGACAGAGACAGAGACAGAGACAGAGACAGAGACAGAGACAGAGACAGAGACAGAGACAGAGACAGAGACAGAGACAGAGACAGAGACAGAGACAGAGACAGAGACAGAGACTTACCTTGGCTAGTCGTATAAATTGATCAATAATGAGCAAATCAGAATCTAGGTCATAACACAACAAGGCAAAACATCGATAATTTGGAATTACTTCTGTGATGAAGGAATTATAATTTTCAGTCGTAGGCTCGACTATGATCATTTCCTTAAAAAATACTCATTGCTCCTTCTGTCTGTCTGGCTCACTAATTTCAGCAGCCCTGATAAGCACTCGCTGAATAGTTCGCAATGCGGGACGAAAAACTCAGAGATGAAAACATGTGTTGGTCGAAGACGTCGCAAAAGCTCTTGTGTGTGACTATTTCCACAAAGCTTGATTTGCAACACGCGCAGGTGTACTGTATCAAGATAGTCCAATAGAATTTCCTGATGAAATTTCGTCTGAAACATTAAGATAGTCATCGCCAATGCTACTTCGCCCAATTTCGCTCTTAGCTCTGTGCAAATGACACCAGACGCGAATTTGCGTACGCAAATCCTGTCTTTTAGGAAACGTACGCAATACTTCGTCAGGGTAACATTTGCGAATCGGTCAAGACGTAAAATTGGCGAAGACTATATAGGATAAGAGATACAAAAAGAGAACGGGACAGAAATGAAGAAAGGGAAATAAAAATAGACTCACTATAAAACCGGTTTTGAACACAAAGTGTTTGGGTGTCAGAGAAACACAGTACTCCACCGATCCTTCGATCTCCGAAACGACAATCATGGAACACTCTTTGTAATTTTGGTAAAGTCGTTTGTAAATGGTAATTTTTACTTGAATATCATTTTCGTGTTTGCCTGAATGTAATTTTTATAAAGTTCTTTATAACAAAACACAACGATTTTGTGGTACATTCAATACATATTACACAATTTTCTTTTTTAAGACCACACACGTCTTTCATACAATTTTAGATAATACACCTTTTTTCGCTTTTATATGATATACGTAGGTATTTTAGATTTTCGGACCATCATTACCGTATACGCATCACTCACACACACACTCACACAAACACACACACACACACACACACACACATTCACACACCCTGCGGTCCGAGTTTGAAAAGCTGACAAGTAGGGCGGGTTTTTTTTAACACAATTTCGGGAGGCTTACCCGTCGCTCGAGTTCAGGACCAAAAACAAGGCTAGAAACATGCAAAACTATAAAATTATTAACACATTTAGAAACCGACGTTGAAACATTCAAACACAGATTCCAAAAAAATACCGTTTTTTGGCATTTTTTGACAAAATTTTATCTTTCAAGCGGATTTTTAAGATCAATGGTCGGTTTCGATTTTTGACTTCAAAAACTGATTCGACGCAGAAATTGACGTAGAATCTGTTGAAAATGTCAGTTTTTTCTTGCCTTTTGAAGTGAAGGGTCAAAAATCCCAACAAAATTATGGTTTTAAAGGTTTGGTGGTATCTTACTTGTATTGAGTTGGAAGTGGTGTTGGCTGAGGTGAATCTGAATTCTCCTGTGATTTTTTTCAGCTGTAAAAAGTTGTAAAAGTTCTTGTTTGTTTGCAGCATTCTTGCAAAACTGGCTGGTTTCGTCTGGAAATTCAAATCGGGACAGGTAATTTTTATAATTTTCCCTTACCTTACTTATAATCAAATGGAAGTAAAATTCATTTAACTGCAATAGTTCAAATGCCATTGTTTTTGTTCGTTGAAATCGTTTGTTAAAACTCAGAAAATAACTTGCATATAATTATAGTATCGAATCGCGCTGCGTAAAAAAGCCAATTCGTATCTTCGCCTTTCCTTCGCTTTTTTCTTCTCGCTTTGTGATATCCACTCCGATACGATTAATTTTCTATTTCGCTTTGTTAATTTTATATTGAATTAATGTTACTTGTTACGTTGCGTTATGTTACGAAAAAAAAATCTTTCTAGAACTTTCAGCAAATGTATTTGAATCTGTTGCAATTAAACGAATGCTACCTCCGTTGGATTATCCAAAAGGAAAGACTTTCCCCCCAAAAAAAGAAAATTTTAAAAAAATTTTAGATGAATCCCGTCAGTTTTTCGAGAATGCTACAAACCAACAAGAAATTTTACAACTGGGCTGAAAAAAATCAAAAGAGGATTCAGATTCACCTAACACAGCACCACTTTCAGCTCAATACAAGTAAGAAATGTGACTTGAGATTGAAATTAGAGGTTTTCCCATTATTTTACAGTTTTTGCCTGACAAAATGTTACTGTTCTTAATAAGGAAAATGGGCGTAACCACCGATTTGGTATGGGTGTCACGCCGGATATTTGGGAAAACAATATCTTAAATTTTGATTTTGGAAAATGAGTCTTGAATGCCTTATTGTTAGAGCTACCTTGCTTTTGTCCTATGACATTAATTTTTTCAATACTTTAAGTAGTTTGTATTGAGAAAAAAATAAATATAACCTTTTCTAAATTAGCTATCAAAAAAGTCTCTTGAAATATATTCTGGTTCTCAAAACATTAAGGCAAACTTACTTTCCTTTAGGCCAAATTGCGGGATCTTGATTCAGAATCACAAAAAAAGACGACTCGACTATTTTATTAAACTGTGCAATGTTTGTGTGATAATATGACACTTATGTGTGTATGCCTGTGTGTGTGTGTGTGTGTGTGTGTGTGTGTGTGTGTGTGTGTGTGTGTGTGTGTGTGTGTGTATGTGTGTCTGTGCACATAAGGCAATGAGGGGGGTGATAAACAAAACGATAGGGGTTTGACATTGAGTTTGCGATTTCGCCCAAAAATGATAAGAGAGAGAAAAAGAGACTCACAATAACAAATGTGTTAAACACAAAGTATTTAGGCGTCATATAAACACAGTGATCCACCGATCCTTCGATCTCCAAAACGGCAATAATGTGAAATTTTTTTGTATACGTTTGATAAATTCGTTTGTAAATGGTGATTTTTACCAGAATGTCATTTCCGTGCTCCCCTGAAAGTGTTTTTTTCTATGATCTACTTTATATTAAATGCGACGGTGTGAATTCCGTGGATTTTGTGGTAAATTCAATTTGACGACCCCCCAACAATAAAATTTTTCAAATAAATGTTCGGGTTCAAAAGAATTTTGAATCGAATTCGGTATCTTACTTGTTTCGAGCTGGAATTGATGATCTAGGTGAATCTGAATTCTCCTGTGATTTTTTTCAGCCCAGGTGTAAAATTTCTTGTTTGTTTGTAGCGTTCTTGTAAAACTGACTGGGTTCATCTGAAAATTTGAATCGGAACAGGTAATTTTTAAACTTTTATCTTACCTTATTTATAATCAAATGGAAGTAAAATGCATTTAACTGCAATAGTTCAAATGCCATTTTTTGAAATCGTTTTGTCGCAACGATGAAAAAAACTGGAATATAATTATAGTATCGAATCCCGCTGCGTAAAAAGCAAATTTTCGAATCTTCGCTTTTCCTTCGCTTTTTTTCTTCTCGCTTTGTGATATCCACTCCGATACGATTAATTTTCTATTTCACTTTGTTAATTTTAAATTAAATTAATGTTACAAAAAAACTTTCTAGAACTTTCAGCAAATGTCTTTGAATCTGCTGCAATTAAACGAATGTTACCTCCGTTGGATTATCCAAAAGGAAAGACTTTCCCCAAAAAAAGATAAACTTTTAAAATTTCAGATGACTCCCTTCAGTTTTTCGAGAATGCTACAAACCAACAAGAAAATTTACAACTGGGCTGAAAAGAACGAAAGAAGAATTCAGATTCACCTTTCACAACACCACTTTCAACTAAATACAAGTGAGAAATATGTCTTGAAATTGAAATCTGACCCTTTTTCCGGGGCTTCCCATATTATGTGACCATGTGACCCCGTAGAATTCACAATGAACAAAAATGGATTGAATGTGATATGCAAGGGTGGCTACGGGCCGGGCCGGACCGGCACTCTTTCTAAAATTTCTCGGCCCACGGCCGGAGGTAAAATTTTCTCAAAGTTACAAAAAAACAGTTTTTCGTGAACTATGCACAGTAATTGCGTTTCTATGGTTTAAATGGCCTGCGCGTGTATTTCGACTATCATGATAAGTACTACGTGTTACACAAAAGAAAATAATAAAATTAAAAAACCATCGTCCCCGAAAAAATTTGTCGCGATATTTCTACTTGGGCGGGCTATTTTTCATCAGGGGTAACAGTAAAGTAATCAAAATTCCTTTAGAAACCTTCTAGATACTGTTTCCATTTATAATAAGTGAAAAAACGAGTAATAAACGAGCGGGTTGTTTGGAAAATTAACATCAACTGTGCTTTCGCTGAACTTATAAAAACCTATTTATAAGTGCTGTAAGATATTTTAAGAACAACAGGACACGACTGCTAATGTAAAACTTACAATTTACGAACGAATTTTTCATTCGAGTAGAAATGAATTTTCAATGGATGTGGTTCTGGAAACGGAAGGATCGGTTGAGCACTGTGTCTCCACGACCCCGAAATTCTTCGTTTTTAAATCTCTGTTTCTGGTAAGCGTTTTGGAGAATTTAAAAAAAAAAATTCGTTTCAGTCCAAAATTGGCCAGGAAATAATCATGGATTATATAAAAGAAGTATGTCTGCGCACATCGGAACTTGTTGCATGTGGCAATTCGCATTCGCAAAAGGCGTTGCAATATCTTCGACCTGATTACGCCTGCGTATTCGACTTTTCCATTCCGCCCTACGAAGTATTTAGCCAGTGCTCGCAGGAGTTATTGAAAACGGTATAGATATACAGGGACAGAGAAAGAGTGAAGGAGACAGGGAGGGTGTGAGATAGTACAAAAAGAGACAAAAGATTATTAATATTTAGGGACCGCAGAGGTGCGCACAGCAGTGCAGCCCGAAATGTTGAGAAAATATGGTTTGAATCGCTCTCGCGTGTATTATTTTTTTATTTTGTTTTGATTGTACCGCTTTCGAAAACTTTTTGCACAAATTAAAAAATCAGGGGGTCGGATTGGGGGCGAAGTCCCCCAGCCAGCGGGCGGGCGATCGTTAGACCCGCCCGCCCGCTTGTGTCTGTCTGTATGAGTCGAGCAGTTTGGAAGACCATGCGACATGATATCTTGGATTTTGTCCCAACTTGGTCAAAAACGTTGCTTGGTCCTAAAACACTATTTTGAAGCATCTGGCACTTTTGTGAGCAATTCGGTCGTAGTGCCATTGCTCACATATCTCTTCTTCCTAGTGAAAACTTCAAGAAACCTCGAAAAAGACGATTTTTGGAATTTGAAATTTTCTAACTTTCTTCAACATGGTCATTTTTCAACGCCGTAAAAACAAAATTTGTTCTCAGACCGATTAGCTAATTTCAACCATTTTGAGCAAAACTACAGTAATAAGGTAACTATCGTAAGTAAGCTATCGTAACCCGAGACCAAAAATCGATAAGGTTCCAAATGCTTAAAAAATAGTGTTTTTAGACCAAACAACGTTTTTGACAAAGTTTAGACAAAATCCAAGACATGTCGCACGAGTATTCCAACACTGGAGAAAGGGCGTCTTAAAGGGGCAGTAAAGGAGCTTTTCGTTTAATTTTTGATCGGCTACTGTCGGAAAACATGCGAATCAACTATGCTAAATTGTCTCGTACCCTCCTGTTTTCCACCGCTCTCTCATCCAATTAGAATGAAATTCGGCTCATTAGCATCCCTTGTAAATGTCGGACACGCAGGACGTACTGGCCGTCTACAAATCTGTAGACGGAGACCCGTTTTTGACGACTTTGCAGCGTATTTCCTCGAAAATGGTAAATTTTCGACCCAAAGTCATATATACTTTCATGATCAGGGAATTTTTCTCTCTTAAAGCCAATGTTGAAAAACCCGCCTGAATGTCCTTTCAAGTTTGATTTTCAGAAAATGGTTGTCGTCAAACCCGAAGGCCAACATTATCATTCAATTTTGACTCAAGTAGTTCCAAAGCTTCCATGTTTCTGTGTGATAGATCATGCTACATTTTGCGATTTGCCAATAATAGAACTATTTATTCAACTGGCCATGGTAAGGTGGTTCTCTCTCTCTCTCTTTCTCTCTCTTTCTCTCTCTCTCTCTCTCTCTCTCTCTCGGTCCCTCAGCACCTCCCTCAATTCTCTTTTTCAGGATGTACATTTCGGCAAAATAGTTAGCAAACAGTTTTACATAAAAAACCGTCTCCCTCATACTATAACCTTTGAAGATATTATTGATGTTTTTCAAAGCCAAGGCCTCTCTGATGTAGGAGTTGCTCCTGATGAGAATTCGAATCATCTCCTTTCCATTCTACCTGCAGTCGACGAGGAACAGCAAACCGTTGCTATACATTTGCGTGAAGTAATGTGGGCTCCTGTAAACGACCGCTCTTTGAGTCTTCGCTACATCGTGGCCGCTGATGATGACACTTTATTCAACTTCTTCCACGACCACTCTCTTGATGAAAATCACGACCATAATATTTGTGTTGATGAAAATGGGCCTTATATTGATTGAAATACAAAATATGGTCTTGAATATTGTCCTGTATTTTAAAAACTACTGTTTTCCATCAACAAATAAAGTTTTTTTTCGTTTTGAAGTTTGTTTAAACTACAAAAGCAATTCCGGGGATAGTGGGGATGAAATGACGTATAGTCTTTGCCAATTTTACTTCTTGGCCGATTCGCAAATGTAACCCTGACGCAGTGTTGCGTACGTATCCTAAAACACAGGATTTTCGTACGCAGATTTGCGTCTGGTGTAATTTGCACAGAGCTAAGAGCGAAATTGGGCGAAGTAGCATTGGGGACGACTATAAACATTTTTTACGATTTCTTCAGGTTGAAATAGCTCAACTGATGCACTCAACCACGCTGATTACAAAAATCGTCATGAGAAAGCTTGAAAATCGACCGCTCGCGCGCCGCGTCAATGTGACAAAAAAGAAGCCATTTTTAGGATTTCGTTTTTGAGCTGTATATTAACCGACTCAGTCTTTTTTGGCCCCAACTGCTGTTTTTTATCCGGGAAAACTGGTGATATATAAATTTAGAAACCTTTGGGATTTCCGGTGTTGTACTATTTATGCTCCGTCATCGCATTTCTTTTATTTAAAACTAAATACCTAATAAAAAGTTTCGGCCAATATCCGAAAACAAACCTGAATTTGTTGCAAACAATGTTTGGACAATTTTGTATGTAATTGAGTTAACCTTCCATTCGATTTTTTTATTGGAAATATTTTGCTTTGATTAGGGCGCGACTTAGCTCGCTACCGCTCGCTAAGTCGCGCCCTAGCTGGGGGGGCTGCGCCCCCCCAGACCCCCCGCGTGCATTCAGCGGTACACGGCCGTGTCTCTCTACTTTTTACAGCCTTTAACGCCAGCCCCCCCCACAAAAATATCGATTTATTGTTTGATCTCCTGTCACTACTAACCTGTAGCTTAACACTTCCGAATACCACATTTAGAGCTAAATTGATAAATTCGGAACCGAGTTATCACTTTTCGTGCCAGGACCCTACCAAAATATCGATTTATTGTTTGATCTCCAGTCACTACTAACATAATGCTTAACGCTTCCACATACCACAATTAGAGCGAAATCGATCGATTGGGAACCGAGTTATCACTTTACGTGCCAGGACCCCACCAAAATATCGATTTATTGTTTGATCTCCTGTCACTACTAACCTATTGCTTAACACTTCCACATACCACAATTAGAGCGAAATCGATCGATTGGGAACCGAGTTATCACTTTTCGTGCCAGGACCCTACCAAAATATCGATTTATTGTTTGATCTCCTGTCACTACTAACCTATTGCTTAACACTTCCACATACCACAATTAGAGCGAAATCGATCGATTGGGAACCGAGTTATCACTTTACGTGCCAGGACCCCACCAAAATATCGATTTATTGTTTGATCTCCTGTCACTACTAACCTATTGCTTAACGCTTCCACAAACCACAATTAGAGCGAAATCGATCGATTGGGAACCGAGTTATCACTTTTCGTGCCAGGATCCCACCAAAATATCGATTTATTGTTTGATCTCCTGTCACTACTAACCTATTGCTTAACGCTTCCACAAACCACAATTAGAGCGAAATCGATCGATTGGGAACCGAGTTATCACTTTTCGTGCCAGGATCCCACCAAAATATCGATTTATTGTTTGATCTCCTGTCACTACGAACCTCTTAACACTTCCACATACCACAATTAGAGCGAAATCGATCGATTGGGAACCGAGTTATCACTTTTCGTGCCAGGATCCCACCAAAATATCGATTTATTGTTTGATCTCCTGTCACTACTAACCTATTGCTTAACACTTCCACATACCACAATTAGAGCGAAATCGATCGATTGGGAACCGAGTTATCACTTTTCGTGCCAGGATCCCACCAAAATATCGATTTATTGTTTGATCTCCCGTCACTACTAACCTGTAGCTTAACACTTCCACATACCACAATTAGAGCGAAATTGATCGATTGGGAACCGAGTTATCACTTTTCGTGCCAGGACCCTACCAAAATATCGATTTATTGTTTGATCTCCTGTCACTACTAACCTATTGCTTAACACTTCCACATACCACAATTAGAGCGAAATCGATCGATTGGGAACCGAGTTATCACTTTTCGTGCCAGGACCCTACCAAAATATCGATTTATTGTTTGATCTCCTGTCACTACTAACCTATTGCTTAACACTTCCACATACCACAATTAGAGCGAAATCGATCGATTGGGAACCGAGTTATCACTTTACGTGCCAGGACCCCACCAAAATATCGATTTATTGTTTGATCTCCTGTCACTACTAACCTATTGCTTAACGCTTCCACAAACCACAATTAGAGCGAAATCGATCGATTGGGAACCGAGTTATCACTTTTCGTGCCAGGATCCCACCAAAATATCGATTTATTGTTTGATCTCCTGTCACTACTAACCTATTGCTTAACGCTTCCACAAACCACAATTAGAGCGAAATCGATCGATTGGGAACCGAGTTATCACTTTTCGTGCCAGGATCCCACCAAAATATCGATTTATTGTTTGATCTCCTGTCACTACGAACCTCTTAACACTTCCACATACCACAATTAGAGCGAAATCGATCGATTGGGAACCGAGTTATCACTTTTCGTGCCAGGATCCCACCAAAATATCGATTTATTGTTTGATCTCCTGTCACTACTAACCTATTGCTTAACACTTCCACATACCACAATTAGAGCGAAATCGATCGATTGGGAACCGAGTTATCACTTTTCGTGCCAGGATCCCACCAAAATATCGATTTATTGTTTGATCTCCCGTCACTACTAACCTGTAGCTTAACACTTCCACATACCACAATTAGAGCGAAATTGATCGATTGGGAACCGAGTTATCACTTTTCGTGCCAGGACCCTACCAAAATATCGATTTATTGTTTGATCACCTGTCACTACGAACCTCTTAACACTTCCACATACCACAATTAGAGCGAAATCGATCGATTGGGAACCGAGTTATCACTTTTCGTGCCAGGACCCCACCAAAATATCGATTTATTGTTTGATCTCCCGTCACTACTAACCTGTAGCTTAACACTTCCTCATACCACAATTAGAGCGAAATCGATCGGTTGGGAACCGAGTTATCACTTTTCGTGCCAGGACCCTACCAAAATATCGATTTATTGTTTGATCTCCAGTCACTACTAACCCATTGCTTAACATTCCACATTATCGATTGTTTCCCGGGTTTTCGACTTCTGTTTGCTCCTACATACCAAAAGTAGAGCGAAATCGGTTCATTGGGAACCGAGATAAGACATTTCGGGCCAGAACCCAACCAAAAAATCGATTTATCGATTGGTTTTTGGATTTTCGGTTTTTATTGTTTATTCCTCCAACATACCAGCCGATTCTATGAAAAGTAGGTTGTGATAAAAAATTTGATTTTTTGCGGTACCTGGACGAAGTACTAACTGGGCCCAATGTTGCTTGACTTGCCAGATCGGACGGATGCCGTGACTGAAACATTCAAGTAATTTAATTGTTCCATCCGGGCTCTGTTTGAGCTATTGTAAAATTGCCTGAAACCATTTCCTCTTGGTTTTTTCTTGGTAGGGCAAAGATGACCTATTGCGCTGTGCGTATGCACAACTGCATCTTGTGGTACCCAATATTGATCAAATCAGAGCCTTCAGAAATATTAAAATCTCGAAAAATGCAAAAACGGTTTTTTGTGTTTTTCTCACCTCCTGATTTTTTTCGCATCTTACAAAATACCTTAGGTTGCTCTACTGTTGTACCGGTAGCGCACTGCAGTGATGCCGGGTTCTGAATTTCAACTTCGCGCCAACATTCACGTTTTGAAAAATCGCGGGTATTGCGAAATATGGCGTTTTCTCTATTTAGAAAAATTGGTACATGCATAAGTGAAGAAACTGTCCCGGGTAGAGACCTCACATACATTTCTGCTTCACGGTATTAAAGCTCAAACTTTTTTTAAACGTTGGATTTTGCAGAAATATTTTGCTTTGATGAAAACTATCAATTAAAACTGCCGAAACATGTTTTCATAGTTTTCGAATGTTACTTACAATTTTAGTTAGAATTCAAATTTTCATATGGCGTACCAAATATGATGTGATTTGAATGTGATTGAAAAAAATTATTAAGATAATCATACCCAACTTTGATTAGATATAGCTGCCGACAAACGGGCATATACCAAGAGTAAAAGTAGTTGAAATATAGCTAAATCGAAGGCAAATCACCTGGACAATCCAATGGCACTCACGGAATAATCGAAGAGTCTCATGTTTTTCTTGTTTTCTATGATTTTCGTGATTTTCCTCACTTTTCGTACTCTTATCGTCTGAAAATTTTAGCTACAACGTTACAAACTGTTTTTTTAAATGTTAAAATAGAAGTATAATTACATTTCAGCCAAACTGCATTTAATTAGGCAAAATACAAATTATTGCCGGCCCTGAAAAGTCGAAAAATCGGGCCGCGGCACCCATGTTGGCGCGTTTGAAAAATTGGTTATCAAAAAATAGTTTCTGATTTTGCATTTTAAAACTTATTTGCCGTAAAAATGTATAAGGATGCGATTGAAATAGGTCTTATCTCCCGCAACGAAAGTATGAAGCGGCGGCAATTGATTTTGTGAATTTTTTGTCATTTTTCTGAATAAACTGGAATGTAACTTTTTTGAATGGCAGGAAACCAGGATTCAGAAAAAAAAGTACATATGTCAAAGGTTTTAGTGCGTTTCAGCGAAATTCAAGTTTTTGGTAACCCGGTGTAGCCTGGGGCAACAAAAAATCGATAGTTGCTAAAGTGGGTCTCAATAGTCTATTTAGGTTTCTTCACCGTCGGTCCGTCCCACTTCTTCACCTCGATGGGTTCGTCAACGGGTACCGGCATCTCCCCCTGGAATTATTCAGTTTTAAACATACTTAGTGGTACAAAAATCGCAAGAAATACTGTAAAAAGCAATATTATCGGAGTTAAAACGAAAGCAGGGAGTGGAAATCATCCGTCACAGAGCGACTTCTTTAAAGGTATCTTGGTCCCGCCACGAAAATCGCTTTCACTTAAAGGACTGGTCCAAAAAGTTTCAGAGCGAGCCAGAAGGTCTCGGAGCGATTTTAGATTAAAACGAAATTATCGTTCTCTGCAATCCGATAAGACATTCACTATTACTGGTGGGTTTTGGTGAATTGCCAACGTCTATTTCGTGACGAGACCATCAGACCTTTAAAAAAGCGTTCCGTAGTGCTTTGGGCTGATTACCCACGGACTGTTCAGTGAAGGTGGGCTGAAAACCTAAACAGAGAGGGACTTGTGTTTTTGTGGTTTTTTACTCTGAAATTCACAATTGCTCATGCTTCTGGCACTTTCGCGGAGCGATTCAACGAACTCGGACGTTTGAAGTCATCGGTGGAAAGCACGTTTTTCTGATTCGTATTAACTTTTCATATTAAAACTTTTTAAGACCACGAAGGTGCCACGCCTAATTGAACCCCCCCCCCCCCCCCCCCCGCAGACCACGTTTTGGCACCCAAAAAGCAAGCGACTGACCCGATTGGGCCTGAAACGGCGATGTGCGCACCGCCTAAAAATTCGAAAAAAGACCACAAATCACTGTTTTACAAGGAAATCGGCTGAATTCAGCTCCAAAAAAATGTTTTGGACTGAATTTGGTCCAACTGTTAATCAATAATGTGATACGACTAAAAATTTCCGCAGAAAAAGTTTAAAAATGTCTTCATTTGCTGTATTTACTACAAAAAACCATTTTTTATGACAAAAAAGATGCTAGCCTTTCTACTTTACTTATTTTTATAAGAAACTTTGAACATAAATTTTTTGGAGCTGAATTCAGCCGATTTCCTTGTAAAACAGTGATTTGTGGTCATTTTTCGAATTTTTAGGCGGTGCGCACATCGCCGTTTCAGGCCCAATCGGGTCAGTCGCTTGCTTTTTGGGTGCCAAAACTCGGTTTGCGGGGTGTTCAATTAGGCGTGGCACCTTCGTGGTCTTATAAAGTTTTAATATGAAAAATGAATACGAATCAGAAAAACGTGCTTAACAACATATCAAAAAATGGCGAGGACGTTTTTCCATATTTTTGAGAAATATTTTTTTTGTGTTTTTTTTCTCACATTTTCACGTTTAACTTTTTTCGACCCAGGAAAGCAACTTTGCCATTATATACAATGTTTTTTAGCGTAAAATTATCAAGCGATTACATACCTGAAAAGTTAATTTTTCTCTTTTTTGGGGATGTTACAGTACCCCGGGGGTCAATTACAGTACTCCGACCCAAAAATCGATAATGGATTTTCACCAATATTTTTTTTATCAGTGGACCCTATATAACTTCTACACAAAATTTGGGCATGCTGGAACCAGTTTGAATTCTTATGTCCAAATGTATTTTGGATCTCTCAGACATCACGTCTCAAGGCCTTTTTAGCAGGATGCCCGTTTGGCGACTGCTATATTTCATTCTCATTCGACAGGAAGAAAATGTGATTCAGTGTTACAATGTAAATATGAAACCACCCGTGTGGACACATCTGTACTAACCATCTGAACATCAAGCCCCCAATTTTGGTGAAACATTTTTTGTGACCAAACTTTCCGCTGATCCTATTACGAAGACATTGTAACTCAAGGTATTGACAACAATGTGAATCTCATATTTGGGGTAGAAAATACGTAGAACCTTCAAAATACTAAAATCTTTAAAACCGTTCAGGGCAAATCACTAGGAAATCAGTTAGCGAAACGAATTGGCGATTATTTGCAACAGCGAAAAGACGTCTAATTTGAATATTTGGGATTGAATGAAAACAGAAAATATTAGTTTGTTTTTATTAACAAATTAATAATATTTTCCTAACAGTACTAAGAAGTTCTGTTTAGGAAAATACTCATTATAAATACTGAAAATGTGATAAATTCTCTAAAATGAAAATGTCCGTTGTTTAACAGACAAATGTCTTGGCAAATTTTCAACATTTTTTGATATTATTCCTTTAATTATTAAAAAAATTTTTTGGGATAATGCAATTTATAATTACTTTGTCCCGGCTAAATGAATATGTTTTAGTAGCAACTTTAAATTTTTTTCAACCAATCTATCACAGGGAATACTTAGAATAAGATATTTCTTACGTATGAGTTCAGTGAAACATTGAATCATTTTTCATTTAAAAAGAAAAACAAACTGTTATTTACAGTTTAAAAAAACGAGTTTTTGTAACCATTGTGGCTTCAAAAAAGTGGGTTTTTCACATTACTGCTCCAATTTTAGATTCCCTCCGCCCTCAGAAAGCTCTTATTGAGAGAGACCAAACACCGTGTTTTCGCGAGAGCAACGGCCTATCGTCGATACTGTTTACGGAGGGGAATTTCATGAGGAACTGAGTGCTTTGGCCGCTAAAAGTACGAATAAACGCCGTTTTGGACTATTCGCGAACCAAAAATATTTGATTTTTGAATTTGATCACCTCGGTTTTACATTTTCGTTTTAATGATTTTTCCATTGAATATTATTTAGGTTTATTTCAACGTTTATCCATTTTTTAAAATTCGTTCTTGACGGTATAATTTTACGACTTGCATGCTTAAAAAATATTGCTTAAAAATTAAATGCTTAAAACGGTTCATTTTGTTAACATTTGAATCTATTTAATCGTTAAAAAAGGAATTGTAATTTGAGTAGCTAATAACATTATTAGTTAACAATTTTATCATAGCAAAAATTCAAAGCATATGACTATAAAATTTCGCATTGAATTTAAAACATTGTGATTAATTTACGCATCGCACCGTGTTAGTTTATATATATTTTTTCACATTATAGTTCATAAAGTTTATGTTATAGTTTACAATTTTGTAATGCATGATAATGTATTTTAATTTATTTTTTTTTTGTTTCCAACGAACATTTATGCCAACGATTCAATTTGCCGTTGTCTAAAAGTGGTTCTTGTTTGCATAATACGGTCAGCATATGAATAAAATGTTTTTTGTAATTCGAAAAACTATAAGGATTTCTAAATTTTTTTAAACATAACTTACCAAATATAAGCAATTGAAATCCATTGGATTTTGAAAACAATAGTTAGAAATTTTTTCCAAACGTTTCAAAAATATCTTATTTTTAAACTTTCTCTAATTAGACAATTGGTGCTATGAATAAATTTTTATTTTAAAATCAATTTTGCTGATTATTTACTTCTCGTCGAACAACGCTGCGAAATTTCTTGATTTTACGCTTCGAATTTGTAATTTCAGTCTTTTTGCAGAAGAAAGTAAAAACGCTTTTAAAAATGATCTTAACGTTTCAAAACTGCTATGTGCTAAATTACCAAAATGTTTTTATAACTGGCCAGGTTTTTTAGTCGTTATTCAATCAAATATCTTTTTTTTATTGAAACAATAAAATGTTGCCTAATTTTCTAGGATTTTTACAGGCAGAAGTCTGGTGACTTATCCCCTCTCTCTTCAGGAAAATGTAAACTAATTTGCCTCCAATAAGTACTTCTTTTTACATTTTTTCAAAGTAATTTATGTTTTCAAAGTAGTTTATATAACTTTAATTTGAAAGGTTCTAAAAATTCGTCATAACTTTAAGTCAGTTTCAAAAATCTCATTTTTCTGATTCTGAAAACTATTTATCTTTTTTGAACAAATTCAACGAACACGAGTAATTGAAGTGTTAAAAAAAATGAAATTTTCAAATTGCAGTTGACAAGGAATTTTTGTTCAAATGTTTTAATTTTATACAATTAAGCCTTGACTGTTTTATAGATAATTAGTTTACTCTAGTGGCTCCAATTTTTGAAAAGAAAAATATTAGTGTAGAAATCTCCATTCAGAGCATTAATAATTTTTGTTGTTATGAAATTTCGAGTGTTGCGTTCGAATATGTCCATTTTATTTCGTATTTTTATTTTATCGATATTATGCCCCAAAACCCACAATTTTTTATTTTTTTCAGTCACAATTTAGCACACTTCTGTGTAACTTTTTCCGTCTCATTTCATGAGAATGTCATCTAATTTGCCGCCGTATTTCTTCGAAAAATGATCTCCGCCTGCAGATTACGGGGGGATTTGATTAGCAGAAAGGGCGACGCAAAAGTGTGCAGGCGATGAGATCGAAAACGGAAAAATTGTAGAATCAGAGCTCAGATTCCGAGAAAGTTTTGCAGTTTTTAAAAAAAAAAATTTCCGATAATTTTACTTTGATAATTAAAAAAAACTTGTTAGACTGTTTCAGGTCACAATTTGAAGTCACAGATTTTCCGAAGTTGTAGTTTCTCAAAAAATGATGTTTTTTTTTAAACAAAGCTTTCACATATTTAAAAAAATTAATATTTAATATTTTGATTCCTTTATTATCTTTTACTAGCAATCTTCAAAAAACTTAGTAAATTTATAAATGACTGAATGTTTCAAAGAAGTTTTATTCCTTAGACCTTCGGTTGAAGCTGATATACGGAGACTCTAAAAAATCTTGAAACAAAAGTAAAAATTTTAATTCTTTGTTATGCTATGTGTAACTTTGTATTAATTATTTCAATCTATATAAGACACAATTTCTGAGAGAGACGATTTTATAAAAGACATTCTAAACTTAATTTTTTGTCTCCGATTCTCTTAAAAACTTGGGGTTTGCCACCTGCAGGCTCAAAAATCCCACTTGGACCCTTAATACCTAAACTTCAAACCGTTTTAATGCAATTTTAGATATTTATATTTTAATTACATTTCCAACAATATTGACGGCTAAAAAACTGTTAAAAAATCTAAGTTTCTTGATTTGTTTCAATTTCTGTTTTTTTTTTCAATTTCCATCTTTTCTGCCTTTCAGAAACTAACAAAGTTGATTTACTCACCTATGATTGTTTTATCAATCTGTATAAAAATTGTTCAATGTTTCAGTTTAATGAGAAATCAATTTGTTAACATTTGTGTTGCTAAGCGTCCCGAAATCTTTTCAAACCGCAAAAATAAATAAATGTTTGTTGCCAAACCCTTCAGCACAGAATTGTTATTTTCCAATGTTACAGGACGGATATTAACTTTGAAACATTCCTAAACTTTAATTCATTGAATGTAAACCGATTTAATTTTTAGTTTAAACAGCTTTGCAATAAAAGTTATTGAAAATTTAATAGTTACTTTTGTTTAATTTTGAAACAATTTTTTTTAGTTTTGCTCCATTCGATCACCTATCAATTCTGCAATGACGAATCTCTGATTTTTCTCTCTTCTGATTTTCAGAAGCCTTAAATTCCATTTCTTCAGTTTTTTTTTAACAATCTGTAAAAAAAACTTGTTCCGTGTTTCATTTCGAAGCAAAATTGATTTGTCAACATTTGTGTTACTAAGTTTCCCGATCCGCAAAAATAAATAAATATTTGCAGTCAAACTCATCAACAAAAGAGTATTACTCTACAATTTTTTAAGAAAAATGTTCAGTTTGAAACCTTCAACAATTGCAAACAATTTCCATGGGTGCCACAAAAAGAAAAACAATACACTTTATTGTTTCAAATTGGTATCGAATACATTTTTTAGTTCCGCACATGTTCACAAATTGTCAAACGTGTTTTTAAGTGGTAAACTGTGAAAATAAATTTCGTGTTCGATTATTTTTTCTGTTTCTTTTTGTATTTTTTTTTTGAAATTGGTTTTGTCAGCAATATTTTTTGTCGTAAAAATGTGTAAATTTTTTTTAAATGTTTCAGTTTGACGAGAAATCAATGTGCTAACGTTTGTTTTTACTAATCTCACCAATCGCTTTTCTAGATTTTAATTCCAAATGGAATCTCGAATCGCTATTTTAACTGATCTTAAATTAGAGTGCAAATTTGAATTCACTATAATAAAGTTTTTGATTCAATGTGTGTTTTCAAGCATGGGACGAGTTAATTTTAGATTCAACAGCGTTGCACAACATAACTAAATAAAACTTTAGTAGTTTTCTTAAATGTTTCATTTTGAAATCAAATAATGGTTCGTATTTTAGCTTTTATTCAATCACTTTCTTATCAGTTTCTGCAATGACAAACTGTGAAAAACCGCAAATTTTTTTTTGATTTGTATATATTTATGTTTTTTTTTGTTTCTATTTCCCTTCCTGGCTTTCAGAACGTAACAAATTTGATTTACTCACCTATGACTTTAAAAAAAAAAAGTTGTTCAATGTTTTAGTTTAATGAGAAATCAGTTTGTTACTGTTTGCGTTACTAAGCTTCCCGAGCCGCAAAAATAAATAAATATTTGCAGTCAAACTTATCAATAAAAGTGTATTGCTTTTCAATTTTTTAAGACAAATGTTCAGTTTGAAACATTCAAAAATTTCCATACAATTTTTACCAACTGGGTGACACCTGTTTGAGTTCATTTGTTGAATCAAAACCGATTTTAATGTGATTTTAGATTGCAAATTAAATATTAATTAAAATTGCAACAGTATTGTAACAAAATAAATGAAAAAGAAAAAAAGTACACTTTATTGTTTCAAATTGGTATCAAACAAATCTTTTCCGTACATGTTCACCAATCGTCAAAACGTCTTTTTTAAGTGGTAAATTGTGAAAATAAATTTCGTGTAGGTTTATTTTTTCTGTTTCTTTTTGTATTTGTTTTTTGAAATTGCTTTTGTCAGCAATATTTTTTGTCGTAAAAAATGTGTGAATTATTTTAAATGTTTCAGTTTGACGAGAAATCAACGGGCTAACGTGTGTATTACTCAACCTACCAAACTCTTTCCCCGAATTTAATTCCGAAGAAATCTCGAATTTTCATTTTAGTTGATTTTAAATTTTCAAATTTGAATTCACTATAATAAAGTTTTTGATTCAATGAGTGTTTTCAAGCATGGGGCAGCTAAATTTTAGATTTAATAGCATTGCAAAAAACTAAATAAAATTTTAATAGTTTACTTTATTGTTTCATTTTGAAATAAATGTTCAATTTTGTTCATGGTAAAACTGTGTGATTTCGCTAATATTTGAATTACTGATTTTCCCGAACCGCGAAAAGTTGCTGCCAATTGGTATTTTGTGCCAAGTTTTTTAGTATTTATGCTTTAAATGAACTTGTACCTGTTTTGTTTACAACCAACCCCCTTGATTTTATAATTTTTTTTTCGATTTTCCCCATGGTGAATTTTGTTGCACTTTTTCTTTTTTTCATTTGTGTATCACTGGTTTCAGGTTTACTTGAAAGTGCGAATCATATCCCCATTTTTAATCGTTTGCAAAATACGATTTTTTTAGATTGGCAACTTTCGTGTTTTTTTGTTGTTTTTTTTTCTACACTAAATGAAAATTTATAAGTTTTTTTAAAATTATAATGTATAATTATCCTTACAAATTGATTCGACATATTTTCTGCCGAAAACTTATTTTTTTCTAACGATATTTCAATTTTTTCAGTTTCATTTTCAACGAATTTTTCCCGTTTCGCCCCTATTTTCATGCATTGTTCTTTGAAATTTTGATTATAGTCTACTCGTTAAAAAAAAATGTTTTTTTTTCTCATTTTTTTGCTTCTGGGAAAAACCAATTCTTTATCGCATTTTTTCCTTATTTTTTTGCGCCTTTTTATTTATTTTAGTTATTTTCATTTTTTTCGTTGATTTCAAGCTCCAATAAATAAAAATGCATATTCAAAATTTCATTAATAATTTTAAAGAAAAATTATTAAAAATTTGTATTACTGCTTTGAAAATTTTTATAAAAAATTTACTAATTTTGTTTTTTCGTTTCGATGTTTCATTTGTAAGCATTAATTTTCACCATGTTTTTCTAGTAATTAAGATAATTTCCAAACTTTTTTCTCATATTGGCCCCTTTTCCCATTCTGCATCTAGTCTGCTGCCCGATTTCTGCCCATTGCAGTTTTGTGTCTAGTCTGCTCTTGCCCGCTCGAGTGCTCTTTTGTCCTTTTTTGCGACCCTGATCTCTGATATTTTATTAAATTTGTCGCTTTCCCGACCTTTCTTCTTTCGCAAAGTTCAATTCACCTTGGAAACTGGACTTTGGGACATTTTAAGGGTGAAAAACATCATACGATACAGGAAAGTACAGGGAAACGGAAGTGTTTTTTTCCAATTCTGTTCTGGGTGTATTTTGTATTCGCTGCAGTTTTTTCCCTTCAGTATTTTTTTGGAAAATTAAAACGCTTGCATCTGCGTTCAATTAAAAACAGTTTTTTTTTTTTTTTTTTTTGGAAACTTAATGAAATTCAAAGTAGAATGTTTGAAAATTTAAAAAATTGAATGTTTCATTGTATACAGTAAAACGTAATTTTTTTTTATGAAGCAGCAGTTCTGCCCCTGCATATGCGTTCAATTAAAAACAGTTTATAAATAATTTATAGTTTTTTTCAAATGTTTTTTTACAATACAAATGTTTTTAAAATAAAAAAAGGTTTTTTAAATGACAGTTCCGCCTATTTTAAACATCTTTTTTTACTGCAGTTTCCTAAGGGGAACATTTCTGCTAGTATATGGCCAAAAACGATAAAGAAGATCTGCTAGTATACTAATAGTTCTATGGGACCCAAAAAAGATAAAGAAGATGAAAAAGATTTACAAAAAAAAAGAAAGAAAACCTTTACCATTTTTTCTTCCATAATTTACAAACGTTATATTCCTTCGGAAAAAAAATTAGAAATCTTTATTTTAGCACAATTTTATTTTTTTAACAAACCGCGTTTGCAAGTTTTAAGCAGGATTTAAAGCTATTGCTTGACAGATATGTCATTCAATATCAATTTGTCGCACAATTTTCCCATCGCTTTAAAACAATAGAGTGATCTCTGTAAAATTTGATTGGCATCTCTTTTTTCAATCTTCCTAAAAAGTTTTTTAAACTTTTAATGTGGTAAAAAATATTTTTCAAATTGCTTGTCCAAGCCAGATAGTTTGAATATGTTTTTTTTTTCTTTTTTGTAAAAGGTTTCACCGTTTTTCACACAAAAAAAATTGTTTTGAAATTTGCGTAAACTTGATTGAGTGTTTTACTGCGTGTCCATAATCGGATGTTTTTCCCGGTACTAATTGTACTTCATAGCTTCAAATGACCCCAAAAATAAAAAAAAAATTACGAAAAAAAAAGAAAGGCATGTTTTCCTATTGATTTTGGGTTTTTTTTTGGATTTCAAGGAGATGAAGTCGGTAGTCGGTTGTAGAATTTTTTCGGAAAACCAGAAACATTGGTTTTTGTCAGAACTATTTAAAAAAACAAACAATAAAAATGCTATTGAAATTGAAAAGACATTTAAAAAAATATAGTTTTCAGTAACTAATTTGTTAACAAAAGACATTTGAAATTTTCGCAAAATCGGAAAGGAGTTTGCATTCAATTTCAGTTTTTTCCACGTTTTTTTCTGCAAAGTTTTTTTTCTGACGAGTTTAAGTTTTGTTTTGTTTTTTTTTTTTTTTGAAAAAGAGCATCTCTTTTTCGTCATATAAAAAACAAAAAATAATAAAAAGATTTGTAAACTGCTCAAACAGAATTTCCATTATATGTTATTCTCTTTCGTAAAGTGTTTCACCATTTGCAAAAAATGTAATTAAACGCATTAAATAATTAATGAATGTTTCACTGCAGTTCCCTAAGCGGACCATTTCTTCAACAACCGATTGATCCCTGTCCAGTCCCATAAAGCCCATGAAAAAAAAACAAAAAAAAAAAAAAAACAAAAACACAATTTGTCCAATTACTGAAGAAATCTTCATTTTCGCACAATTTATGCGTTTTTTTTTAACAAAACGCGTTTGCAAGTTTTAAGCAGGATTTAAAGCTATTGCCTGACAGATATCTCATTCAAATTCAATTTGTCGCACAGTCTTGCCATCGCTTCAAAACAATAGAGTGATCTATGCAAAACCTGATTGGTATCTTTTTTCAAATTGTGAATTTTTTAAAACAAGTTTTAAAATATTTTTTTAACAAGCTTTAAAACAAAACAAGTTTTTTTTTAAACAAGTTTTAAACAAGTTTTTGAACAAGGTTTAAGTTTTTTAGTGTTTTTTGTAAAGAATCTCACCATTTTTTCGCAGAAAACATGTTTTGAAAATTACGCAATTATTGACTGAGTGTTTCACTGCTTGCAAATAATCGGATTTTTTAAGTTACTATTGGTTCTCATATGGCCCCAAAATGTCAATTAGTTTTCCATCTGTTCATTATTGTCGCCACAACAAAGAATTAGTACACGGGTGTTGCAACATTTAAATGAAAGCACAATTATTTAGTTCAGCTACTAAAGAAACGGACAGTTTTGTTTTCGCACAATTTTTTTAACAAACGGCATTTGAAATTTTCACGCACATTTGAGTGCTTGCTTGAAAACCAGCCGCTGCGGGACCAGGCCTCTAAATTGAAAAGTTGTAAAAAGTGGTTTGAAAAGTTTTGTTAACCCGACAAACAACATCTACTAAATTTGTATTTCTACTCTGTAAAATTTTCAACAAACACAGAATATTCATTGAGCGTTTTACTGCTTTTTTATAAGTTGAACATTTCTTTAGATTCTAATAGTTCGAATAGGCCTGCTTTTTCAAAACTTAGTTTTGAAATTTTCGCATTCTCACCCAACTTAATTATGAGTAGTGTAATTTTTGAAGGCGAATTTTTGAAAATGTATTTGTGAACTAGACCCACAAGAATTTGATGAATTTGCTTTTCTCCTTTGTAAACGTTTTTACCATTTTTCAAGAAGAAAAAAAATTTATTTGCTTACGAGGGAACCTATTCTGGTCAGTATGGCCAATTGAAACGAGGAACACATTTTTGGATAGCCCTAGGCATCCCATTTATGAATCCGTTTTCAAAATCTGCTGAGCAGACCTGGGAGTCGAAATATTTCAACTTTTGTTTTTGGAGGATTAGCATTGCAACCTGATTTTGAATATATCACATCGGCTGATGAAAGCTACAAATGTGATTTGGTAGTATAGTGGTTAGCACACGGGGCTCCTAATTTTGTGGTGATGGTTCGAGTCTAAAGTTTTCCAATCTTTTGCGTTTTACTTTTACAAACATTTTTTAGAACGTTCGTAGCGACAACAGTTGTTTTATGTTTGGGATGCAAAATCCAAAAAAGTGAGATGAAAATACGAAAACAGCTAAAAAAAATGTAGTCAGAAACTTTTTCATTAGTTTTTCAATGAAAGCTCTAACAGTGCCTGCAAAAGTGAAATGCAAAAGTTTGGAAAACTCAAGACTCGAACCATCACTACAAAGTGAAAAGCCCAGTGTGCTAACCACTACACCATCGATTCGCATTTTTAACTTTCATCAGCCGATGTGAAATACTCAAAATCAGGTTGCAATGCTAATCCTCCAAAAACAAAAGTTGAAATATTTCGGCCCCCAGGTGCGCTCAGCAGATTTTGAAAACGGATTCATAAATGGGATGCCTAGGGCTATCCAAAAATGTGTTCCTCGTTTCAATTGGCCATACTGACCAGAATAGGTTCCCTCGTTAGAATATTTGTTTAGTGTTTCACCGCTATGTGTAAGCAAAATATTTTTCCGGGTACTAATCATTCCTTGCTTTCTTTCTTTTTTTTTTAAAATTAATTTTGCGTATTTAATTTTTTGAAGCCCTAATTTGCGAAATTCTGATAGACCTATGCCTTAAATTTCCGCTGACCTTTCCTTTCTAATCTCAGCATCAAAGTCGTACCAATCTCTTTGCCCTCCTTCTTTTGTTCTAGAGATCATTTTTGGCTTTTTATCTTAATCTGTTATCTCCGCGCTGTAATAGCCGATTGATCTCGCAAGAATTTGATCCACAGATCAATATGATCTCAAAATTGGACCTGACCACTTTACAGATTTTGAGCTTTATTTTTTTTTTGGATTTCACTATTTTTTATTTCAATGAATTCACTTACTTTGTTGAGATTTGATCTATTTTGGGTTTTTCTTCAATGAAGCAGAAACATCGGATTCTGGAATGAATATTTGTCAATTTTGATTAAAAATTGATCAGTTTGCGGCCTATTGGCGTTGCGACTTTTGAATTGAATTTCAATGATGTTGCAACATTGGATTGAAAAACAAATTGAATTTGTTCGCTTTGAAAATACACTGCATTGTTTTCTGTTTTAAAATCGCTGCAGGAAGTTGGCGTGATTCGCCAGAAATTTTTCTGTTGTTTAAAAAATCACTTGACTGTTTTATTGCATGTGAAATATTTTTGAGCAACCTTTCAAGCCCTGACTTTGAGAACGAAGCATATACTCTTCGCCTAATCTAATTCGGACGATTTGGCTTCGTACATGCCCTGAGTATCCAATAGTGTGTTTCCCAAAAACGGCACCGGTTTTGGCCAAAAACATTAAAAGATAGTACATTAGGTCCCGCCGTGATATTTTAATTGTCTGCGCACTCTTCTTTTACAGTGCTTTTTTGCGTAATTTATTTCTATTTACTTCAGTGATTTAAATTAGATCAAGGCTTTACCTTTCTTCGGAAACAGACTATGTATATATATATATATATATCCCTGGCCCAAAGAGCTTGTAATATTTCACCCAGAAAATTGTCTGCGTCTCCATGTTTCGCACGCTCATTAGCCGGTTAGATGCGCAGGTTCATTATAACTCATTCCAAGGGCCATGGGTGAAGACTATATTGCGCGCTTTACTCTAGGAACAACATAAAAACATAGGCCCGTTTTTTCCGAAGTAGTTTTGGCACGACTTCTAGGCAAAGTATCATAAACATTTACTTGTGAAAATGCAGAGATTGTCGCCTTTGACGTCACATTTTTTCCATAAACTTTTTTTTTGCATTTTTTTTTTATAAAGAATTTACCTGTAATCCATTTCTTAATATTTCATCTCACAATGTATATATTTTTTATTAAATTTTAGCGCAAAACGGTATGTGATGATTTTACTATTTAAGTTTTTTTGGATTTCAATATAGTCACTTTTTATTGCAATTATAAGTAATCGATTTTTCCCGTTTTTCCAATGAACCAGAAACATGGGACTCCATGATGAGAGTTTTTGAAGCGCTGATCGGCATCACATTGCTGTCGTGAGTTTTGAATGCTTTTCCAAAGATGTTGAAACATTTTGTCCAATGTCTTTTAATGCTAAAAAAATAATTATATGGGAAAATGATAAAAATCTATGGGTTTTTTTTTGCCTTCGTTGAAATTTTCGTCCCCAATTTGCCCTTAAAAGTTCATTTTTACTAACTTCTCCACAATATAAATTAAAATTTTTCGTTTTCCCCATTTTCCATTCTTTTTCTTAGTTTTGTAAAGCAAAAAATTTTAAAGTTTAATATTTATGTTTCGGTTGTATATTTCAATATTGTCGGATTAATCGGATAATTACGGCTTTGGCAATGGTGCGTAACGAGGCATGTGGTAACTAATTGCAGCAGAGGTTTCCCAATGAACTCTCATTTGCCGCACGGTTTTCATGCACCAATGCAATTTGCCGCACAGTTTTAGTGTTTGTGACGGCAATGTGTGCACAGTTTTCGTATTTCATTGCCATTTGGCACTCGGTTTTTTTAGAAACTATTACAATTTACTGCTTAGTTTATTTTTGCACCAGTGAAGAATTTCTCACGTTTTCGACTCAACTCACATTTGCCACACAAAACATTATAATGAACACAGAAAAATCTAATTAAAGGGACCGTCAGGGACCTTTTCATTTCCATTTTCATCGGCTACGGTCGAAAATTATACTAATTATTTATGCTTAAATTGTCTGGAACACTCCTCATTTTCCGCGTAATCTCGTCCTATTAGAATGACAACTTCGAAATTAGACTAGCTTGTAAACATCGTGCATACAGGCGTTGCGGCCACCCGCAAAATCTGCAGATGGTCGGCCGGTTTTGGGCACTTTGAAGCCAGATTTCTTGAAACCGGAGAATTTTGAACCACATGTTGTATAGAATTTTCTGATCAGCTGATTTTTATTTTTCACGTGAGCCAAAGGTGCAAATGGTCCCTGACGGTCCCTTTAGCGTTTTTTTTATTTTGATATTTGATCTTGGTTATTTCCGAGGAATTCCTACAATTTCAAAGTTTTTCTATCGAATGGGTCATCCCATTGACTGAAAACCTATGATTTGATTGTGAAACCTTGGCAAAAATTCAATTTTCAAATTTTGTTAAATATTTTTTTCACTCTTTGGAACATTAAAAACACAAAAAAGACATATTTAGATTAATTAACAGTTCCTAATATCACTTCTTTTTCCTGTAAAATTTCCTGCGTCCCGCGCGGCCGTGCGGTCGGTCTCTTCGCCGCTCTCCCAAACGGGCCTGGATTGCCCGTCCTCAAGCCGGAGTGGAGCCCCGTGAGGACGTAGCTCCAACCAAATGGATCACCAAAGTCGTCTACAGTACCCCGACCGTCCCAAGAACCAGAGAAGAAGCTGCTTCTGCCAAGGAGAGCTGTACCAGCAACTTGGCCAAGAGGCAATTGAAGCAGAATCAATGGAGAATGGGATCAATCAAGTCAACGTCGTGGGATTGAAAGTCGACAACTGTGATACATTCTGGCGGTTCAGGGAACAGCCCTAGAGTATAAACCATTTGTATGTATGTATGAATATCACTTCCTAACAAAACATCCTAACGAAATCGAAAGGTGGATCAGTATCAAATAGCGGCGAGAGTAGAATTTTTTTCCCTAAATATAAATTGATTAGGTATTTATATTATCAACTCTAAACATCTGTTTGACTTGTATGTTAATAAAAACTTTTAATTGTTTTTTTTTAAAGGAAACTAGGTCTTTTTTTTTAAATGAATATTCGCTCCAATCGGTCATCCATTCATTCCAAAACTGATGATTTTGTTGTGAAACATTGGCAACACATTCAATTTCTAAAGTGGAAAATTATTCGTTTTATTTTCCATTCTGCGAAATATTTCAATGTTCAAGCATATTTATATTCCTAATTTCCCCCTAAAAATAGCCATTTATTCCATCAATTTTTCCCACAGGACCATGCATTTTCGCATAGCTGTATAATTTTCCTCTACTGGTTACTGCGCTGTTTTTTCAATTGTCTGCCGTTCTCCGCACGATTTTCCCAACACAGAGAAATTGTCTGAATTTTTCTTTGCCAATATTCTATTTACCCTTTTGTCTAGTCCCCTACCTTAAGGTTCTTAGATTCTAGTGCAATTTACCGTAAAACTTTCAACCCTTTTGCAAAACTCTCGCAGTTTTGACATTTTACTGCAATGTTCCGTACATACTTCCTATGAAACATATATTCACATTATAGTTCGCGATATTTTGCTCAGAGTGAGTTGGCAGAAGTTTTTACTGCTCATCGAATCGAATTGATGAGAAATATACAAATTTGCACTTAAATTACAGGGTTACAATTAGAGTTTCCAGTATCAACCCTTTGAAGTTGGCACGTCCAAGAATGGCACGGCAATGGTGTATAACGGGGCAGGTAGAGATTGCCGCACGGTTTTCATTCACCATTGCAATTTGCGGTACGGTTTTTTTCTATCAAAGCAAAATTTAGCGCGGATTTGGAAGTAAAGCGGAAGTTTGCATGTTTCAAATGAATTTTAGACCTGTGCAATTGTATGCATGGTTTTCCATTTTTAAACCAATATGCTGTGAGTGTTTTAAACCCCACTATAATGTGAACATTTGGTTTTTGGCTATAGTGTAGTCTGTGCCTTTCGTTAAAGACAAAGATCGCCGTTTGCAACCACCGGGCGATCTTTGTTGTTCGGCGCCTGCCGATATCGATTTCCCGTGGCTACGTCGAGGCCTTTCGCCGGCCGCCCGGTGGCCAAGGACACTAATTGACCACCACGGCTCTCGCTTACGCACCGGACATGACACCCGCATGACAAATTAGCCATTTCACATTTGGAATGTGCATTTTCAGCTTTTCACGGTTGAAAATAGAATTTTATGCCATAATGGACTGAAGACCCAACTTCAATACTGCTAGCCAAAAAGTTAAAGGGCTCGTAAGGGGCCTTTTCAGAATCGCATGCTAATGAAGACTTGGCAAGCATTTTGCGCACGGCCGTTGTCTGGAGCGGTGTTCGGAAAAATCATTTCAATTGAAATGGCTCGATTAGCATACGTTTCATTCCCAATCAGAAAAGGCCCCTTACGGGCCCTTTAAGCACACGATTGAAACATGCAACCGAATAACATTAGTAGATGGTAAAAAAAAATACAATTTTTAAGTATCAATTTTGTTTTATCCGTTTTACCATTTTCCATTTTAGTCCCTCAAAAAAAAAAATAGAATCTGACGCCATTTTTACTATAGTTAACATTTGTACAAGAAACATAAAAAGTCAGCAAATTGTTGAAAAATGCAACAGAAAAAAAAAATTTTTGGCGGGGACATTTGTCGAATCTTCACAAACATTCATTTGCTACTGAGAATAAATGAACAAATTCAATCCCTGAATAAGTAAAATTTTGAAACATTCGCATTGTTTAAAAAATACATTGAAAAATGTGTTTTATCCTAAATTTCTTCATATTTTTTTTTAGCAAAGCCAAATGTTAAAATTCTTTGAATGATTATCCCTTATAATAAAACGCTACCGTGTGTGTCTGTGTGTGTGTAGTGGATCAGCGGAAGTTCACGCGTTCATTTCCTCCCGAGAGGAGGGTGAGGTCGGCCGTAGGCCGAGTTTTACGTGCTTCACGGCCGAAGGACGAGTAATGAATGGCCGTAGGCCATAAATCTGCGGCCGCAGGCCGCCTAATTAAGCGGCCGAAGGCCGCGTGTCGGTGCGGCCGCAGGCCGCACACCAGGAGGGTGCGCGCCGTTGGCGCGCGTACCCTCCTGGTTTAATGAAAAAACGGTACTGGTTACATAAACTAAATTTTAAAAAAAGAAACAGATGAAAATTAACATATTTTCCTTTTTTGAGGCTCAAGTCTAAAATTTTCATTTCTTTCATGGATGTACAATTTTCACGAAATTTCCAACACAAAATAGCTTAATCATTACTTTCTTAAATTTCGTGAAATATGAATTTCAATTTTACATGTAAGAATTGCTTTGCTCAAACGAATTGGCAACCTTTTCGGTTCAGATATAAGTTGAAACATGGAAACATTCATATTTGGTACTTTTTTATTCTCAGTTAGAGAAATGCCACGTGCTTTTAATTTTTTTGGTTCAGTATTAAATGCAACGAAGATATATGGCTGATTTACTTTTAAATCTGGCCAATTAAAATTATATTTTTTTCTCACATATTGATTTTGCATGAAAAAAAGATTGTATGCTATTTTCACAAGTTCTAACTTAAATAACTATAATTAAACTTTAAAAATACATATAATTTCCTACAAACATTGCATTTTCAACATTTTCATTGCTGAAAATAGAATTTTAAGCTATACTGGGCTGAAGAACGAACTCCAATTTTCCTAGCCGAAAACTTAAGCAAATGATTGAAAGATTCTACAGAAATACCTTAGTACCTTAAAGGGGAAGGACCGCGTAAATATTTTTTTTCTGAAAACATGCCCAATAATTTTTATTTTTCCTTTTCTGCACACCCATAAAAATCAAATTTCATTAAATGTTGTATTTATCAGGTTTACCGATTAACCGAAATGGTCTTACCCTGTTTGAACTCAGCGGCTCGTGTACACCTGCGGCAGTGCCGTGTACACCTGCGGCAATTGCAATTCCGCGCGGGACCTCGCCTCAAAGGGGCGGAGCTACGAAGACCGTTTAAATCTCTGTTTAAGTGACATTTAAAATGAATTTGTATAAGTTTTATTACATGCAAAAAGTTTTGTTTAGCTACAATTATAAGGAAAATATTTTTTTCATTTAAATTATCAATAATTTTACAAATTTCTTCCATTTCCGAGCTTTGTAACGATATTTTGTTCGTAAAACGCTTGTATTTTCGAAATGTGTGATATTTTGATTGATTATATGTGTTGTAAATTAATAAATGTATTTTTAATAAATATTTCAGCTTATTGAAGTGTATATTGCAGCATGACACGACGAAAATGCGCCGTGTGTCGCGTTTTATCGGACGATTTTCGCATTTTGCCCAAAAACAAGCTCAACCGCCTTCTAAGTCTGTTTCACCTGACTGGAGGGGAACAGCATCTTTTGGTAAAAGATCTGCTGAAAAGTGAAGGCTGCAAACACGTGTGTTGGCAACACGGGTCTGACAATGTGGGTGTTTATTCATACTTTACCGAATATAAATTTGCGTGTAATCCATGACTTCAGTTAGAATTCTGGAGAGGTTTTTGTAACAGCTTCGCCTCAACTGATCTACAAGTGGAGCTACACGACGGATCCACAGTTTACTTGCCAGTCGGTTGTGTGCAGCGGGTGGAAGAGCTTCTAGTAGGGATTTCTGTGATTTTCAACTTTTGTGTTGCAGGGCAGCAATTTTTCTATCAAATCACTGAAAAGGTTCTTTCTTGATGAGTCGAAGGTAGATTCTAGTTTTATTGGGTGTGACTTTTCTTCTTTTTCGTGGGTCTCCGCGCATTTCCGATCGACTTCGAGTGTCCGCTTCGTCTCAGCTGCCAGTGAAGCTCCTGCCAGTCGTCTGTCTACAGAAACCAGCACAACTCCGAGTGAGCCTCGCAGAAGGAAACAGGACCTGACGGGAAGAGTGAGAATGTTTTTCGCAGCAACCGTCTACGAGCATTTTAAGGAGAAGATGGAAACATTTGTCATAAACGACGATGGATCAAGAATACCACTCCGAAGATGCAGATCTCATTCACCCACCTCCCAGCGCTATCAGAAGGTGGATTAATGAGAATTTGCATTAATAATTCTTGAAAAACACAGTTTACTGCGGTAAAGAAGAACGTCGATCCACTAAACATTCCACGAGAGCCTTGCAAACTAGTGTCCTGCACATGTTGCCGTCTATGGATGAAAGGCACTGCCAAGGAACCGCTTTTCCCGGCTTCCAACGACGAGGAAAACTTATTCACTCCTCTGACAACTCCAAAACCACAAAAAGTAGGATTACAACGCATCTTTATTTCTTTATTGAAAAAAACTTGAAATATTTATCACATTTACCTGTTAAACTTTACCCGTAGGATGATTCCGGTGGAAGCCTCTTCTCCTGCTCCTCCATACAGTCAGCTGGCTCACTCGTACCTGAAATTCCAAGAGGAATAAGTGACACGGAAACATTGGGACGGTATTTCCTAGTAGAAGGGAGAAGACTGCTTTTTCTCTGCAGTGCATGTCCTACTTGTGGAACACAGGTAGCCACAAATAGTGTATGGATTCGTGGGGTTCGTTAATTTTAAGAAACTAATACTTTTCTATCAGCAAGGCACCTGTCCGATTCTCCATGTTGCGTGCCAAACTTGCTGGGTTACAAAGAAGGATGTGCAAAAATGGGAAGGGCAGCCTCAGGCCGCGTTTCGAATGTTTTCTGGAAATGTAGCCGTCGTTTCGGCTGCAATCACAACGGGAAACCGTTTTTCGGTAATTTTTTTTGTAAAATTCTTACCTACAAAACGATACTTTTAGAACTTGAACCGATTTGCTGGACAGTTGCGCATGGGTTTTATTGGGAAAAGCACTTTCGTACGCGTTGCTCGTCACGTTCGGAGAAGCATAGCCACCGTTTTTGAAAACAAGAGAGACGGCTGGCTACAGTACATGGAAGAGGAATATCAGGTTTACATACTTTTTTGTTGAAAACCATTGATCAAACTTTAGCGCCAGGGTCTGAAATCGCTTCAGATAGCTGCCGACGGTAGCTACGATTCCCGCGGTTATTCGGCTCTCATAGGGAAAACCGTTGTGTGCGATCAGGTCACTAATTTAGTTATTGACCTGGAAACTATGCACGCGAGTGAAACAGGTATTTTACAATTAAGCGCAATTATTGTCAAAATTAAAGATTTCAAATCGGGTCGAGTGGAAGTGGAAGGCCTGCGCAGAATTCTGAACCGGCTTTGGCACAGTGGTTACAATGTAGGAATCGTAACCACCGATCGATCAGCCTCGTTCACTAAACTCGTACGTGACTACAACACAACTGAGGGAATCGATATTGTGCACAAATTCGACGGATGGCATTTGGTGAAGTCCCTGGGAAACAGATTACGAGAAGTGCGCTTATTATTAAAATTTTACTTTTCCAATTTGCTTCAGGAGGCGAAGCATAGGGGCTGTGAGGTCATTCACATATGGACTCAAAAGTTGAAAACTCACCTCTGGAATTCGATCAAATTTGGAGAGACGCAGGAGGACACAAGGGAAATCATCTGGGCTTTCAACTGCTCCCTGCATCACGTGGCAGGAGTTCACTCATGGCCGCCGAACCCTGTAAGAAAAATACGAGCAAAAAAAATTGTATTTTTTATGAATTTTTTTTAAAAATACAACAAATTTTGTAAATTTAGAATCTGACCGGTCCATATACTGAATGCTCACACCCTCCCCTCCTCGGTGCCCGTGACTTTGATCTGATTGAAGGAGACGCCGCCTTCCAGCGAGTGAAAGACTGCATTCTGAACAAAGCGCTTCAAAGAGATCTTCCGAAGGCTTCAATGCGGGGAACTAGTTTTTGTGAGACAAAAAACGCGCTTGACAGAATCTATTGTCCAAAGGAAGTGTATTTGTGAGTCCTGAATTCAATTATTGAAAAGCATTTTTTGATTTCAGTCCTCATTCAACGTATCACGCCTACTCCATGATGTCTGCGCTTCATCTAAATGAACAGACGATGTCTGAAGAAGACGGGAAAAGAGCGGTCACCCACGAGTACGACGTCAAGAGGAAATATCAGGATCGACTGAGTAAGAAGAAAGTGAAGACGGAAGTTCGCCAGGCGTGGAGAGATGATGTGCATAAGGAGGTGTTGCGCCAAATGGCAAAGAAACGACAGCTGGCCGTCGAAGCGATCCGTGCACGGAAGGAGAATCGCGCAGGAAACACCTCTTCCGAAAGTGAGACGGAGGTGGAATTGGATTCTGACGACGAAGACGTTTCTGAGTGGATTCACGCTACAGTAGCAGAAAGAGCGTTTGGCTTCGAGGGCAGCTGTCGTGGGAATGCAGCTTGATCCCGACTCAGATGAGGATTACCAAGGACGCCCAGTGCAAGACAATGCGTATGACTTTTTCAATGGGTTTACAGATTTGGACTATGACGATTATTTGTCCAAGAGATATAACAATGCCTAATTTATTTGCTGATCAATAAATGTTAAAGAAACAACTATTCTAAATCAGGAATCACAAAACCCGTGTAAACGCCGGAGGGAGAAGGGAAAATTGTCAACAATCGACGCCTAACACAATTGGGGACTTCTACGCGGTTACGGTAACCTAGCTTGCCAAATGACCACAAGATGAAGTTGCGATACGCGTAGTATCTGTACATTCTGGAAAGTAAAATCGGTTATACTGACTATAAGAGATATCTACGCGAATTTCTACTGATCACAACGCGTGTTTTAGGCAATTTCATCGATTTACAAAAAATAAATTCAGTTATTTGAGTACTAAATAACCGGGGAGGGTATGAATACCTGTTAAACCACCCAAATAAAATAATTAAAAAGAAAAAAAGAAAACAACAACCTGTTGGGGTCGTCCCTTTTTCATTTCCTGATAATTTTCTCCTTTTCCCGGCTTGCCAGCTCCTCCGCTTCGATAGAAATATCCAATGCCTGAAACAATAAATGTAAAATTATCTAAAACGACAAAATACATCCTTACTGAGAAACAAATTCTCAAAAGACGAGTGAAATGCTAGGCATAGTGGTCCAGAAGTGGGGTTCAAACGCGTACAGTATTTGTCGAACATGTTAAATGAGTGATGGTCTTCTTGCTCGTTTTTTATCACATGTTGTGCTCTGTTGAGCACTTCCCGACAGCAAATGTTGTGTCTGGCCACCCCTTGATTGTTACAGTTGCCACACAAACACCAATCACATGAGAAAACACGGTCGGGGGGAAGAAAACCGTTCAAAATCACAGAAAACCTAAAAATGGAATTGCGCTACAGCCTAGAAGGAGGACTTACTGCGGATTGGCTAAAATGGCTCTGTCGGGGCGGTTGTAACTACTCGGAATAACTGTGTCGGGTGGGGGATCGTCAAAATGGATCGGACACGCTTTACCTACGGGTTTCTTTTTAGGTTCTATACCCAGTTCCATCTAAAAAAAAAGTCACATATTAATTATTACAACACAAACATAATAAAGCGTTAAAATAAAAGAAAGAAATGGAAATAAAGGACAAAAAAGGTAGCTGCCGGCGCAGGCATCGTTGGACAGCCGCGTTCAAAAATTTCATGTTCGCGCCAATTGCGTCTAGGCGCGAACGTCAAACAAATTCAAAAGTCAATTTCTAATTTTATGAAATTGACTTGTAAAACAAATATAACGATTATTTTTGTGTTTTTAACATTAAAAATAACAAAATAAACTAAAATGAAACAAAATAAAAACAAAAATATGAAAAATTAAAAATTTCAATTTACGCGGTCCTTCCCCTTTAAATAAAAATAAACCATAAAACTACTGAAAACAGGAAAGTAAAATTATTCGAATATGCTCTAAAAAATTTATGATTATTTTCACATATGAAAAATATTTCTGTGATTCTCGGAATCATTGAAAAAGCGAAAATCTTTTCCGTTCACTTATAAGTATAAATAATTTAAAAATTTGAAACAGTAGCACATTTTCACAAAATTTACGTTAGTTAACCGCCGGATGGAGGGCCTATAAAATAAAAAACTTTCAAAAACATACAAGCTAAGTAAAGATCTTATAGCTATTGCTAAATTTAAAAAAAAAACAGTATATGTAATTTTTTTTCAAATTGATATGGTTTCCATATTTTTTCCTCTTTTAGTGAACAACCAATCAATCACTTTTTCGGCTTACACTTACGTTGGAATAATGAAACATCCGCTTATTAGAGGAAAAATTCTAAAACGTTTCTGAATGTTCCTTTTTTATTATTACTCTTTGTTTTTCATTCTTTGGATGAACTATAAACGAAAATTCTCAACTTAATATTTCGCTCATTTTTCATAGAATTTTTCAATATTTTTGCTCAAATATTTTGATTCCACGTTCACCATTCACGTTTTCAGCATAAATCTGCGTCGACCAAACCAAGGAGCGAAACAAATATTTAAGAAAGCTTTGAAACATTCCATCAAAATATTAGTGAAAGTTTATGAAGACCGACTATCATAATTAATAGTCGCTAAATTTAACAAGTAGTTGAATCACGTAAACGAAAAGTCAAATACAGTAGGTTAAAAAATCTTTGTTTTGAATGTTTTCAAATTTAAAAGCTTTGAAAAACTGGAGCTGAATACATTTTCAGTTCACGCATTTGGAGGACTAGAAACACCCATGTTTTGCTTTTTTTGCCCTTATTTTGAGAAATCTCCTTTTTTTGTTTATATTTTGGTTGAGTATCAAATAAAAAAGATGACTTTTTTGTCAGCATGGTGCTTTTCTTCTTCAGTGTACATTGTATCTTTTTTTTTAAATCTGAATAGCTTTAAACGTTTCACAATTTTAATTTAAGAAACGAAATCGCCCTCATTACTATTATACCTCTTTGGCTCGCCTCTAAGTATTACGATTGAAACATCCATATTTATCAAAAATATAGAGAGAAAAAACGTTAAATATAGAGAAAAATTTTCTTTTTTTTCACTTTTTCACTGAAAGAAATGACCTTATTTCACCAATCTATTGTTGAAAAACATATGCTGTAGATTGCTTTTTTCAAATTTGCACATTAGCTGCCTTGAGGAGATCAAACTTCTGAGAAATCATCCAAAAAATTAAGGAAATGATTAAAACATGCAACCGAAAATTTTTATTATCCACTACAAATGGTACTTTAACCAATAAAAAATGGCATTTCAGGTTTTTTTTCTCTAAATTTTGGAGTGCATTTGAAGGAGCAATTGAAATTTGGCTAGGTTCAATTTGGCTAAGAATACTGAAATATTCTCTCGCAAAATGTGGAAACATTTTTTAGCGCAGAAAAAAAATTATAGAAACAGTCCGTGAATTTGATCTGCTAAACATTGTGATGAAAAACTTAACAATTTTTTGAAACATGTAGGTAAAATTTATAATTGAAATTTGACGGCAAAACTGTTTTTACTGGTATTTATGATTTATGATACATAACTTTTACATACCTTTATGGAATTCAAATGAATTTCTAGTAAATTTTATATTTCACATCTTTAAACGTGACCATTAAGCTATGAACACCATTATTTCAATTGTCTCTTAGTTAAGAATATTGATACAGTGAGTTCAATTTTTGAAACGGAAATATACAAATTTTAATTAAAGTTGTCTTGCAAAAGCTATTATTTTTCTTGCAAGAGATTCGTCCGAGAAAAATCAGTCATTCGCTAATTTTGACATTTTTGCGAGTTTTTCACAAATTTAAGGTATTAGCAGAACTGCGGAACGTTGAGTAGAAAAAATTTACCAAATTAATGAAATATTTGAGATACATTCTTTTATCAGTGTTTTTTTAATGCTGAAACCACTGGAAATCCTTTCGGTGAACCCCCTAGGTAAGAATTTTGAAAGATTTAATAGCAGAAACGAAATTTGAACCTGCTGTCTTTCACTTTTCTTCGGAGAAAAACTGAACCAATAGTATATTGGATATTATGGAGGCATGCAACTAATTGGAAATCTTTTCGGGCTCCGGATAAATACGAAAAGTGAAACATTTTTCTTTTTCAAAAAAAAAAAAATGAAAATATTTTGAATTCTCATTCTTGGGGCCCGTTTCGTTGGCATTTTTTAAAAAAAATATTTTGAACTTGTTCTCGTTGTAGTTAATTCTAGGCGTATATTATCTCTCTTTTCTCTTTATTTTTTAAGCCATTATCTTTTTTAAACAAAATCTTTAAATCTTTCAAAAGGTTTCTTAGATCAGCACTACATTGTTTACGGTTTCAGCTAAAAGATAAGGGAGATTTGTGAAACATACACAAAAACCTGACAAACTTAATTTAAAAAAGTTTTTTTCAAATAGAACAAACGTAGTTTTTCCACTTTTGACATTTTCCTGCGAAGAAAAATTAAGTTTGCAACTGATTCTTGTTTTTTTGTGACAAATCGACCGTTACTAATAGACAATTCATTCAACATTTTCGATAAATTATTGAAACATACAAGAAATATTTTAAAGTGAAAATTGAACCTATAGAATGATTTTTTTTATTATGAGGCTCTGGTATATTTTTTATTGGTTTTTTAAAAATTTTTATTACAAAGTTTATATACGAAAATTGGGTGGGTGATGATGATGAAAATACTTTTGGTTCACTCTAAAGTATGATTATTGAAAAATTCGTGAAAAGTTAATGATGAAAACGTTTTTTTTTGTTCTTGGGTTTTCCTAATTATCTCTCTGTCTCTCTGTTTCTCTGTTTGTCTCTCTCTCTCTCTGCCTCTCTGCCTCTCTGTCTCACTCTGTCTCTCTCTCTCGCTCTCTTTCTCTCTCACTCTCTCTCTCTCTCTCTCACTCTGTCTCTCTTGCTCTCTATCTTCCTTTTCCCCACAATTTTTGAAGGTCTCCCCACCCCTCGTCTTTCTTATTTGCTCACAAACACAGTTATAGTTTGCCCTCGTTGAACTCTCGTCCGCCTCTTTTTATCTCCCCTCTCCTCTCTCTCGTTTGCTCTATTTGTCCAAATCTGTATGACCAGAGCGTTGTCGTCACACGGGGCTGTGCGCGCGCTTTTCCACCATCTGATCTTTGGACTACGCCGTGTTTGCGGAAGCCCAACTACACACACACAGAGATATTCGTGAAAATGTTGCGCGCCCTCAGCGAATTAGGGACGCAAAACATGTTTTTCTGAGTGATAAGCGCGGGCAAAAAATATTCTCCGCCGAGGGGATTGAACCCTCGACCTGTCGAACCAAAAACTGGCGCGCTACCGCCTGCGCCATTCAGGCAGCTGAGGGGTTTCCGGCGCCGCCTCATAAACCGCGGCCCTCACCCAGCCCCTTTTCCCCAGTCCTTTTGAGTAGTTTTCACGTCAAAAACGCAACGAATTCTCATTATCTATGCTCCCTATTGTGTTCTAGTGTACCCGGAACTCGAATCCCCAGCGGAATCGCGCGTTTTCTGGCGTTTCGATGAAAGATCAGGGACACATCGAGTTATTTGTCTTATCTAAACACTAAACAAAGGCTAGAAATCGAGATCAAGTGAAATAATACATAATGGAAAAGTACAGCAACGCGGAAGATTTGCAATAGGGCGTTTTCCCGTGAAAGGTGGAAAACAACGAATTTCCGCATTTGGAAGTAAATATATAGATTTTTCGCTGCAGTTTTGAGTTTTTTTCTAAATAACAATTCAACTCAGCCATTGATTGCCAAGATCATGCTATTTATATATGTTGAAACATTGATATTCTGTGAATGTTTAGTCAAACCGTGCAGAACACTAACCGGATCAGTTTTTTTCTCTATTTTAATGACAACTTCCTGAAACATTGAAACACGTAAAATCAGTTTTTCAATATTTTAAGCCATAAATGACAAAAAATATGAAAACGGATAAACCGCAATTTAAACGAAAATACTGTAATACTACATTTTTGTGTATAATAAAAATTCCTTATCCCTAAAGACAAAACATCACAAAAAAGAGAAAAACTCAAAATTCGATTTGCTTCAAGTTTTGGATCCCAAGTACAAACTTTTATTTTTGTTTTTGCATAAAAACAAACTGAAACTTTGAAGTCATTGGTACACTTTTTATCGGATTTGAACGAAAATCGCTGCCATATAGCTATACTCCATTTCCAACGAATGGGCAAAGATTTTCACAAATTTTAAAGGACTAGGTACCCGGTCCCGTAACGGTCCCGTAACGATCTTTGCTAAGTCTGGGCACTCCTCTTTTACAGTGCTCTTTCGCTTATTTTTTTTTATGCTCACTTCAATATTTCAAATCCTTTTTGGTTAAATACGAGTCATTTTTCAAGATAGCCCGAAAGTTGAAAACAGTCCGTTTTAAACAGACTATAGAAGATCTTAAATATCAAAAATCTAAAATTTCAGGAAAATCTGTCAGTCGTTTATTCAAGTTGAATCAATAAAAACATTTTTAATAAAAAACTCTTGAAGTTTTTCAAAAAGTTTCTTCACGTTTTTTTTCTGAAAAAATAATTTTTTAACTGTCTCTTTTTTAGTTTTTTTAAAATGTTTAAGAATTTCATTTTTTTCATTTTTCTAATCTTATTGGGTTCAAGAAACACGTGAAATTGTCAGTATTGTTAGCTGTTCATTATATTGACTAGTTGAAACATTTGTTTTTTTTTATAACTAAATTTTATTTATAATAGAGCTTTTTCGGAAAACAGCTTTTCAAAGAAAGTTGCAAGGATATTTTGCTCAGTTTTTCAACCATTAATATTTTCCTGGCAAAACAATTTGATTCTACAAGTGAAACATGCACGGAACAATAACTACGTCAATTTGTTTCACTAATGTACAAGTTAAAACAGTTGGGTTTCTCAAATTATTCACATTTTTCCGAAACTTCAAATATTCGCCAATTTATTTCTTTGAGTATTCTTTGAGACTTTTGTTTGTATTTTTTTTGTTTTGAAAACTTGGTAATTAGGGAAAACAAACATACAAAATTTGAAATTTGAAATTTACACATTTTAATTTTTTATAACCGCTACCGGAACTTGTTTTTTAAATGGTGCAGATTGAATAGTAAATTTCAAATGATTATTTTTAAAGTATAAACAGGAATAAACAAAAAAAAGGGAAATAGGAAGTTTCCCCTATTTTGGAAAGAGATTTTAAGATTTTTTGTTACATTTTCGTTTTTTTTTGCCAAATACAAATCAACCATGGATTGCCAAGAGTATATTATTAATACACGTTGAAACATTTCAATTTCCGTGATTTGTTTAAATTTTCAGGGCATATTGATGAAAGACTAACGAATAAGTTATTCCTCTATTGGAATAAAAATTTCCTAAAACATTGGACAAATGTAAGCGGATAAGCCCGAATTTAAAGCAAAACATTGATAAACTAATTTTTTTGCTAATAATTTGGAATTCATTTTTCTCAAAAACACCAACATCACATAAAAACCCTCAAAATTCGATTTGCTTAAAGTCCTGGGCTAGCTTATTACAAATTCTTATTTTTCTTTTTGAATGAAACGAAACTGTAACTTTGAAAACACGCTGAACATATTTCGCAGGGTTCGAATGAAAATCTCTGCATTATTGCTAAAAACTTTGTGAAAAAAAACTACATTTTCAAGCTAATCTGTCAGTCGTTTTTTTTCGTGGAAAACAAAATGTTGAAAGATGGATTATTCAAATAATTTTTTTAAAGTTTTAAAATTTAAAAGTTTTTTAAGATTCCCATATCATGAAACATTTTTTATGTATTTCATTTTTACAAGCCCACTTCTCATGATTTCTTGCATTATTCTAATCTTTAAAAAAATTTGAAAAGTGAAAAATTTTTTATCTTTGGTAATTGACAAATTTTTTTCTGCTTTTTCGGCAAAACAATTTGATTCTAAAACAACCAGCACGGAACAATAACTACAACGATTTGTTTTACTAATGTAAAAGTTAAAACAGTGAGGTTTCTTAAATCAGGCCAATTTTTCGACATTCTCGGTTTTTTCGCCATTTTGTTTATTTGAATTTTCTTTGAGGCTTCTGCTACTATTTTTAAATGGAAACTTTAAATTTGATATTGACACACTTTAATTTTTCGATTTGGATTTATATAATACACCATTTTTAAATATTTTTTCCTTGCTAATATGTATAATTCGAGAAAAAACGCAAAGATTTGTAATTTCTTGGTTTCTTTTTTTAAAAGATCACAGACAAAATGTGCTGTTTTGAAACAAAATCGAGATCAGGTAATAATGTTGAAAAGACCAGCAACGCGGAAGATTTAGCAATAGGGCACGCTTACCACGTGGAAAGGTAGAAAAACAGCAAATTTCCGCATTTGCAAGTCATTTTAAATTGTTTTTTTTTCACATTTTCTGAATGAAATTAGCGATTTTGCAAAAAATAAAAACATGGATTGAAACAGCCTTACGCAGAATGATATTTTTAAATGCTGAAACATTTGTTTTTTTTTTTTTGGATTATTTAATTTTGTATAAATTTTGAGTCTTTTCCACTTTTGACACTGTTTATTAACTTAATAGTCTGATTTTACATTGGTGCTATTACGAAGATGATTGGACACTTTTATTTAAATGCTCTTCCAATTAAGGCGATTTTGCTTTGTATTCCTTTTGAAAAAACTAACTTTAGCATTAGGGCGCGTTTATCTGTAAAACGATCATAACGAAGGCATTAAAAAATGATTACAATAAATTTTCCCAATGCTATTGTCAATATCTTGTGCGGCATATAATCCGCCTTGCGTGAAACTTTTGATTCTCATTAATTTTTTTTTATTCATTTTATTTTACCGCATTTTTCAAATAAAGAAATTTTTTTTATGTAAGTGGTTGCATGTTTCAAACAATGTTTTATTCATTGGAAAAATATGCCGTATCTTGAAGGTGCAAAAGAAGAAGTCTGAAACTTTTTTTTGAAAGTGTTTTTTTCCCACAACAAGCCATCTGAATTGTCGTCATACCAAAAAATCTTTATTTGGAAAATTTAAAACATTGCGTCTCCTTAAAACATAGTAAACGAAATTTAACAAAATTGCCTTTTTTGATTTTTTTTTTCGTACCACATTTTACTTAATTCTAAGTGTTCATGAAAAAAATTGTACTTTTGCTCCAATTTTTACTGAATATTATCCTAACCATGAACTTTTTAAAAGTTTATCATATTGTGAACCCCTTTTTTTGAAAACAATACCTTTGAAAAAATCGCCAAAATAAAAAACTGCCTACCATAATAGACTGAATTTTTGTATCTATTGCCAGTGGTATAAAAATGTTATAAACCCATCGCCATGAAACATTTAGTAGTTTTTGTTAAAATATTATTCCATATTAAGCGGATTTATAATCCGGCAGTTTTTAAGAGTCCGCTTTTTAAAAATATAAAAGTACTATCTAGTTGTTTTGCGAAAAAGGGGAAAACAAAAAAACCTTTTCTACATAATTCAAACAACCATCCGTCGTTTCTCGGAAAAATCTTTTTTTAGTAATCCCTAAAAGTTATTTTCGCCTTTTATATTGTTTTATTCTTTTATATTTTCTTCAATGTTTGATTTATAAAAACGTTTTCATAATCTGACTGTTTCAGGTACACCACTCTTCTTGTTCTTCTTTTTTAATAGACTACTGACGCAGGACCAATTTTCGTCTAACTTGCTTTCTATTATTGTTTGTAAATTATATTTTCAACAAAGAAACGGAATATTGAAAATAAGAAAACACAGACATTTTGACACAATTGAAATTCAAAGATTGTTTTGTAGTACAAGCCTAATTTATCTACGTGCACATTGAAACATTCCATTTATTTGAATTTAAAAAATAATTATTGTGTTTTCACGATGCAATTTCACGGATTTATAAACTGTCTTTGCTGCGTTTTCACCTTTCAAAAAAGAAGTTTCATTTTCCGAAAACATAAATGCATTTGTGTTTTTGAAAAACTCTTTTGAAAGTTTTAACAACCAAACAATTTTTCAAATTTGAAATCCAGTTTTGACTGAAAGTTAAATTTACAACACACAATCGAAAATATAAAAATAACAACACTGAAATTTTGGCACAATTTATCCAAAAAATAGTCTTTTTTTCCACTTGTCCCAATTCCGTTGAATTCTTGGTAACAATAATAACCAAACATTTATGTTTTTATTTAAAGCCCGATTAACCGTTTGTGCCACACGTATAATTAATCTAAGCCCACGTTGAAACATTTCATTGTGTGCGAATTTTTGCAATTTTTTCGACGTTTCTTCACTGCAGCAAACAAATTCGAAATTTAATTTTATAAAAGAGAAGGCATTTCTGTATCGACTTCGCAAACAGTTCTAGTGCTCCGGAACATTCAGTTAATGTTTTTCAATTTTTCAAGACAATCGTTTTTATCACTTTTTAATAAAAATTGTTTTTCAGAAAAAGAGCAGTCGATGAACACGAACGAATTTTGAAAATTACGCACTAAAAAGCATTATTATAATTTCTTAACGTCCAACAGCCAGATATTTTTTTCTTTTTGTAGATACGTTTTTTATAGAAGTGTTTTATATTTTTTAAAGTTTTACCAGTGTAAAAAGTTCATTTGCAGAATTCACTGCTTCTCTCTCTCTCTCTCTCTCTCTCTCTCTCTCTCTCTCTCTCTCTCTCTCTCTCTCTCTTCAAACCCAAAATGTCCTTTTTTCAGGATTGAATGATAAATTGAGCGCCCTCTTTATAAATTTGGCAGTGTATCAAATAACAGAAAAATAGAGTTTCCCTTAAAGTAAATCTTTTTTTTTTTTAAACTTTCTTGGTCTGTGGCTTATTCGTCCTCCTTATGCAAAAGAAATTGTTTGGTAAAATACAGAAACATTCAACTTTTTTTCCCAATTTTTTTTATTCGATTTCACTATTTTCATCACTTTACAACATAAAAGCATCTTTATTTTATTAAATTTAGTTTCCTAATGTAGTATAGTTGTCGCCAAATTGGAATCCGACCAAAAACGGCCTTAATGAAGCATTTATGCGATACGCAGGCGAAAATCGCATGCAAAAAGCGAAGACGCAGAGAAAAACCGGCATTTTCTTGTCGATTTCCGTTTGGCGACGGCTATACACAATGTTTCAAGTAAATTTGAATACGGTATCAAAATGTCGGATTTTTCGATCTTTCCACTTCTCTCTCTCTCTCTCTCTCTCTCTCTCTCTGTCTCTCTCTCAGTTTCAAATCAACATTTGTTGCTATAGTCTATTTCGAAGGGACGCTCTTCGACTTTCGGGCAATCTTGAAAAATGACTGGAATTTATCCAAGAATGATTTGAAACAGTGAACCGAGATATAATAGGCGAAATAGCATTGTAAAAGAGGAGTGCGCAGACAATTAACTATGATCGTTGCGGGACCAAAGGTACCTAGTCCTTTAAAATTTGTGAAAATCCTTGCCCATTTGTTGGAAATGGAGTATAACCAGCAGCCATGGTACAACAATCACTGTATTTGTTTTATTCTCTAACTATTCGCCCCAGCTCCTAATAAATTTGTTAAAATTTCGAAACATCGAACCGACAGAGATCATTTTTCGCTCTTCCCTCGCGCTTTCGTTTTTTGCTCGCTTTTGCCGCAAATCAACCCGTTTCCGGCCGATTTTCCGATCTTTCCCCTTTTCCCTCGACACAGCTACACTCAACCGTTGCAGCTCCTCCCTTTGAGTGTTCTCTGCACCAATTGTTTGCAGCAAAGACCGAAAAAACGGAGGGACTACGTGGCGATTCTTTACTATTCCCAAAGGGTGTGGGCGGAAGACTGGCACTTGCCTGTCTTTTTTCGGTTTTTGAACGAATTACCTTTTTTATTAAAAATTATTTTTATAGCAAGTTTATGTATGCACCATTATGCTATTTCATTTTATAAAAAGAATATTTGAAAGTATTTTATTTTGACAAATGTTTTTTTTAATTTATCAACTCATTTGAGTGTTTCCAAAAAATGGGGGAAAAAAACAAGAAAAAGCTTACACTAATACCATGGCCCCTTAAACTTTTTTAAAATTCAAGTTTTTACAGTCTCAAAATTATATTTTATTGGGTAATTCTATTTTTCAAATATTGAGCAGCAAAGCGTTGTTACTTTTTTTTTAAAATTACAAATTGTTTTTTACAAAATTAATAATTATCGATTTTCTTCAACTCATTGTTTCAAACTCAAACCATCAATTTTCAAGCAAAATTTATGCACTCAATGTCTGTCAAGGTTCCCCTAAAAATTTGTTTTGAACAATACATGAGTCGTATTTTAAATTTTCACAGTTAACAATTATCCGAAAATTATGTTAAAAATTAAAACTGATTTTTTTTCAGTTTCACAACTGTTTTTTTTTAAGAATCACACATTGTTTTACATCATGCAATGTATTTGAAATTGTATTACCACACTTGTGTGTTTTCGAAAATTGGGATTACAAATAAGAACAGTTTTTACCAATAGCAAAACTTTATTTTATTAGTCATATAAATTTTTTTTTTATTACCGAAGAACAAAGTTACTTTAACTATGCATTTTCAATTATATTTCCATCATTTTTTTTGTTGTTTACAATTATCGATTACTGCAACTCACTGTTTCACGCTTATTGCACAAACACTTTGAGGAGGTGGATTGTATTATTCTCTGGTCAATCACGACGATATCCATTTTTATTGTCAATTTAAAGTTTTATGTTTTTTGAAGTAAAACTTTTTTGATTGCTGTGATTATCAATTGAACATGCAAGTTTGAATATTTTTATGAAATTGAATTTTGAAATTTTCATTTCGACTGAGCCGCCTTCTCAACATTCGAAAAAGCCATTTACAAAATGAATAAATTACTGATATTAAATATATTTTTAACTAACAAAATCATAAAGGAAAAAAGAAAGCTAAAACCATGTTTTCAATAAGTCAAGAAAATTGAAAAAAGAAATGGTTTTTTTAAAACCATGTATTTTTATCAAAACCAAAATATATCTTTCTTCAATACAACATTGTTGGTTTTGCAAAAATGTGCTAGAATGATCAGAAAAGTCACCAACAGAATTTTATTTTAGAAAATGCATAATTAAAATAGGTTGTCTCCCAACAAAATTTCTTTTTTTCCGAATTACATTATTCCCATGTTTGTGCCCAATTTTGAAATTTGTTGAAATCAGTACAAGTCAGTAACAATATACCCCTCGCCCATAAAGCCTGTAATAGCGGTGTGCGCATTTGACCCAGAAAAGTCTCTCCGTCTCCACGATTCGCACGCTCATTAGCCCGTTAGATGCGCAGGTTCCTTATAACTCCTTCCAAGGTCCATGGGCAAGGAGTATAGTAAGTTCAACGTTTAACATGTGTAATAAAACCTTTTATAAAGAATTTAACATCGTTCGAGTGTTGCGTCATGGTGGAATAGATATTTTGAGAAGATATTTGGATTTATAGCGCCTTTTTATCTACTTCATAAAGGCATTTACGGTTTCACGCCCTACTGCGTACTGGAGGATATGAGGATAGAAAAATCTCTCTAATTTTGTATCAATCAATGCTTTTATTTTGAAAATTGACAGCTAAAATAGGTTCGTTGTCTCCAAAAAGTACTTTTTTTGGATACAACGTGTTTTATTTATCGAATTACTTCAATCCAATGTTGCTGTCCAATTTTGAGTTTTGTTGAAAACCGTAAAAGTTAGTAACAATAGCTTAAATTTACCCAAATTAACGTTAAACATACCTAATAAAAACTTTTTTAAGTATTCACCTTTGTTCGAGTGTTGCATCGTTGGGGAATAGACAGTTTCAGAGAATATGTGGATTAAAAGAGCCTATTCAACACTTCAAAAACTACTTTCATTAAAGCATTTTTGTTTCGCGCCCTATTGCGTACTAGAACAAATAAGCGGATTAAAAACTCCCTCTAGTTTTATAAAAAAAAACTATTTTCTTCCCTGTAAAAACCATTTTTAAGAACATTAACCTGCTGATTTTCTCTGATTCATGTTTTTGACTTATCTTGGTTTTCAAAACCTCTATTATTTTACTTTAACTTTTCATTTCGGTTCCGTAAAACGTCGTTAATTTTTTTTTTCTCCAGTGGACCAGCTTTTCTGTCGTCATGCAAAAAATTGTATAAATGCAATAATGTTTTTGAACAGCTACAGTTGTTTTAAATATTTTGGACCTAAAACGTTTTAATTTTGTTAATGGCAATTGTTGATTAAATATTTTTTTAATAAATTAATTCGATACATCATTCAAATGTTTGGGTGGGAAATTAACCGAAAAGTCGGCGTTTCAGTAAGAATGGCAGATTCAACTTTTATTAAACATTTACCAACGTTCTAGTGTTTCATCGTGGTGGAATAAAGAGTTAGACGCAATTTTTGCTTTCAATGGCCTTTTGTAACTCCTTTCGACAACATTTTTGATTTAACGCGATATTGCGTACAGGAACCGAAATTCTCAAAGCGAAGAGTTAAGAAAACGTCTCTTAACTCCTTACTTGGGGCAAACCCACCTTTAAGTAATATTTTCCCTAAATTGCTGATTTTCACTTTTTCCTTGTTGTATCGTTTAAAAAAAATATCTTCCATCCGCTAATTTCGAATTTAACGTTTCAATTTTATCATACTTGAAGGTTTCACATCGGCGTTATTACTCCACTGTTACTTTCTTTTTAATCCATGGTTTGCGCTCATTTTGATTTGCATAATTTCAAATTTTGTGATTCTTTTTTTAAAATTAGCTGAAAAGAGTAATAATAGGAACAAAGTGAAAAAGTACCAAATCAAAGTTAAAGAGATCACAAAAAAATTCTAAGAGACAATATGGCACTTTTATAGAAACAATTGCAAACTTTTCACTGTTGTGTTGTTTAGAAATATCAAGTTATTGTAGAATTTTGAATTTTACTGACTTTTTCAAAATTTCGCAAAAACTTTGACAAAAAAAGATTTCTTTCAAACTCCCTATTGCGTACAAGCGTTCTCAAAAATAGAAAGACGGCGGCATTTGTCAGAAGCAAGTTATTTTTAGAAAAAAACCTTTTATTATCTCCTTTTTTTATCGTTTCAAAATTCTCTTCAGTGTATTTGCATTTTTAATAAACATTTGTTTATGTTTATATTTCAGGTCGGTGGCATCAGTCGTCGGTTTCTGTTTTTTTAATGGTGCAGCATTTTTCGTCGTGAGCAGTTTGTTTACCGACTAAACTTTTTCATTTGAATGTTATTGTTGACGGAGTATCATATGCTCAACAGAAAAAAGCAAAACTTTAAAGACTGTCGGAAACCTTTTGGATTTTATAACAATTTTCTTTTCGGAATTAAGTAAATATAAAAGAAAATATGATTTTATATAAAGACATGATTGAAATTTAATCGAATAACAATTTTTCGGATTTCTTTTCAATCAAGTTTTTTAAACATCCATTCGGTAGAGCTCAATTGCACCTTTTCAACAGCACATAATGTTGAGAACATAACAAAACATTGCAGTTACTTTTGAAATTAATACTTTCAGAAATTATTTAAGAATGTGATTTTAATTAAAAACAGATGTTTAAACAGAATTTTAATTGTGTAATGAAGTTTGTAGTTTAAGAAGAGTCAGAAAATGGCAGTTTTTTTGTTGGAAAAAGCAATTGAAAAAAAAAACAAAAAAATATATCTTTTTTTTGCCTTTTTGTAACAAAAAAATATGTCAAATTTTCTTCGTAGTACAAATTTTAAAAACGTTTTTTGAATCATTTAAAAAAACTGATTTAAAAAAACCCGTAATTTTGAAAGAAATGCAATTGAGGTAATTTCTAAATTTGTAGAATTTGTAGCCAAAAATGCGCAAGTGTGCAAAAGTGTTCCATAAACTTCGTCTAATAAGCACCCTGAGGGCTTGTGAATCACCCGGCGGAACTTCAGAAGAGCAACGGGGCGGAAATCACCGATGACGCCTCGGTCACGCGTCATTTGCAGAATTCCTGCAATTTCGCCTACTTTATTTCGGCTTCTTTTGGTTTAACTACACTCAAAAATTTAATTTAAAGTAATTTTTTTTAAAAAAAATTTTTTAAACTGTTTATTTCGATATGGTAAACAATTACGGGATTTTTTTTTAAATTATAAACATATTATATGATTTGAAAGTTTTAGTTACGCAAAAAAGCAAAACAAAGACAACTTTTGCAGTTGTTCTAGGGTTCCCTCAACAAAATTTTTAACAAAATAAGTTTGAATGCAAATTGTTTTTTTCAACTAAGAAAACGAATTTTACTTTGATTTTCAATTAAAAAAAATGCATAAATTTTTTTTTCGTACTGTTTCAATTACACTGGAAAGTTTGTTTTAGCCAAAATTTGCAGTGATTCTCTCTTTCTACTGTTTGATGTTTAAATGCCATACAAAACAGAAAAAAAGAAAAAAAATTAAAAGGATTGGGAACATGATATATTTTTTTTAGAATTTTTTGAAGCACCTCCGTGTTTAAATTTAGTTTTCTTTTAAGTTTCAATTTTTTTTTGTTAGCGTATTTGTCACGTTCTAATCTCATAATATAAAAGTAACTAAAATTTTCACTATTGCAAACTTTTTTCAATGCTCGTGGATAAAGTTGAATAATAATAATAATAATAATAAACTTTTTCTATAAACTTTTTTTTTAAATCAGCGCAATTGTACTATTATATATGCAATTGTACAACTTCATAATTTCGAAAGAGATTTACCATTTTTAAACAATCCCCCAAATAAATGAAAAAAATGTTTTACACTGACTCAGTGTTTCGCAAATATTTTAGGGAAAAAGAAGTTTAAGATTTCGGCTGAGTGTCAAACAATTTCTTGTTTTTTTCTTCTTAGTCCGCACAATTTACGGAGCAATAGGAAAAACTATCCAGTTGGTAAATACAGAGTGCTTCAAAATCTGTCATTTGTGACGATTTCTTAAAAATTTTTCTTTGTCGAAAAATGGTTTCAAGTTATCTCGGTGTTTCGCATAGATATTTTGCAAGACAACTTTGCTGTTTTTTCAATAGAGAAGGATCGCCGCTAATAACAAATCATTTTCAAATCACAATTTGTAAAAGAAATCATTTATAACCAATTTCTTTGTGTGCAAAATACGATTTTTACAGTTTTTCGAGACAGAATTGCACAATTTTACAAATTTTCAAAAACTGTGTGCCCAAAGCAACTCAAATAGAAAATTGGCCCCGTATGAAATACAATTTTTTATTAAAGGTGTTTAGGTGTTTCACGAATGTTTGTTTTCAACCGAAGTTGAACTTTTCCAGTTAATCGGGATTGATTTTTCTACGATTTTTAGTTGAATTATAGGTGTACAATACATTATTTCTTTAAAAATTTAAAAATATATTTCAAAAACACCAAGAGCGGTTCTAAAAAACTGTCTGTTCTTTTGTAATAAGTTCTTACTAATTTTTTAGTACATCCAAATATGTAGTTCAGATTTACAAAAGTTTTTATATTGTAGTTTTTATATTGTTCAGGTGTTTCACCTTAGTATTATGAAAATGAAATTTTGGCTTTTCTAATGGAGATCTCCTCTAAATAATTCTTAAAGTATTATTTTAAAAATACTACTTTTAATAAAACGAAACACTTTGTGAAAAAAGACAGTGCAGCGTTTCAATAATGTGCACCTTTATTTCTTAAGTTTCCGGTATATATATAGTTGTATATAGTTAGGTAACTACAAATTTATTTTGTGCAAAAAAAAAAACACGAAAAAGTGTTTCAAAAACTTAGTTTATATGTTGCAATGAATCTTTAGTATTCTTTGGTTTTGTAGGTGGCATTCGGTGGCGATGCAATCTATGCAAATTGAAATCTATTCAATTTCGAAAACTACCATTTTCAAGAGTGTTTTCTAGACGGAAGTGCACGATTTTCAATTGAGGCTTTAACTTGAAACTTCTTTTTAAGTTTTAAAAGTTGTTGACCAAGTTGCTGCTAATTTTTTAGAAGCTCAAAACATTTCCTTTAAATCGGAAATATAATTGTTTTTAATATAATTCACAAAAAAATTGCCTCCATTACTACAAACAACAATTGTGCAGCATTTGCAGTTTTAATTAAACTTTCTTTTGGTAGGTCAAAGTATATAGCCCTGCATTCACCTTTACAAAAGTTGTAAATTATTTAGCTGTTTCACATTAATTTTATTCAAATACAAGTTTGTCTTTTCTAATGACACTTTGATCTCATTGTGAACCCATAATTTAAAAAAAACCACTTTCAAAAACCCGAAATCATTTTGTGAAAATAGTATTTTTTTATTCCTTAAGGTTTTCCTAGGTTTTGAATACACTGCTGAAAAGATTGTTTTCAACAGGTTGTTTTTTTTTTGTTAAACTTCACCGTATCCTAAGAAAAAAGTTAACTTTTTCTTCTTAAAAAAAAACAAAAAAATTTAACTACAAACCCATGTAATGTTTCAATTTGTCTCTATCATTTTTGGTTTTCATCGCTGGCAGTCGATGCAAATTTTGGCTTGTTTTCTAATTTTAAAAAAGGTTGAAAACGAATTTCTTGAAGGAATTTACAGAATTGTCTGTAGAAAACTATAATTAAAGTTCTTTTTTTAAAAGCCCACTTTCTTTACAAAACCCCAAAAGCGGTTCTAAAAATTTGCGTGTTTTGTTTCAATTAGTCCTTATTATTTTTTTGATGTATCCAAATGTGTAGTTCAGATTTACAAAAGTTTTTATATTGTTCAGGTGTTTCACCTTAGTATTATAAAAATGAAATTTCGGCTTTTCTAATGGAGATCCCATCCCCTCTAAATAATTCGTAAAGTATTATTTTAAATACTACGTTTAATAAAACTAAACTCTTTGTGAAAAAAGACAGTGCAGCGTTTCAATAATAGGCCCCTTTGTTTCTTAAGTTTTTGGTATATACCGTAAATACAATTAATTTATTTTCTACAAGAAAAAATACGAAAAACTATTTAAAAAAAATTTGTGTAACGTTTCAATTAATCCTTACTATAATTTGTTTTAAGCCATATCTTAATTTCTTAACAAGCCTTTGCAAGCATATTTTCCAGACGGATTCGCACTATTACTAGATAAGTCTTTAAGTTTTAAAAATATAAAGCTTAAAGCCTAATTTAAAGTTTTAAAAGTTGTTGATTTGGTTTTGGAAGCTTCAATATTTTTTTCAATTCTGAAAGATTTTTTTAGCATCATTCACACAAAAATGCATCACTTACAACAAAAGACAAACTGTCATTTTTGTAAAAATGACAGCGCAATTTTTCGATTATTCAGTATTGATTTTTCTTTTTCCGTTCTCACAGTTGGTCTTTCCGGCAGACGTGAAATTTTGAGCGGTTTAGCCTATTTCAAAAAAGATAATTTCATTTTGTATGAAGTAGCACGTTTTCCAAGTATAATTAAAAATTTGTCTTTAAATAGACCCAATTTCTGCAGCTATCTCCAATTTCAAAGAATCCCGTGGTCTTGGAATAATCCGAGTCCAAAGAGTAGCGGGAATGTCATCACTCTGCGTTTGTCTAGACACGCCCTTTTAACGAGAATCGGAGCAGAGAACGAGGCAAATGAGCTCGGGACAACGCCCTTTCTCAATTACCACTTTCACTTTACAAGGCGGCACGTCATGGGAACGGCTGTACTGAAATAACTTTACATTACTCTGTGATAGTCCATTACTTTTTTTTTTTAATTTTGGCACAGTTATTTGTGTGTTTTATAAAAGCTAATTAGTAATTTTTTTTTTTACAAAATACCCAACTATACAATGCTTTTCTTTATACCATCTCAATGTAGAATTACTCTGAAACTGTCTGAAACTAAAACAACATTGAAACATTGGGACAACCTTATTTTTATTTTCATTTTTTAAACAGCACATCCGAGAATAACTGTACCAAAATGGATCAATCTTATTGTTAACGCAAATTAAGGATAAATTTGCTAAACATTTATTTATTTTGGTCATATCAACCATAATGTTACCAAACGATTCTCTATTGTCCCTATTTTTAGGTGCATGCTATTTTTTCAACTTTTTTAATTACTCGCTTATTTATCACATTGAAACACAGATCATTTTGGTAACTCTAAAAACACTTAGCACTATAATGTTTCAAATTGGTTTTAAATTTTTATAGGTACTGCATTCTAGGAGGTACATGCCTTTTATTAAAAGGCATATGTACCTCTTAGTGAAAATTGAAAATTAAAATTGCTTTGATTTGTTTAGATTTTTGACAAATAACGTCTAACGCATATGCAAATGCTTCTGACTTTACACTAAAACCTTGGGACAACATTAGAAATGATATTGTGCTAATTTTAAACATTTCAATCACATTAACGTTTCAAATTTGTTTTTAACTTTTATAGTTACAACATTTTCACTCGCAATTTCTTGGTATGCTTTCAAAAAACGAATATTTCAGTTTTGTTCTAATAACTGTAGTTTGCATTTAGCTCTTTCTAATTCTTTTATGGTAGTTTTTCTGCTCAACATTTCACTTTTGTTAATCCGCTTTTGGTTTTCAATCTAGTTCGAAACGCATGTGAGTCGATTTTCCTTTTTAAAGGGACAGTCAAGCGGGTTTTACAACATTGGCTCATCTAGGAGAGAAAAATTCGCTGATCAAGAAAATGTATATGACTATGGGTCGGAAATGTACCGTTTTCGATAGAGCTGCCTTCAAAGTGTCCAAAAACGGCCGACCTGCGTGTCCGGCATTTACAAGGGATGCTAATGAACCGAATTCATTCTAATTGACTGAGATAGCTGTGAAAATGAGGAGGGTGCGAGACAATTTTGCATAGTTCATTCGCATAATTTCCGACCGTATCCGATCGAAAATGAAATGAAAAGGTCCCTTACTGCCCCTTTAAAGTTAAATTTTAAAAATTTCCGTTAAAATGCGACGTTGCCTCCAGAGAAATTTTGAAAGTTTTCTGAAATCGGAAACTAAAATGGCACTTGATAGCGCCTAATTTTTCTTTTTTTTTAAATTATGAAGCGTATGGTTACAATCTAACCAACTTTACAAAGCTTTCTGTGAGAGGACCACAATGAGAAATTAATCGGAAACTGTTTCTGCTACAACATTGAAACAGTGGGACAGAATATGTTTTTTTACTTTCATCTTATAAAGCAGCACACAAGAGTATAACTCCACCCAAATGGCTCTATGATTTGTTAAACTATCACAAAAAGAGCAGCAAAGGATAAATTTGTTTTTTTTTTATTGAAAAATTCGCTCTGGACAAATAAACTCTGACTTTACCGAACGAAACGTCCATTTTTTTAAAGTAGATTTTAATTACATTCTCAATTACCACTTTCATTTTTTAAGGCGGCACGTCATGGGAATGGCTGCACTAAAATAGCTCTATATAGCTCTACGATAGCTCATAACTCAAATGTTTGTTTAGATTGTTTTTTGTTCTTTTTTAGAAAATCTCTTCAGGCGTTCCAAAATATCGCAAATGAATTTTTTGCAAAATGCTCAAAAATTTTAATGGCACAAGAACTATATAATAAATTAGGAAGAAAAAAAACTATAACTTTGCGCAAGACGAAAAGGAAGAAAATATGTTTTTGAAATTAGAACGATCAAAAGTTTAACATCTACAATTGTATAAAAGGTACAACAAACAACAGATAGTCAGGGTCGGTATGTCTAAAGCGAAATGAATGAAATGTTCTTTTGTTTGTTTTTCAAAACTAAATGAAGTCTGTTCGAATGATTTACTAAAGGGTACTCAATTTACTTGAAAATCAAACAAGAGTGAAACACAGAGGTGCCAAATAAAAATGAAGTGTTGAGCAGAATAACCAAAATTAATTTTTTCAGCTAAAATATGAGAGATTAACTATACTCCTCGCCCACAGAGCTTGACCGCAAATTTAGGGCATTAGCATAGCTTTCAAAAGACGTTTATGCAAAAATGTGAATTTGTAAATATGTCATTGCTCATGCTAATTAGCTTAGATTTGCAGGTTCTTTATACTTCCGGTCAAGGTCTATGGGCAAGAAGTATAAGTGAAAATGCAGTAAATATACGCATTTAAAACTAATTCGAAACGTGAATGTGAAGAGAAATTTTCAAAAATAGCACAATATCATTTTTAATGTTTTGCCAAGGTTTTAGTGTAAACTCAGAAACAGTTTATGATTTAGGAATTACGTGGTTCTGTGAATCATTCAAACAATGCATTTTTTAGTTGTTCCAAATTCATTTTAATTTGTAATAGTTGAATTATTAATACTTCGATTGCTTGGCTTTCTTTTTTGCCAAAAAAACCAATATTTTTAATTAGCACCTCTGTGTTTCACTCTTGTTCGAATCTCAGCTTTGTTTTTTCGACAATACAGATCCTTTTTGTAATTATTTGAAGGTTTTGAGAAATTGTTATCTTATGATTTGAACAAAAAAAGGTGTTTCTTCGTAATTTTGTAAATGACAAAAAATGAGAAAAATTTTAATTATGCGATTTTTTGCACACTTTGGTGTTTCAGAATACTATGAGAGTCAAAGTCAGAACACATGCATCTAATGTTCTTGGTCCATTTCGACAACTTATGGAACAAAATCGTGTTAAATTTCGAAACCCTAAATTTCTTTTAAAATCGACTGCATTTGCCTTTTTTAACTACTATTTTTACATGCCAGTTTATCAATTGCAGCAAACGAACAAATCTCATCCAATTTTTTCTCGTCAAAATTAACTCCCTCTTTTCCGAGTACAATTATGTTTGTATTTCTACTTTGCTCTCACTTCTCATTTTATTGACCATCTGTCCCAGAGCTATTAATCTTTCAATTTTCAGATTCGATCACCGCACCTTCATTTTTTCCTTGCGACGACCTCGAAAAGTCCATCGGCCTGGATTTTGTTGCGATAGCCTACTAAATCACAATGTGCCCACAACTTTTCTGGAGGATACAGTTTTTTAACTTTATTTAAATGTGCAGTGATGTTTCTCCACATTGTGAAAATTTATGGAAAAATCCGAAAAAGCCCCACAACTTTTTTTTGCGTTTTTAAAGCGATTATAATTTACGATTACATTTACTCGAAATGATGACAAATGTAAAAATACCTGAAAATTTGAATAGTTTTAAAAACAATGAAAAGTTTTAAAAAGTCAATTTTAAAAAAATCTTTTTTTTTTTTTTGAAAACTAATAACATTTCCTCAGCAGTGATGTAGGCTTCTGAATTTGGCACTGCTAGAACGTGATTTTTTGAAGTTAGTTTGTTAACTTAACAAAAATTAAAATACATGGCAGGCCTTTTTTTCATTATAGTTTTAAAATTTAAAAAAAATTCATAAATCTGTTAAATTTATTTTTGAACTTCTGAATAGAGACAATTTTTCTCCCTTGAACTACTTTCTAATGGCTGAAAACCTAATAATCCATGTCGAAAAATTCAACTACATTTGAAAAAGTAAATTAAAAATTTATATTCTATTTTTGTTCAGTTTTTACTTTTTAGCTCTTTCAATTATATTTATGCTTTTTTTCCATTTCAATTCTGGCTGCGACAAATTCCAACAATATTTCCTTTTTTTGGTTTCTCATACAGGTTTTTTTAAACGAATTTTTGGGTTTCAAACAAAAATGAACATATTTTTGCAAACAAAAAAAATTCATTATTAGCTCTTCTTTTTTCGAGCAAATCTTTCCCCCGATTTAACACTAGGTTTTGTTGAAATTTGAACAAAAAAAATTCTTGTGAAAAAGACAAAAGAAAATTAAGCAAGTGATAAATTTTAAGACATACCAAACGTCCATTGGCTTATGGTTTTTTCGAATTTCCTATTATTCCATCTCGAACAATTCAACTGATGTTGCAAATCAAGAGGTATTTTTCAAAATTTCTACTTCTATATATGTAAATGAAATGTATGTTTACTTTGTGCATTTTTTCGGTTAGTTTGTGAAGAAAAGTTTCATCTTTCTCTAGTTTTCGAACCGAATGAACTTTCGTTTTTTTTTTTCAAACAAACTTTTGTGTTTCAAAACAATCAACATATTCTTGCAGAGATAGAGTTGGTAATCTTCACGTACTGTGTTTTAAGAATAAAAGTTTTACAAACTTAAGTTAGTATATAAATAAAGCAAGTTACACAAAATTGTTCTTTTTATAAAATTATTTCTATGCACTTTCCACTTGCATTAAAAATATGTCGAAAACTGGGAAATTACGTCACTTTGCTGTTTTCTTATTTTGTAAATCTTCCACTGCGAAAAAAATAACAATAAGTAATGAGCATATTTTTTTGAGTTAATTTCCATAATAGAACTTTTTGTGGCTGTCGCAGTTTGCAGGCAATTTAATTTTTAAACAAAAAATTATTATTTTGATTCAGTGCAGAAATTGGTTTCCTTTTAGTGATTCTTCATAAATTTTCCCCATTACATCATTCAGTTCAGTTTTAAAAAAATTGCTACTTTACATCAATATTTTATTTATTTAGTATTTTACTCTAAGAACGGTGCTTCGCTATTAGGATTCTCCTTGTGTTCAGATAAATGTTATTGATAAAACCATTTGGTTTTTTTAAACACGCTTTTTTTGCTTATTTTCTAATCACTTTAATATTTCTTTTTTTGTGTCTTAGCTATGAACAATTCTTTTTAAGAATACCGTGCACGCGAACATTATTGCTTTTTAACCATTGAATATTTTTTTCACTTCATATTGAAAGATACAACTAATTTTTTAAAAAAATTCTGACAATTTTTAGAATGTCTTGAAATAGGAAAATTACTGAACAAATTCAGTATCGACTCGACCAAATGTTAATTGGCTTAAAAAATTGTAAAAAAAAATAATTTCCCAAAAATGAAAATTTTTGTGAATCAAGGCTACTTCCATGTTTTATAATTATTTTCGCATTATCCCAATGAAAGCAATCGCCAGTCTTGATGGCGTTGCCGAACTTTTAAATCAGTAGGTTTTAGTTTTTCGTTAGGGGTTTAAAAAACATTTTACAATTGTTTTTCATATCAAATTGAAAAAATTTGCTACCTTAGCGAAGATCGCAGTGGCCGATATTAATCTAGGATTTTTTAAGAGAATAGTGAACCATTCAGTTAAACTGCAAAATCAAATTTGAACATCTTTTCTGTTAGTACAATTTTTTATAAATTTCGTGAATATTTTTTTATCGATTCGTAATTATTAGAAATTGTTCCTATGGCAGCAAATAACAGTTTTTCTGAGTTCAATGAAATTTCAACACTTTTTTCAAATTATGATTAACAATTTTTTAATATTTTTTTCGTTAATACAAACTGCAGGTAAAGCTTCAGTGAGTTACAATTATAGGAGTTATTTTCACAACGATGAGAACCATTCAACTAATTTTCAAAATCAGACTGAAAATTGAATTTTCCCGCTATTTTCAAGTCACTAAAATGTTTTGTAAATTTTTTGTCATTTCGTGAAGTTTTAAAAAAACACGATTGACCGAAGCGCAAGGCGAATCACTAAATTTATTGTTTTCTAAAAATCTAAGGTTAAATATAAAACAAAAAAAACTTAAAACCTAAGCGCAAAGAAAGAAAAATGTAGTTCATTTCATTGTTGTATTATTTTCTGAAGAAAAATAGTTATATTAATTCTTTGACATACATTTTCTTAAATTATTTCACTCCTAATTTTGCAAAACTTTGGAACCCCGAAGAATACAAGGATTGGCGAGCACAATACTGAGCCTACATTAGATTGTTGAATCCAGATCGTGAACATTGAACCAGGAGAATGTTCACAATTATGCGAAACATTAAATAAGAAAGAATTATTTGGAATTTCTTTATTTGATTTTTATCTTTAGTTGATTATTTTATTTTGCTTTATCGATTGTCGATTGGACAGACACTAACTATTTATTAAAGCGTTTGAATAAAAATTTCGAAGAAACATTGATGAAACAAAAAAAATTGTTTCGACGCAAAACAAAAACATTTTGAATTCGTGAATTTTACGCTTTTTTTTTACAATTTTACGTTTTTTTATCATCTAAGATTTAATTATTGTTATTTCTCATTTAATGAAACAACCAGTAAGTGCCGTCACCATTCGAAATGTTTTTTCTAACAATCACATTTGATGATGTCATTTATGACGGTAACAAAAGTTCGGCCCCCAAATTTTATCACATGCATTAAAAAAAAGCTTGAAAAAATCAATTTTAAACGGCAATTTCCCAAAAAATTGTCCTAGCATCTCGAAAACGTTTTCCCGTGTTTTCTAATGGAAATTTTTAAAAAAAAAATGTATATACCTTGAAAAATATTGAAATAGCATTATTGGAAAATCCGGTTAAAAATGTTTTGGTGTATCTTTCATCCTAACATTGACGCAAATATTATCCAGCAAAAATCAAACAAAATTGAAACGCCAAAGTGAGTTTTTAAAAAAAACTGCACTGATTTAGACAATTAAAACTGATAAAAACTTTTGATTTTTGTCAAATGCTCCGGCAACAAAAAAAGTGGAAACACTCTACGTTATAAGTGGCATTTTAGGTCGTTTCCCAAATAAAACTCGCACTGTTTTCCGAAATTTTACCAAAATATCGAACAAAATTTTTTTCTAAAGGTTTATGATTATGTTATTTTTGTTTATAATTTTAAAAATAGTTCGGGCCCCAATTGTTTTCGGTATGTGTGTCCAATTTCTGGAAGTTGTCTTTTACTCTCCCCAAAAAGTGAAAGTTGTCGTTTCTGAAGGTAAAAAATAGTTCGGCACCGAAATTTTTTCACTTAGAGCCAACTTTTGTCATGGTTCCCTTACTTACATCAAGTGAAAAGTATGAAAATTCAATTTTTGAGCGCTATTTTCCAACAAATTGCCCTTTCCCTCCCATTTCCCACCTCTTGTGGTGGTCTCTGTCCGATCCCAGCAGGACTCCTCCCTCCTCTCCCCTTTCCAACTCGAAAACAAAACACAGTCATCGCCAGAGAACCAGTCCTCTCGTCTCTCTCTCTCTTTCTCTCCCGAAATGTCTCCTATTTGCGGAAGCGTGTGTCGTCCCCTTCGCGTCAGCAAGGGGGGAATTCTGTCAAAATATGTGTGTTTTGCAGGGAGAGAGCCTCGGCCATCACGTGCCACCCGGCTGGCAGTAGTAGTCTCTCTCTCGCTCTCTACCCTCTCTTTATCTCTCGCCTTGTTTACAGCCGGCTGGCGCGTCTCTTGCAGCCAGCCAGCTGTTCCTCGCTTTCATTGATCAGTCGCAGAGCAACTGGGAGGCCTCAGAGAACGAACGGGCGGAGTGTAGTTGCGTCGGTGTGCGAATGTTTTCGCTATGAGACCCGACTACAGTGGACTCCTTCCTCCTTTGCTTTCTGTTCCTATACCCTTTTTTTCTATCGGGATCCCAATTTTAAAATATTTTCTTTGCGAAAGGGACCATCAGGTGTCTTTTTTCACAATTGAAATCTAATAAAATGCCTGTTTTCATCACATATTTCTCTGTTAACCCGAAAAATCTTTTTTAACCCCTTTTATAACGAATCCGGAATCGCTGCGTTTCAATGTTTTAACAGTTTAAATTTAACTATAGATTTATCTTGAAACAGTAAAAAAATATCTTTGAAACCGTAGAATTTGGATTCGAACTCGGAACCCTCTATATCATGAATTCTTTGGTTTGTAACTTTTTTCTTTAAACTAATGGATTTTCGGAGGGAATAAATCGGAACATTAGATCATTCTTTTACTACTTGAATGAAACATCCACTATTATTTTCACTGAAGTTTATATTTTAAAAATTTATGATTTTTAATTAGTAATAACTTAAGTAACACAGTGTTTTTAGACCCCAAGGTTGTAATAATTTTTATATTAATTGGAAATAGAAATTGTGAAGTTATGCATTTTACATTAAAAAATACCCATTTATTTCTGTATTGCGTCCTTCATTTTCATCCTAACAGCACCAAATATTAAAAGTGGGAACGACTACCTGCTTCATACTGTTTTTGTGTGATTTTAGCAAAATTTAAGACTCAAGTGAAACATTTCGCAAAGGAAAATTTTTTTTTAAAGTTTGTAAAAAAAAAGTCCTAGTAATTCAAGTTTTAAGAGAAACTGAAAAAAAAACAAGCGAAAACAAATTAAAACCATTGTACAAAGCATTTCTTAAAGATATTTTCGTGGTAAATTATTTATTAACTTTTTTACTTTTAAATCTCACCCAGGTGTTTCAGATCCAAATTTCAATAGTTTCCTTTTTGAATAAAACAGTTCGCGCTTCCTTTTTACCGCACTATAACGTAATTGAAAATGTTGTTCAATAAAATAATCGTAAAACTAAATAATTAAAAGATGCTATCTCGAAAACTGTAGTGGATTCAAACCCGGAACTGTTTGTTTACAATTATAAAGCTAACAACTTGAACGTATGGTTGCCACCATATAATAATTTTTTGTGTGTGTTTGGTCCTCTCTTTATCGTGAAATCTTTGGTTTGTAATGTATATTTTCTAAACTAATGAATTCTCCGAGAGAAGTAAATCATAACATTAGCTCATTCTTTTTCCACATGTTTGAAACATCCACAATATTCTTTTATTCAAGATTGTATTGTAAAAAGTTTTGTTTTCCTTTTTTTCAGTAATTAAGTTTAAAATCAGGAGTTTATTTACTAAATGCAGAAAAACTGCTGCAGATCAAAACCTGTTTAGAAATAAAAATGAAAAACATATATAAACGCATTTTGGTGAAATTTCATTTTAACCTCAGCGAGCTGTTTAAGATTTTGTTTTATTGGATTCAATTTTAAATCAAACAGTTTGCGCACCATTGCTTGTAAATTCAGTATAAAACAGAATTTAAATGTTTATTTAATCAAAAAAATCATGAAAGAAAAGAATTGTTTATCTTTAAATTTTAATTTCAAAAAAGTTTAAACAATTTGCACAATGATAATTTCGCTAGTTTACTTTTATTGTAACACCCAATTGGTCCCTACTAAAGAACAAAAACGAAAAAAATAGATTTTCATACATAGTATCAATGTTTTGATGTTGTTGCTAGAAAATTTCGTGGTCATTACGATACTGGTTTTTATTGGTGGTAAACGCGCTCCAATGCTAATAATCTGTCCCAGCCCTAATTTCAATTTAATATGATAGCAGAGTCACTATAAATATTTGTTATTTTGTGAAAGCGTAAGAACGATAAATCCCCAAGCCTTCTACGGTTTTAACTTTTAAACAAGTTGAAACATCTGGCAAATTTACCATTTTGGCAAATTACCGCATATATAATCGTCGCCAATGCTACTTCGCCCAATTTCGCTCTTAGCTCGTGCAAACGACACAAGACGCAAATTTGCGTGCGAAAATCCTGTGTTTAGGATGCGTACGCAATATTGCGTCAGGGTTGCATTTGCGAAAGTATCGGTCAAGAAGTAAAATTGGCAAAGACTATATTTCAATTTGTCAAAAGTGAAATTTTCCCTTTTCCCCAAAAAATATAGTTATTTCCGTCTTTTAAATGTGTCACATGACACTCATAAATCAATACTCTGTGCAGTTTGGAATGGCTCTCGCATATCCATTCTCCCAGCCGCGCATTGCCATTCCCGCCGCCGCCGCTGACGTCATCGTCCGTTCTTTGCGCTGGGGCGGCCCCGCCCCCCAGCAGAGCGCACTTTGATTCAGTTTCTGCGACGACCCGCATCGATCAGTTCGACCCGTTCTATCCCAGTTTCAACCGACTCTCTAAAGATTTATGAAGGCTTTTCGATTCCGATCTATGCTCATTGGGATTAGACCTTTAAAATTATGATATTTTCAGAAAAGAGTATATTTTTAGAAACTTCAAGCCATAGAGCAGTTTTTGTTATCTAAACAAAGTATTTTTAATTTTTCTTTATTATTTAGCTAGTTCTGTAAGAAGATTGCAAAAACATAACGTGATAGCACATTGCTGTTTTATTTACGCAACAGATCAAAACATACATGTAGTTTTAAAAAACTTTTGAAATTTTGTTTTTAAATTTTGAGCCTTTACTTTCTGGTTCTAATCGTTTCTCATTGACTCTATGAGAATTTTTGAACATTTTGCATATTTTATATATGTTTGTAAATTATAACTTATAAACCGATTAAAAAAACACTTTTATAATTGAAGCAGTTCATCTTGAGTTTTACGCGAAGACTTGAACTGAAATAATTGTGATTTTACTTTAATTTCACTGAAAAAAAACTGTCGATTAAAAAAGAATTTTTTTAAGAAAAAAAAAGTGTATTTTTAAACAGTTCATTTTATGCGAATAATTGACAATAGCCTTAAAATTTTTGAAGTTTCAGGTCAGATCGAATTCGTAATGGTGTTTCTAGTTTTTTTCCTTATTATTCCAAATATCCTAAAAACATTTTGTGTTTATAATTTTTTGTTTCAATCACTTTTATATCTAAATCATTTTTTCTCAATTTTCGCAAAGCAGTTGTAATCGACTATGAATTGGTTTCATACATTTCTGATCTACCTTTAAATGGGTCTGAAATAGTGTATTAATTTCAAAAATGAAATTAAAAGTTTTTTCTTCTTTTTTTATAACAGATATTCTTTCAATTTTACCTTTACAAAACTTTCCTCCTTTTTTGCTTTAACATCTCTTCATAAAATCAGAAACAATATGAAATCGACAGAGCATCGTTCGCATTTGGAAGATATATTATATGCCAATTTTTAAAGTTTCAGGTCAGGGTTTAATGACTGTTTCAGTGACAGCTAAGAAAGTTTACACGGAAAGCATTTTGTCAATTTTGTAAAATAGAAGTTTTTTATGTTTTATTTTTTGCCGTCAGCTATTTCATTACTACAAAGCCTGTCCGGAAATTTTCCCTATCTTTCCAATGAAACTTTCGTGTTACATCCCAAATTTTGCCCTATTTTTTAAAAATAAAAAAAAGAAATGACTCCATAGTTCACTTTTCCTTGCCGAACGTTCTCTGCTCTCCCCAAATATTGCCGATCTCCACGCGGCCAGTGAAGCGATGACAGGATAGAGCAAATAGATCACGTGTGCCCCTATCTCGGACATCCATTTTACATTTTTCGTGATGATTTGTGCTTTGGAGGGAGCATTCCATGAAACTAGAGAGACTACACAGTGGATTTCAGATAACTTGCGAAATTTATGTAGTTTTTCAGTTCAAAATATCCCAAATTGGCTTTTTAATGACTGTTTTCATCCAAAAAGAGTTATTGTTAACTTTGGTTGAGTGTTATTTACGTTTTTTGTCAGACACGCCCGGTGTTTACAGCCGGATGTGAATGCATTGTCCTACGTTTACGACCGTTTTCCTGAAGTGCCTCAAATTCACGTCAATTTTCAAAGATGCTTGTCTGACGTCTGGAATATCCGTTGTTTAACGTCTTCCCCAATTTGTCCGATGTTTACACTTCCACGTGTAACATACATGATGTTTACGCGCGAGTCTTATAAAAAACAGCGCGCATGTGTCTTCTGTTTACGAGAATTCGCATGCACGACGTTTATAGTTTTTTTTCCAAATGTGCCCGTTGTATACGCTTCTCTAGTTTTTCAATATACCCATAATAAAAAAATCATGATTTTGAAAAATGCTTTCTGTTTACGTGGCATGTCTGACGTTTACAACTTTATGTTAAATGTTCACTGAGTTTACGTCCCAACGTTTAAAAACAGCAAGATGTTTACGCGGTGGCCTGCCAAAAACCGCGCCCCACTTGCAAGCCAAGACACGCCCACTTTTGCAAAAACCATGCGCCATTTGCAAAAAATTGTGCACCTAATGCTATGTATTGATTTTCTATTTTTAACTCAGCCTATTCGGCCAATTTTCTTTGCGCCTTTCGACCTTCGGCCAGACGGCTAATCTCCAGCTGCCCCTTTTTTGCCCGTATTCCGTGAAATACTAGACTTCCCACTCTCTCCCACAAAAAAGACGCCTCCGGGAGCAAATAGAAAGTACACTCGTGATTCCGCTTGATAAACGGGGAACACGCCGTAAAGGGCATCGATTCTAAAGATTCCGATAGAACACTCCACTGTTTCACTGTCGCATATTTATCGTGCCGTTATTTTGCGGTTGAAAGGATGACAAAATTGCAGTTCATAAATTTTGCGAGAGAGAGCAGCATTCGATCGATAATAACTTTTTTGTTCAAAACATCCGTTGAATTTTTCGTTAAGTAACGTTTAACGAACTTTTTGCACTTGAGTTTACGCTGGAGGTGTCCGTTGTTTAACGCGTCGTGCCGAAATTGTGCGTTTTTTTCCGTTTCCATGTATAGCAAGCATGATATTACGCCAAAGTTTCGGGGGAAAAGCCAGTTTAGCAATACATTCTTTACTTGCCTACAATTTCAAAGTTTCAACTTTTTGCTTTATTTTTCAATTTAGTAATCAGTTTACAGAAAATTAAATTTTATAAAACTCAAGTTAATGTTTCATCTCGTTGTTACAGTTTCGCAGAGTTTCAAAAAAAATTAGTTATGGGTACTTTTTTTCAGACAGGTTCAGAAAAAAGTTCGCTCAGAGAAGTTTATAAATTGTTCAAAATAAAAGTTACATTTTACTTCTTTTTTTTGTTGTTGAAAAAATGCTTAATCATTCTAACGAGCTAAGATTTAGAGCTACGACACTATGCAAAGTTTTATGCTCAAAATTTTCAAAAAAAAAATATTTTTAAAACAAACATTAGTTTTTTTTATTGCCAACTTTTTAGTTGTGTTTTATTAAACGGCGGAATGTTTCAGCGCGTTATTATAAATTGCATTAAAAATATAACAATTAATTACAAAAGCAGATAAGATTCGCAACAAAAACTCAAATATCACTTTCATTAATCGATATTTAGTAATTGTCAGAATTTTTTTTCCGATCATACCAATTTCTTTTCATTTTCTGCTGAATATATCAATTTCTCAATTTTGTAAACAGTTAACAGGAAAATATATTTTATAAAATTGAAGCTAATGTTTCACCTGGATTTTAATGGTTTGTACATATTCAAAATTGCAGTTCTTCTTGCTGGAAAAAGTTGTTTATTTCATTAGCAAATTTTTTAACTGTTTAAATATTTGAAAAACTAATTTCGTAAAGCTATACATATTTACTCTCAGGATCAGAAAAGTTTCTTAATATAATAGTTTCACTCCACTGTTTTCAAAAAAAAATGCTTTAAACTTTTAACTAGCGGAGCTTTAGTAAAGCTGCGAAATACGAAATATAGCCAACAATTAAAAAACATTTTACCACACACATTGATTACATTTTTTTTAGAATGAGGTCGTCGAATGTTTCAGTGCGTGGTTAGAATTTTCATTTTAAAAAATATTGCAATTAAATCATCCAGCAAAGCGGTAAGGTCGGAAAAAACTAAAATGTCATTCTTCGTTTTTTGTTTAAAACTTGTTTAAAAATCGAATATTATATAAGCCAGAATTTGCAGATGTTTGCAAAAATTTCGATTTTTTAAACTCAAATATTTTTAGCAAGGTACCGAATGGTTTTCCAGCCAATTTATGCTGTTCACTGACTGTAGTTCCCTGATAAAATTTGCAATTGAAAATATATTTGTAAGATTCAATTTTGGGTCATTTTTATCTGTTCTTATTGTTAGCAAAATGTTACCTTGAAATCTTTAGAAGCTTCAGAAGGTATTTTGTTTAAAACAACGTTTTTCTACCCCCTGTCCCCTTTATGTTTAATCATTTTCGTGCTTATTTGTAACTTTTCTCTTTCTCTAATTAACCTAGCTTACAATTTGTCCCCTCGTGCTTTAATTTGTACCCGGCGCAAAGTATTTGCCTACAAAAACTACGATGACGCACGGTGTTTGCAGCCAGCACACACTTTCTTTTAAACGTCGAACGATACACGCCCACTCCGTGAGAAATTCCGACTTTCAGCTTTCCCACAAGGAAAATCCAATTTATTTTTTTAAAAAGTACGGTTTTCAAAAATCCATTTTGTCTTAGTCGAATTACTAAATCATTTTTTTAATATTTTGTTGATTAGTGAAATGTTTCAGTTTAATATAAAATTTGCGTAACTTTACAAATACTCATTCAAGTGTTTTCATAGAACTGGTTTATTAATAATTATGCAGAAATTTGATAATCTGTTTTTTCTATAATACAACAATAGAAATAACAGTTTGTAAAATTGGCATCCTGTTTGAAAGTAGATTTTCTCTTTTTCTTCAGTGTTTCGCAGATTTTTGAAATTTCCGGTTTATTCAAGCCCTCGTTCATTTGAAGTTTTGTCAAAAAAACAAACAAAAAATATCCAGTTTTTCCGGTATAGAATTTCTTTTCAAAAGATAAAACACTTTTTTCTTTTTTTTTTTAATTTCACTATTTAATGTTTAACCAAATTTTGATATATCGAGACTATTCTCATCATCGCTGCGTTGATATACCCATAATCAAATTTTTCCCCAATTTCCACATTTTTTGAGTAATTTGTGAGAAAAAAGGTAACAATATACATTAAAAAAGACGGAAACCCCGATTTTACATGAATTTAAAGCGAAAACAGTCAAGAAAGAGCGAATAATACGAAATAAACCAGTAATTCGTTTCATCGCTTTTTATGCGGTGGTTTTTGGCTTTTTTGTTTATTTTTATTTTAATATTCTCTTTTTTAAATAAAAAAAACGTTAATTTCTGAGCCACTTGAATGTTTAACATTTTTTGGATATCACCGCTCAATCACATTTCCAATTGCTTGCCTTTCGCCAATTCCGCCGCAAAAAATAGTTTTCTAACCTTGTACAATTCAAAGCCGTTTTCAAATGTTTTCGAAAATCAATATTTTACTTGAAAATTTTACGTCATATTTTACAATTTTTGTGGTTTAGTTTTAAGTCATCAAGGAATAAATTCAAATTTTTAAACAACTTCTATAATTTTTTTAACATTTATAATTTGTAATTTCCAGATTTAGCTTTCTGTGTTTATATATTTATACTTCTATAATCTTTTAAGCCGAAAAAAACCACCTTGTTAAAATTTCGTGCGACCGAAAATGGCGTACGCAATGAGGTGCCCACGCCCAAATGAGGCGGTGGCCCCGGATGTCCGCCGCCAAAAATTATTTTTCTTGTCTCATTTAATTTTTTTTTTTTAATAATTGAAAAATAGCTAAAATAGAACTTTTAAACTAATTATCACCCAAAATTTATTTTTTGTATGTTTTTAATTATTAAAATCAATTCTTTCACGCTGTTTCAACTTATTTTTATATTTTCGTCAATCTTCAAACTAAGTTTTCGAAATTGTGCATGGTTTGCTGTATAAATAATTAAAATAACAAAATAAATTACTCCAAAACCCCCTAATCGTCCCATTATTGCGCTGTTGTTCTCTTTTTTTTCATTTCACCTGGTATTTCAACAAATTTTTATTTAATATAGTAAATTTTGTTTAATATAGTAAAACAGGTGATTTTTTGTAACTTTGATACATTTTTGTATGAAATTTTCGTTTTGATTTTTTAAAAATTAAATAAATCTTGCTGTTTCAACTTGTTTTTACATTTTCTGTTAAAGTTCAAATAATACTCCCGATCCAAGCTCTTTTATATTTGTTACATAATAAAAAAATTTTGTTTAAACCACCAAAAACGTCCCTATCGTCCCATTATTTCGCTGTTACACCTTCGACTGTTCTCTCGCCGGGGCAAACGTGCAGATCTCCGTTTTTTTGTGGATTTTTGGAGCGGCCCCGCCGCGTCGATCGACCAGCGCTCACTTCTTCGATTCACTTACCCATTGATCACATTTTTCCATTTTCTACCCCAAATTTGTCACAAATCTTCACAAAATCCAGTCAGAAAACTTGTTTTTCGTAGTGAAATCGAACTTTCCCTTCCAAAAACCACCTCCCACTCTGTTCGAATTCTGTTTACTGTGAATTTGGTCAGTCTTTTCGTCTTTTCTGGTTTTCGCACTCTGACCACGCGACGTTGGCGTGTTGTAATTCACACGCCGAATTCTCCCAGCGGAGAACCGACGGTTGGCCGAATTTCTGTCCATTTTTTGTTTAACAACTCGGATTTTTTGCAAATATACACCCATTTTCACGTCGTGAAACATTATTTTCATTTTTAGTCGACTGATTTTGACTTCTACGCTTCACTGAGTATCATTTCATCAAACAGAGAACCGACGATTGGCCAAATTTCTAGCGTTTGTAATGAAAACCTGGGGCTTTTTTGTAATTTTGTCGCATTTTTTGCCATTTTCTCTGCGTGGAGAGTCAATTTCTTGCGTTCTTCCCATCTTCGACGTGTTTTGACTTCTACGCTTAGCTGAGTATCATTTCTAGAAGCGGAAAAATTAGTTACCAAAACAAATTTTGTAAGAGTTTATTGCAACAAATCTAGCTGTGTAAACATTATTGGTTACATATTTTTTACTGTGAAGTTCTACACAGTTTATTACAGTTTCATAACACTTGCTTTAAAAAACCAAAAATATATTTAAAATTACCACATCTTATAATTGGATTTTGTATTCTTACATTAATGTTTCACCAAACACTGTCGCGAAATTTACAAAAAAAGGGATAATCGTGTGAAGTTCAGAAAAATAAGTTCTAAACTTAATAAGTAAGTTCTAAAGCTGAAAAAATAAAATGAGTGCATGTTGAAATATTGAAAAATTTGACGTTTTCCAGCCATATTTTGTCAATTTCCCCAATTTTTGAAATATTCTGTATTTTAGATTGTTTCTGTACCTGATTCTTCTTTTTTTTACTGAGAATTATCTCATCAGAAATATCACATTTTAGCAACAGAAACCGCCAAAAGCGAACAAAAAACTGAGCAAATTTTGCACCGAAGGCAAGTTTTTCCAAAAAATGCGCCTTTTTGTCAACTGGGGGTACAATTTTACTTTTTTCTTTGTTTCTTTGCTTGAATGTTTTATTGTTAGGTCAATTCAGGTTTCTTTCTAGCCGGTTCATTAAACGTTTCTAAAACATTCATGAAAACTTCTGTAATAAAACCATTTTTTGTAACGGGACCTCATATTTTTTGACCCATGGAAACTTTTTACAAAAAAATAGGCTTGTTCGAAAGTTTCAAGTTGTGCTTCAGGGCAACTGAAATTGAACAGACGCCAGTAAATCCAAAATTTGGCACCTAACGTTTCCTGAGTATCATGTTTGCAAACATAATCGTCAGAAGCCCACTTTTGCAGAATAAAATTTTGCAAAAGGCAATTTTTCTCTTGCAAACGCAGTTTATTTGATTTCAAATTGGAGCTAAATTTCATTGAAATTGGCAAATCAATATTTTGATCCGAAAATGCGCTTTTTTGCCAACAGGTCGCAATTTTTTGTTTTGTTTTTTTTAGCTTGAATGTTTTATTGCTGAGTCAATTCACGAACAAAGACAATGGAGTAATGTTTTCTTCGTAGGTGGTTCATGAAACTTTCATAAAAACATTCGTGAACATTTTTTGTATTCAAACATTATTTGTTTGAAAAGATAGCAACCTCAATATTTATTAGCACAAGAAAATTGTTAGCAAATAAAAAAAATAAACAAAAGTTTTTTTTTGTGTGAAAATGGAAATAAAGAAGCCGATTTACGCATCCTATTTGCAAGGAATTCTTAACTGCACACATTTTTTTTTTGCTTATTCCACAGCCGACTCTTCCAAATCTCATTTGGCTGCGACGTTCCCTGAGTATCATATTTGCAACACGAAACCCCTCTGACACAAGATTATATTTTTTAAAAAAAAAAAAGCTAACAAAAATAGTCTTTCCGAAAGTTTCATTTAGTTCTTTAGAAAAATTGGCATTGAAGAAGCCGATTCCACGGAGCTTTTGTGTTGTTTTTCCCTGAGTATCATATCTTTTCCACTTCCTGTTTCAAAATTTCAGTATAAAATGTTGCAGGATCTTTTCAACATCTACACCAGTTGATAGTAATTTTGCAACAGATTTTTGCTCACCAATCGTTCCGTCGTGCAATTCTGATTAAAAACGCTACAAAACGGATACAAATTGGCGCACACGCGCAACTTGGGGTTAATCGGGTGAAGTTCAGCATGCTTGTTTACATAAATAACGGCGGACACCTCCAAACACCGATATTTTTTCTATACAAAAGTGAATGTAAAAGTATTTCATTCATTTATTTGATTGTTTCAAATTTTTCATTTTGCCCATTTCTTTGGCAATGAATACTGGATGACAGCCATAATTAGCAACTTGTTTCCATTTTTTAAAAGCAGGCTTTAATTTTGCAATTTGTGACAAAACAAATTGCGTAACATGACTTTTTCAAATTTGGCTTATAAACTTTCAAGCTGTTTTCGAAATAGTAGGCCCTTTCTTGACGTTCAAATTCTAATATCTATGAGCTACAAAGTGAATATGAATTTGCGAAAATACACAACATTAAATAATAATAATAATAATAATAATAACATAAATATCGGCCGACACGTCCATTCGATTTTTCTTGTCAAAATTCAAATATAAAAATTTCCCTTATTCACATATTTAAGTGTTTCAAATGTTCCATTTTGGATTTTTTTTGCCAATTTGATTACTGAACGAGCAACTTGTTTCCATTTTTCACGAACAGCTTTTAATTTTTCAATCAAAGAAAAAAATACATAATATGACTGTTTCAAATTCGGTTTATCGAATTTTCTTAACTTGTGCAGTCATTATGACGTAGAAGTCACGCCGTATTGGGTACTGGGATTAAAAGACCGTTCTTTTCACTCTTTCTCTCATCTTAATGTTTCACTTATAACATATCAAAATTATTTTTTTTTGACAAACGTTGATTTGGCTGTTTCATACACCATTTTGTAACTTCATCCGTTTTTTTGCGACTCAAACCCATACCAAGTCGGCAGTTATCTTAAAAATTACCCAATTGCTCACATAAACGTCCTTCTTATATTTCAACCCGTACCATATCGGTATTTGGAGTAACACTGGGAAGCAACGCACATTTTCGGTGTCACGCTGTATTGCGTACTGGGATCAAAAGACCGTTCACAAGTCACAAAAGAACGAAAACGGCGTTTGACGGAAAATGCCAATTTTTGAGGATGTTGTCGATGCTGTAAAATAGCTAACTAGTAATAATCTATTTTTAAATTAATATTTATACTTCTCCAAAAATCTAAATGTTTCATACTTAACATATTAAGCAGTGTGTCATGAAAAATGAATGCATGTACGGGTGGACCTGTGCACAGCGTACCGTGAAGCGAGTGAGCCATTTTCACCATAGGAAATGGAGAGAGCGGCATGCTAATTAAAGTTCAAACGTTTGGCGGGAAAACTTTGAGGAATCAAACATAAGCAATAAAACAAGATTTTCAGCAAAGTATATACATTTTAAAAATCGTCATCGAAAGGGCTAATTTTGGTAAAGTATAAGTTTGAAATCTGAGGTGGTCGAATTTTGGTGACACACTGCCTTTAAAATTATCTTTTTAACAAAAGTTGATTAGACCGATTTGGTAGTTTTTGTTGAATTTGATGTTAGCCAGTTTTCACCATTTTGTAACTTTATCGGGTTTTTTGCTACTCAAACCCATACCATGTCGGCAGTTCTTTTAAAAATTACACAATTTCGTACTTGAACCCGTACCAAACCGGCATGTGGAAATGACTTATAAATTTTCAAACCGTAAAACCAAGTTTTTCCACTTTTGGAGTATCTCGTTCGAAAGATATGAAAATAAAAAGGAAACATTCAAAACGTTATCCCTTTTCGTGATTTTACCCTTCATTTGTCCCCAAGTTCACGAGATCTCTGTCTCATCTCTCTAATTCCAAGTCCACAGATCGAAATCTCTCTCTCCGCCGTGTCCCCTGATTACCGACCACTTCATTCTCTCCAATTTGCGCTATCAGTGCGTGTGATTAGGCTCAGAATGTGTGCCATTGTCTGTCCTTATCTTGAACCTTTATTCGATTCGCGTTGGAAAACTCCACCTTCAACCATTTTCCTCAATTTTTCCATTTACTCCTTTTAAATTCGTTTTTTTTTCAATTTCAAGCTAAAATTCACTCCTTTCAGGCGGCTATGAACCCGCCGACTCAGGGAAGCAACCTTCTCAATGGACAGAATTTGCAAAATTTACAGGTTTGTGGTTTTATATTAATTTATTTTGTAAACCTGGTGCTTTTAAACCTCATATTACTCAAATTACATTTTTACGTCTTGTACGCCGCCGTTTACGCAGTAAACCTAGGTTGCCCATTTGAGGCAAAAATGCAATTTTGTGCTAGTCTAATCCGTGCCAACTCGGCCAATCTAATTATCATTTTTGACACCCAATTTTACCCAATTTACGCCATTTTGGATAACTTTGGATCACTTTGAGTTTTCACACCCGTACCATCTCGGTAGTTCGTTTCAAAATTACCCATTTTCCCAAATTCCATTTTTCCAAATCGACATTTGGCAAACATTACCCAGTGACGAACCTCAAACCCCGATTTTACCCACTTTTAGTAATTTTGCCTGAGGCATCACCCATAATCGGCACCCATACCAATTTGGCAGCACTGTTTGAAATCATATTTTCCCATTTTTAGGCACGTTTCGCAAAGGTTAGACCAGCTTACCCAAATTTCAGCTTTTACCCAACTTACCCAACTTCTTGGGTCAGCTTACCCAAATTTACCCAAAATTTACGTAATTTCCACCCAATTTACCGACATTTGGGCAACTTTTCGAAGATTCATGATAACTTATAACCCGCACCCAAAATATAGCAGACATGGGTAACTTATCCAAATTACCCAATTTACAAACTTACCCACCACAAACAATGTTTTTACCCAATTTGGCACCCGTGCCATGTCGACGATACCGTTCGAATTCACCCATTTACCCAATTTGCACAAAATTTGTCTATAAAATTTGAATTTAGCGAGGTACCCGTACCATTTAGGTAACTTCATTAAAAACCACCTTTTTTACGCAATTTACCCAAAATTTGTCAACAAATCCATCAATTTTGTGACTTTTCTGACGTCTCTGCTGTCACATTTTTAAAGTCTCTACCAAAGTTTCACACTATACTCTAGCCCTGGACTTTGCCCCTTCTACAGACAAATTCGTCGCCAAAGAGAATCCTTTGCCCAGTTCGTTCGTTTTTGATTGATAACACTCGAGAGTAACGTTGCCTTTTCGCACACAACCGCACAAAGGAACGATCTTTGGAGTTTTCTCGCAAAAATATCGAAAATATGGAAAATGTAAACGAAAACACTCCCACACACCAACAGGGACTATATGGAATCGATTTCGCCGTGAATGGCGATGAAAGGCAGCCGGTGTCTGCGTGATTTGTGCCCTTTCTCATGTGAGACAGGGGGACAGAAATAGATTTATACTCGAAGGGTATTTACGAAGTATTCTAGAGACAGAGCTATTTTGGGACGTTGTGAAAATTAACCACATGAAGATGTAATTTTAGTCTCTTTTTGCAAATTTGGTAAAAAAAACTGCCCATTTTCGCAATTATATGCCTTATGTATTACAATGTTTCGTATTTATTACAAAGTTTCTAGTTAATAGGTATTTTATTCAGAGAGTCACCTAGATTGGTCAATTTTTACATTAAAAAATGATGCAAAGTGAGCATTGGAAAATTTGAAAAGTGAGGTTTCTGGAAAGGAATTCACAATTTTGAAATTTTAAGCCACGGCCGAGTTAAGCTGATTTATACAAAAGTTTTTGCAAACTTTTTGGAGATCACTGAAACACTGGAATTATGTCAAAATCTGAAAAAAATTGTTCTCGCTTGAAAAAAATAAATTGAAAAAAGGTGATTTTAAGGTTTCACGATTAATTTAGGGAAAAAAGTGCTTTCAGTAATGAATTTCAAATCGTGAGCAAACTTGAAAAACTTGAAGTTTCACTATTTCTTTAAAGAAATATAAAGCCTTTGAAAAATCCTTTAAAATACCTACTTTAGAGTTAGTACAAAATGTGATATTTTTTTTTGTTTGTTTTTTAAATGCAAATTATAAAAAATTTAATTGTAAATTAAAGAAATTGTAGTTGTTCATCGAATCACCTTGGACGTTCAATTTCTACAGTTAAAAACTATGCAAAATGCGCATTGAAAAAGTTGGAAAGCGGTGATTTTTTTAAGGAATGAGAAATTTTTGCACTGGATGCGGAATTTACGCAAAAATATTCGATAACATTGAAACATTGGCACAGCGGCGAAAAGCAATTTTTTGCAGTTCAGCAGACGGTGTTTTTATTTGTAGAAAATTTAACAAAAAAAAAGTTTAATTGAAAAAAATGTGATGTTAAGGTTTCACGAATTTCTTAAGTTTACAACAGGTTTAAAAGCGAGTTTAACTGTCATTCTCAGAGACAAAAAATTCAAAAAATGCGATTTTTGCGTACAAATTCTACGAAAAAAAGAATTTTGAAAAATAAACAGGTGGTATCATAACGAGAGGGAGAATACATTTTCAACCCCCTCCCCTGAAACACCAAATTTGGCAAGAAATTAAAATGTTACAAATTTAATTTGGGTAAAATGCGAGGTTTAAAACTATTAAAAAAATTAAGTTGGTTGTAACGTTTCTTTGCGTTTACAAATCTCCGCTGAATAAAAATGTTTAATCGATTAGCTCTTTCCGTTAGTAATAAGGAAGCATTTTCAACAAACTGAGTAATTTTGTAATTTTCATAAATAATTTTGAAAAATTTATAAAATTCGAAAGTTAGGTAAATGTTTCAATTACAAAACTACTACGATTGAAACTTGTCAAATACAAAAGAAAATACATTTTTCTAATCGTTTTAGTAATGTTTCAGGTTGAAATAAATTATTTATGCATCCTATTACTGAGCTACTTCTTCTGTTACCTGAAGGTTTTCACCTATTTTCAATTTTTCGTGAAATAGTCGAAACGTGCAAGAATTTCTTGCTTTCAATGCCACTTTTAGTGTTGTTCTTGTAAAATAATAAAAGTAATAATTTTTATTCCTCTTAGAAAAATAGAATTTAAAAAAAAATTATAATTTGTCAAATGTTTCACCTAAAACATGAGTAAATCTGATACCTAATTAAATAATTTGACGATCCTCCAAATCTTCTAACTTGTAAGTAAGTCCAAAATTAAACTCTCTTTCTGCTCGGAAAAAATAAAAAAAATTCCGTGTGAAAAATCAATTTTTCGCTTTTCGAATATAGATCATAAAAGCGGTTGGAAAAATTGGTCAAGTTGTAGTTTGAACTCCCGCCAATCGCTAGCCTCTCTTTATTTCCTATACTCTCTCACTCACTCTGACTACTTAATATAAGCCTGCAATACAGAACTTTTGAAACATCGGTTTTACAAAAACTGTCCCACTTTTTTTGTAAATGCCGTCTTATCTCAAATCTCAAGCACGTTTTCAACAGTCGTCCTCCAAAGAGCAAAGTTTCAAAACCGCTGTGATTTGTGCCCTTTCCGTGCACAGACTGCCCACGTGCGGGGCATAATGTTAGTGCGCCTGTTTGAACAGCTTGTCTCTCGGACAACGGTACTCGCAAATAGGCGGCATCCGGCTAAAATGATCCTCCGATCTCTGATACGGCCGGAAATTGGGGGCCGAACGCTTGCTTTGCATAGGTAATGTAGGTACTGTAGGATTTACATATACCGCGCCGTTCCAAACTTCAGCTGTTGTGCCAGACAGCCAAAACCAGTGATCGAATCCGAGAGATCAAATCTTCTAATCGGCATCGATATGACGAACGAATATTTCAAGAACATGTCACAAGTCCGTCACAGTGGGGCGTCTGGCGGCGATTGGGGGCCGAATATTATTGTGATTCGTGAGGAAATTGTGAACAAGTGAGTGAGTGAGTGAGTGAGTAAGTGAGTGAGTGAGCGAGTGAGTGAGTGAGTGAGTGAGTGAGTGAGTGAGTGAGTGAGTGAGTGAGTGAGTGAGTGAGTGAGTGAGTGAGTGAGTGAGTGAGTGAGTGAGTGAGTGAGTGAGTGAGTGAGTGTGAGTGAGTGAGTGAGTGAGTGAGTGAGTGAGTGAGTGAATCATTCAACTACGCCGTAGCTGTGTGTTTCGTGACTGTACCAGCCTCCGTAGTTTGTCCAACGACCACGAAAGATAGCGAAGGGCGCTCCCTATCGCCACTTCTCAAGGCTATAATCGAACCTAGGACACATGCAAGGCTGCAGCAAACTATATCGGTGTTGGGGGACCAGTCATTGGAATTGATCTAGGAGGGTTCGAAGATAAGGGGTTATCTCTTTCAGCGGGTGGATTGATCTATGTGGGCAGAAAGATAGGGGTTACAGCATTTTAACAGTAAGAGAGGGGACTAAACTACACGGAGAGAGACAGAGACAGAGACAGAGACAGAGACCTCTCTCTCCCTCTTTCTCTCTCTCTCTCTCTCTCTCTCTCTCTCTCTCTCTCTCTCTCTTTCTCCCTCTAAACTTCAAACACCAATGACCACACCTGGAAACATACCAACACTGACATCAGCGCCATGATGACGACACGAGCTTGTTTATTTTGCGGCCGATTGCTCCTTTGATCAATCTTCGAGTTTCTACCCTAATCAATACAAAACGACGTTCCAAAGTTCATCAGTCAAATAATAACCAATAAAAAACAAAATGTGTCGCCTATGCGAAAACTAAAAATCCAAATCTCGATTTTTCAGCTTCAACAGCAGCAGCTGCAGCAGTTATTGGCATCTCCCGGGTTCACCCAACAGCAGCTTCAAATGCTCCTTCAACAGCAGCAGCAACAACCTCAGCTGAATGGATTCTCATCCCCACAAATCGCAGCTAACTCTATGGCCAGTCAACACAGTCAGGTTGGTAAACAAATTTTTCTAAATAGATTAAAATTTTAAAATATTTTATTTTGTAACACGCTTCTGAATGCACAGAAGAATTCGCAGCAAGGTGGATTCGATCAACGGATTATGAAAAATTTTATCACTTGCCTGTTTTTTGTAAAATATTTCATACCTTTTTCGTGTTCATTTTAATGGCTGCAAAGTCTTCACTGCTGCTTTCAAACTTTCAGAAAACTTTCGACGTGTTTCAAGGTTTCAAAAATTTCTGAATTATTAGACTGAGTTCAACCAATGTTGGCCCTAGGAAACTACCAGATATTTTTCCAAAAAGCGAGTAATGTAAAAAAAAGATTTTTAATTAAGCAATGAAAAATTAGCACAAAATCTTTTTATTTTAAAAAAATTCTATAAGAAGACCTTTTTGCATTTTTTCTAGTACGTCTCAAATGTTTCATGAAAAAACCAATAGATCTCTGATTTTCGAATAACAATTAACTTTCCATCAGTTCTGATAATTTTTAGCTGAGCATGTTGCCGTAAAAAGCTTTTTAAAATTCCATTTTTACAAGTCGAGAAATTGTTTCAATTTTTTATTTGATTTTTTTTGATTTGGATTTGTCGTCCAGCGGAAATGTTTAACTTTGTCAAAAATTTTAACTTGTTTTTTTTCTGGGTTGTAACTACGAAAAATCTTAGAACAACACATAAACAATGGAACGATGTGTAAAAAACATCATTGTTCTGTATTTAGCAGCCAATTTTATTTCGTGACAGCTTCCGTACATTTCATTTGTAAAAGATTTTTTTAATTAGCCGCTTTCTAAATTTTTTATTGAGCTTCCATCACATAGAAACAATTTTTGAAAATTGTAAAAATGTTTTGCTTATCAAATGTTTCACCCAAAAAGCTTTAGAGCACTCAATCTCAAACAATGATCCCACATCTTTCAGCGAAAAAAAATTCTAACTGTTTTTCTAGCTTTGAGAAATGCCAATCATTCGCTTCTTTTGCTTTCTATGCAAAAACACTTATTGGAAGCCATTCAAATTTCAGGAGCAGTTTTGAATGTTTCAAAGAAAAGAAATTGCAGCAAAGAATTTTCTTTTATACTAACAGACACGAACAATTCTTTTCTTTCTTAAAAAAATTAAACACCACCACATGGACGAAAAATATTGCAAGACAAAACATTAGCTAATCGTTCCTACAGTTTATTTTCTTTTTTCAGCTGAGATTTCCCCATTTCACAAATATTTCAACAATAAATCTATGAATCACTGGATTTTCAGCACGACAAAGTGTTACATTTTATTTCAAATTTAAACCGGAAGAAAATTAATTCATTATCTTTGTATTTTAAAAAAATATTTTTTTAGGAATTGCAGACTTACTTAAAGCACTTTTGATTTTTTAATTTCGCCAATGTTTCGGCAAAAAATAAAGACTACTGGTTTTATATATGACGATTCTTCCATCTTCCGCCGTTGTAAATTTTTACAAAGATTTTCATTATTGGTAAATTTTAAAAACGAACATTTGAAACATTTTTGTTGTTGATTTTTTGTCCAAACTGACAAATTAATAACAAATTGTTCATGATTTTTCAATTTTTCAACTCATTCCATGATTTTTGTTTGACAGTGGTGCCACCCACATTCCTTTTCACTCAAATAAACTTGTTTCTTCCAAATTTGAGACATTTTCTGTCGAGTACTGTTTCACAATTTCATCATTTCCGACCGTTCGAAACGGTCTCATTGGTCTCTAGAAGACCCTTCCCCTATCGCAAACCACACGTGTGACTTGGGGGCTCTTTGTCCCTGAAACCGGTTTCCCCCGCTCGCAACAGACACAAATGATCTATGGTGGTGGAATGTTGCATGTATGAGTGAGGGATGGAGTCTGTTTGTCCGATCCCCGTCTGGTTTCAAATGACGTTTGTACTTTGGTCGGGTTATTTAAATGAATTTGAACTTTTTAGGACTGAAAAATGAAAATTTGACCTACAAAAAATGTCTTAATGCTAATGTTACTACAAAAAGTTAAAACAATCTATGACAGCCAAATTATGGCACGTTTCGAAACACAGTTTAAATTTGTAGTTTGGTCGACTGATTTGGCTTCATTTTATTTGATTGGGGTATCACTGAGTATCCTTTATAAACATTATAGGATCCCAATATAAGTTAAAACTACGACAGCTTAATTTTGGCACGTTTTCAAAACAAAAAAAAATTCTTTGTCCGTAGTTTGACGGCGTATCGCATTTTTCTCGGTGACTGTAACACGGAAGTGGCGCATCGATTGATTCCAAAGATACTTAAGAAAATTAAGGGGTTGATAGCCATTTTTACAATTTTGTACTTTTAAAGTAAAATTTTTTACAAACGCAGTTGGCATAAAATGATCTAAAATAATAAATACTAAAAAAACTTGTATCACCGATGTGTTTCAAAAATTTGTATCACAGATGTGCAACGCGAACGACTGCTAACTCAAAACTTCACTGTTTAAAAAAACAAATATTGTCAATTTGGTATTAAAATTTATTATTAAATTAGTATTTTTTTGAGATATCACTGCTTGTAAAATTACTTTATCAGTTCTCGGTTTCAAAAAATTGTTTTACGAGTGCTTTTTGCGATTCGGTTGATTCGTCATCCCTTGAATTTTCTAATATTTTTTGCTGCAAAACTCTATAGAAAATATTAACACAATTTTAAACGGTACTGTGTTTGAAACAGTTTTATATTTTTATTTGAAAGACTTTGGGAAATTCTAAAAAGTTCGTTTCAGGTTTCGACCTTTGTAGTTACTTAAATTTGTTAAATGTTTCACTATTTCTTGGAATGGTCGCTAGTTGAAGAAAAAAATGATTTATTCTATTCGCTCAAAACATTTTTATTGATATTTTTCAGCAAGCTCCCCAACTGGTGCTTCCTTCGACCTCAGCCAATGCAGCTTCTCAACAATCACAACAGGGACAATCTCTTGGATGGCCCACTTCCACCGTTCCTTTGACAAGAGTGCCGTTTTTCGATGTCAACAGCTACAAGGTTCGCCTCTTTTTGAATTCCCTCACTCACTCACTCACTTACTCACTCACTCACTCATTCTCTTGGAATCTCTGAAAACCACTCTTTTTCAGCTCGTCAACCTCGACGTGAACCCGAGCTGCGACGCGAACGGCCTCGATCTCCCGTTCAATGACATGCAAACCCTCCGGTCAGTGAGAGATCCGTATCATTCGGAGGGTGACTCGTTGTCCGCTCCGAACATGTGCAATTGCTTGCACAGCGGGGGTTTTTGTAGTGGGATTAGTCACATGGAGTTCCTTCTTTTAAATTAACGGTTGCGAATCGATCTCTGCACTGGGGAATGAGTCGCCCCGTGTGTCAGCGGAATGTGACTAAGCGACAGAGGCGAAGAGGGAGTGAGTCAGAGGAAATCTTGTTCTGGGGACTGGAAATCAATCTTGCGAACGTTTGCAAAGCGAAGGGACAAAACAAAGAAGATGCTAATAGTGGGGGCGCTATTGTAATGTAATTACTGGGGGGGGGGCTCATTTGGAATCTGTAGGGCATGGGTGCTGTCTCCGAATCTAAACTTCATTATAATAAACCACTATTAAGTTCACATCAGTCTGTCAAAAAATGCGTTGTGATATTTATCCCATAAGACTTTTCTTTATCCGAAGGAAAATGGAAATAATTCCTTTTAAAACTGTTAATACAAGGAAAATCTATTGAAACGCTAATTTCCTGCATGCCAAAAAGTAAAACGAATGCACTGTTTCAACATTTTTTAATTACCACAATACCCTAAGTTCGCAGCTCTGTTCGTCATCGCTAGAAAAAGAATTGACATAAATATTTTAAAAAAAACAATTTTATGTTTTTTTTTAATTAAAATAAAGCTCATGACATCAGCGATTTTAGTTGCAAATATTTTATAAACTTCTATGAAAAAAGATTTACTTAAAATATACTTAATAAATAGTTTACGCGTGGGGGCCTAAAACATATATGGGGCACCTTTTTCAATTCATTCAATCCTTTTTCAAGAATACAAAACTTAATTATTAAAATAAATACCTTAGTTACTTTAAAATTACTTTGAAATTGTGGAAAAAGAAGAAAATGAAACAGGCTCAAATTCATTTCCAGAAGCTATCCGTTGTCTGAAAAAATGAAATTTGTGAAATTAACCCTGAGGGCATGTTTTTTTTACGAAAATGCAAAAAAAGGAATCTAGTGGTATCAAAAGTGATCAAAATCTAGTGGATATCAAAAGTGATCAAAATCCTGAAAATGGGCATTGAAATTGTTGGGCGAAAATCAAATGAAATCGTTTTTAACGTGAACACAATGTTTCATGCTTTTCAAATTAACTTAAATCTCGCAGCGCGTCACTATCCAATTGTAAAAAGTGGAAAAATATATATGTTGCATTATATTTATCTAAAAGTAATGACTAAAACGAAAAAAACCTCCAAAAAATCGGAAAATAATATTGGGTGGAAATAATCAGCTGATTGTTTCAATCTTTTTTGATGAAAAGTTGGCTCTTCACGGCAACAATCGAGTAGAACCTGATTCCTAACTCAATTATTTAGAAAAATAACATTATGTGGGGGAACTCAAGTAGCCTGTGGGACCATACAAAAGTGGGGGGCTCCTTTTTTCGACCCACCCAATAACCCACCCTTTTTCAGATTCTTCTTCAACCTTGGAGTCCAACAAGCGAAAACCCTCATGGTGGCTTCTAAAAGCAACCAAAATACTCTCAATGCTGAGGTAAGTCTCATTTTATTTCCTCCTTTAATTTCCGCTTTTCCCCCTGATTACCTGTTTTCGTCACGAAACGATTCTGTTTTGCTAAAAACAGGGATTATCTAAGAATATCCTATTTGTCAGCTGGAAAACGGGAAAACGCGTTGTTTGTGAAATGGGATCTGCGAATGTTTGCAAAACAAGCCTAAAAGAGGAAGTTAGAGGGAGCGACCGATTTGGTACGGGTGCACCCACGAGAGCTAGGTTTTAAGAGACGCAAAGAAAAAATTGTAAACGAAGGGCTGAGTAGACGTAAAATGGAAATTATTTCAGCTCGCTATGGGAGGTCATCTGGCCCCTCCGACGCAGACGTCTTTGAGTATGATGGATCAATTGATGCAACAGCAACAGCAACAACAGAATAATCAGAATCAGCTTTTGAGGTTTGTCTCTCTGTCTCTGTCTCTGTCTCTGTCTCTGTCTCAGTCTCTGTCTCTGTCTCTGTCTCTGTCTCTGTCTCTGTCTCTGTCTCTGTCTCTGTCTCTGTCTCTGTCTCTGTCTCTGTCTCTGTCTCTGTCTCTGTCTCTGTCTCTGTCTCTGTCTCTGTCTCTGTCTCTGTCTCTGTCTCTGTCTCTGTCTCTGTCTCTGTCTCTGTCTCTGTCTCTGTCTCTGTCTCTGTCTCTGTCTCTGTCTCTGTCTCTGTCTCTGTCTCTGTCTCTGTCTCTGTCTCTGTCTCTGTCTCTGTCTCTGTTTCTGTCTCTGTTTCTGTTTCTGTTTCTGTCTCTGTCTCTGTCTCTGTTTCTGTCTCTGTCTCTGTCTCTGTTTCTGTTTCTGTTTCTGTCTCTGTCTCTGTCTCTGTCTCTGTCTCTGTCTCTGTCTCTGTCTCTGTCTCTGTCTCTGTCTCTGTCTCTGTTTCTGTCTCTGTTTCTGTTTCTGTTTCTGTTTCTGTCTCTGTCTCTGTTTCTGTCTCTGTCTCTGTTTCTGTTTCTGTCTCTGTTTCTGTCTCTGTCTCTGTTTCTGTCTCTGTCTCTATCTCTGTCTCTGTCTCTGTCTCTCTCTCTCTCTCTTTCTCTTTCTCTCTCTCTCTCTCTTGCTTTCTAGACGGTTGTCTTTTAGACAAATTGCCGCTCAACAGCAGCAACAGCAGCAGCAACAACAACAGCAACAGCACGCCACAGCTCTCCAATCTCTCACTCCTCAGCAGCAACAGAACCAAGTTCTTACACAACAGCATCAAATGCTTTTAGCTGCCGCTAGAGCTCAGGTAAGAAGAGTCTTTGAGAGAGAGAGAGAGAGAGAGAGAGAGAGAGAGAGACTTCTAACCACCTCGCTTTCAGGGCATAACCGAGCGCCACCTGGCCGCCGCCGGCATCCAGCCCGACCTCCTAGCCATGGCCCAAGCCGCCCAACAGCAGCAGCACGCCCCCCAAAACCTCGTCTCCGCTGCCTCACTAGCTGGTCTTCACTCAGCCGCTGCTGCTACAGTAACCCCTTCGGTAGGTCAGAAAGGCAATCGTTTTTACAGTTATACTTGTAGATCACCCGCAGCACTCCCTCGATTCGAGAGGTACCCAGTGCTAAGAACTCGGTTGGGCCTGACTCAGCTCCGGATCCGCATAACTTGATGCTCCACCAAGCTCTGCTTCACATGAGTGGGTTTTAGAAGGATACTTGTTAAAGAAAGGTTTTAGACAACAAAAGCTTGGGACCGGCGTCCTCTCTCCATGAAGCTAGGCTTCAACAACTCTTCGGACAACAGGCCCACGCTGGCATGCTTGCGGTGGACCCTCTTCTGAAGCAGGCCAACCCCGCTATGGACCTTCTGAAGCCGGTTGCAGTGGGAGGAGGCAGTGGAGACGCAGCGGTGTCTCCTCGCCCTCCCATCCCCATCGACCCTTCGCCTTCGAAAATGTTGATTGAAGCTACGAGGAACCAACAGGTAAGCCTTTGGGAAAAGAGGCGAACTGCATTGTTCAAGGCACAGACTTCACCTCCTACGAGTGTCCCTTCCGTTCAAATAACCTCTGACATGCTTCTGAAGCCGAGGACGGAGTCGATCATTGGGGCTCATAGGCCTGGAAGTGCCAGGGAACCAGGAACACAGCCGACTACAAATGGGACTGGAAAGGTGAGTGAGTGAGGGAGTGAGTGAGTGCGTGAGTGAGTGGGTGAGTGAGTGAGAGGTTTTCAGAGAGTCTCCCCTCCTTTTAGAAAAATTGTATTTCAGAGCAGCGCGCCTCCAGCTTTGCAAGATGAGGGAGCCTCTGGCCACCTCTTCGGCGTCTCCGAGAGGCATTTCTCTGAGGCATTCAGGACTTCTACCTCAACTTCCAAGTGAGTCGCCAAATCTCTCTTTCTAATTCACACACTCACTGATATCATCTCATTTCATTCTTTCAGCGCTCCCAACCCCATCGGCATCGCCCGTTCTGAAGCCTCCCAACCAAGTTCAGCAGCTGTAAACGACGACGCCTCCCGTTCCTCCGCCCCCTCAACCAGCTCCGAGAAAAAAGAAGAAGATGAAAACAAACCAGCCGTAAGTTGCAAAAGTTGAGAAAATATTCAAAATCTCACTTTCAGCTTGCCCCCATCCTCATGATGTCATTTTTGAACAGCTGTATGAACAACATGAAATCAACATTAAACACAAACGGAGTTCCAATTAACGTCGACAATAATGGGCAGCCGGTTAGTTTTTGAAAAGCTTTGTAGTTTCTAGTTCCCAAGTTTAGGTTGACTTTTCGTCAAGACCCGTAGATAAAATATTCCAGCAGGCGAGACAACAGCAGATGGCGAACAACCCGAGAGAGATGTCGCCGATCAAGAGAAAAGTTTCGATGATGGAGAATGGAGGTAAGAGAGAGACAGAGAGTGAGAGTGAGAGAGAGATAGAGATAGAGAGAGATAGAGAGAAAGAGAGAGAGAAAGAGAAAGAGAAACAGAGAGAGAGACAGAAATACAGACAGAGACAGCGCCAGAGACAGAGACAAAGGCGGAGACAGAGAACGAGACAGAGGCAGAGATAAACAAAAATCTTCCAGGTCAAGGCCCCTCCAACCCGATTGAAGCCGCCATCGGCGTAAAAAGAGCAGACACCACTGTGAAAACCGAAGCGGAAGACGACAGTGGGAGTGAGTCCGGAGGAAAGAGGCTTCGGATAGCCACAGACGAAGAATAGCCCCTAATCTCAATAATTTATTCTCCGTTCATATTGAATGCTCTCTCTCAGCCATTGGGTCTTGTCAATTGAATCACATCTTGTCTCTCTCTTTCTCTTTTTTCTCTCACTCGTCGGTGTAATTAGTCCTTTGATGATTGCGTTTTAGGTTTATTGATTACTCACTGACTGTGATTGTTTTGCGCACTCCTCATGTTTGTATACCTGATTTCTTGTGCTATTTTAAACAGATTTTGTGGAAAAGTGAATAAGATTTTCGTGGATTAGAGTTGTTCGACGAGAGAGAGAGAGAGAGAGAGAGAGAGAGAGAGAGAGAGAGAGAGAGAGCGCGCGAGCTCGTTCTGTACTCTCGTTTATTGTTAGTGTCCCATAAAGTTTACAAGTTAATACAGCCTAGTGCCGCTGGGAACATGCTCCTGGGTTCGGTTTCACAAAAGAGGGTAGTGGACACGTGCGCGTGTGTGCGTGTGTATGTGTGCGTGTGCGCGTGTGTGCGCGTTTGTGTGTGTGTGTGTGTGCATGTATGTGTGTGCGTGTATGTGTGTGTGCGTGTATGTGTGTGTGTGCGTGCGTGTATGTGTGTGTGCGTGTGTGTATGTGTGCGTATGTGTGTGTGTGCATGTGTGTGTGAGTTCGATAGAATGCATTTTTCTGACACAGTATGTCATAATTTGCGTTTCTCAAAACTAGAGTTCGTCGGGAAAACCCACAAAAATCGGGATGAAACAAGTTTCCCACGGGGCTGCTAATTTACGGGTACATTGGTGGTTCACGATATTAGATGCTATTTTTCCTAGTGGCTAACCACCCGGGCACGCCATGTGAAAAAAATTAACAAAGTGCATACAAGGGTGTCGGAGGACCTTTCGAACGGAAATATATACCGCTGGCTGAAAAAAAGAGGAAACACATGTTTATTTAAAACTCTAATAACAACAATGCGGAAAATGTGCAATAAAAACAGACAAATCAACGGAGATGTGGGAAGCGATGGGAAATGTGCATTTGCTGGGCAGATGGGGTCTTTTTAACGTCTGGGTGCTTCCTCCTTCACGTGCAGCTGCCCTTGTCTGCCATTCACCGACAGACACGATCCATCGGCACGAATCACTGAAATACGGTTTAGAAAGTAAATGTATACGATTAAATCACATTTGGCGCGCAATGCACACCATCATAATGTGCATTAGGGTCGTATGAACGTGTTTGCAAAATTTTGTTTGAAATTACTCACTTTGTGGTGTTGATCACAAAATACATGAACAAGCTACCCGTGGGAGAAATTTGCGCACCCCCCCCCCCCCACATAACATTTCGACGTATGGCGCAAGCCCCCAAGTGAGAAATTCGGTTCGGCGCGTCCTCCGCTACCGAAAGTCACGGTCGATGTTTTCTATATCGCACCCGCATAAAGCGTAAAGGTTAGCGTAAAGACGCCGGCCGTACTGCGGGTCGAAATTTTCAAACCAAACTTTGTATGTACATTCATACGACCCTTGTTTTTGATACCACCCTTGCCAACCCCTGTTTTTGTAAGCTCATGCGCGAGGGTTACGGTAGCGGATGGTGGGGTCGCGGTTTCAGAGTGTTTCAGGGTACTTTGTTCATGTATGCGTATACAAGAGGCATGTCCTGAATATTTCGGTGAGAGTTGTCCTATAGTCCGCGCGGAGTTCTCACGGGCCGGGCAAGCTGGGAAATTTTGGTCAGCCCGGCCCGGTCGGCCCGTTTTCCTTGGACCACCCAGTCAGATTGCCATCCACACGACCAGGGTTCGATCCCGATCGGTGACATTCTTTTTTGTACGACAAATATTGACGTATATGTTAGTAACAAACATTATTAAGTAATTTAAAACAGTTTAAAAAATTATTCTAGCAGTTTATACAAAATTTAAAATTCAATTTTTCAAACCCAGGCCGACCGGGCCGGGCCGTCCCAAAAAATCCCTCTGCCCGGCCCGTCATTTAAGAACCCCGGGTCCGCGCAAGAATTCAGTAATGTTCATTAAAACACACCTCTGTATGCATTGCCGCGATTTGAAGGATTGCCGCGGATGACAATAGGGCGCACGGGTGGAATGCCCTGGCCCTCGTCGACCACTCTCCAGCCGAGGAAAAGAGCGTACTCGTCCCAGTTGAAATTCGAGAGGGTGTAGTCCTTGATGACCTTCTCATTCCTCGTCCACTTCTGAAAATTATCAGTGAAAACATGGAATTGGGCCAAAATACCTCCAGAATTTCGCGCATTTCGGCCGAATCCGGTCGTTCCGGCCTATTCTCGAGGGGGAAAAGGCAGGTGTGAATGGCCGTTTCCAGGAGGTAGAGGGGAGACAGGGGAAAGGTGTTGTACATATTCAGGGACCTCAACTAAGATTTAAAAAAAACATGAAAACCCCCGTGCACGTACCTGCTTCACACCATCCAACTGCAGCAACTCATTCGGCATTTCCATGATGAAAATCTCGGAAGCTTTGAAATCCTGAAAACTAATTTATATTCTTACAAAAGAAATTCACCTGAAGAAACTGACTGAAGAGGTTCCTATCCAATTCAGGAGACAGCTCGCCACCGAGGAGAAAATCCATCTTGTTGATGTTTCCCCTGCCGCCCAGAAGTTCAGTGACTTTCCTGATGTGCTTCAAGGTGAGAGCTACCTTAAAATAATCGTACGGCAGAGCAATATAAAAATATTTACGCAGACATGCACACCGATGCGAAAACGGAAGTTTGTCGCTTTGAGCCTAGTTTGGGTCCATCGATAGCTACGTCTGTTCTGGCGCGGAGACTCAAATCTCCCAACAACATGATTCTAGAAATTCAAACGAAACTTTAAAACGGTGCAAACTTTACATAAATGTACACATTCAAGGGAAGGGTGAAGAGTCGCTGTGCATGGAGTCCCTTCTTGAAGAGGTCTTTGCACGTGCGCTGAAGACGACCCACGTCCTCGAAGTTCAACTGAAAAAGACGTGAATTAAAGTTCTTCCCTTGTATCGGAACCCAAAATTAGAGTTTCCCAATATTTCTGGGATACGAAAAATCCAAAATTCTAGCGGTCGTGGGCAGGCAAGGGCCTAAAGTTTGCGCTATATTCTGAACGCATCTCTCTTTTGTAATAAATTCCGCACTCCATAGGTGTTTACCGCAATCCGTACCAGCCGGGTGTCAATAAGGTTTAAAATGACGTCATTATGACCCTCAAAGCACGCACCCTTACTTTGTAATGAAAATTTGAAAAATACAGGTATGACCCATGGCTGACCATGGGCCCCGAATACCTACCCCGTCGGGAATGTGCGACCCGCCCCGAGACGGAGACAGATACCGTAATCTTTGAGCCTTATCGCCCGAGGAAATTTACAGATGCGAGTGAAATTTTTTTCTATAGTGGGGTACGGTCATATGTTACCACCTGACAACGTTTCACCACGATTTCTCTGATTTGGGGGATTGCGCTAGGCTCTGCTCCGAATTCCGGCGGCGCTTTCGGCGCGACCCCCCTATATGCGCGCCGGAAATGTGGGGCCTCGCGACCCCCCCCCCCCCCCCCCCAACTTGAATTTTTTTTTATGTATACCAGGTACGCATTCATCAAATTTTTTCCTTCAACACTGCAAAAAAAAGAAGGAAAAAAACCCACATATTTGGCAATTCTATCGATGTAGACTTGGTGGAGGTCCGACAGGCAGATCTGGTCCTTAAAACGACATATTACCACAAAAAACGCAATTAACCCACATTCTTGGTGATATCGTCGGTGTGGAGCTTGGCACGATCGGCACCCTAAACTAGTTTTATGGCAGTGAAATGAACAAAAAACCTCTTTAACCGGAGAGCCGGCCTTTCTTTTTCTATCGGTCATTACCTGAAAAATTGTTGATTACAAATGCAAAAAAAGCACACTAAGAAATACTAAAAGCGGTGTAACATAAATGAAAAAATAGAATAAAGAAATCATAAGCAAGCTCCGCCCCCTAAATTTCAAAGCCTGCATGCGCCGGGTATTCGTGGCGGGACCCACTTGAAGCACTGAACCACTATATTTCCGGATCGATAAGGCACCTTTCCGCCGCCATTGTTAAAAACACGTTTCCAGGACACGGTCACTTTGATGAATGCGAGCCCACCGGAACTTGAAAATGTATTCGCAACGGGACCCGATTTCATTCCGCTTTGCGACAAAAATCGGGATCCGACAAGTTTCACCTGGGTTTGACAAATTATTGCAGTACTACCGTGTTTCGCGACGGTAGATGCTACTTTCCCTCGTGGTAAAATACCAATTACGAGAAAACTTAATTTCAAAAAACCGTGCACAATAAATATTTTACGGAGTGAATACGAAGGTGGTGGAGAACCTTTCTGGCGGAAATAATACCAAAAATACAGAGGCAACACGTGTTTATTTGGAGCTTTGCTAACAACAATGTAGAAAATGTGAAAAAAAAAAAACGGACAAATCAACGGATATCTGGGAAGCGAAGGATCCTGTACAGTTCCTGTTCAAATCGACCCTCCTCAGAGTGTGGGTGCTTCACGTGCAGCTGACTTCCTCTGACATCCACCAACAGGCACGCTTCATCGGCACGAATAACTGAAATAGGGTTCAGAAATTATATGTAAACTATGAATTTCTAATCTGCGCGCAATTTTTGCTTCGAAATTGAAGCAAATCTATTCAATCTTTGGAACGCAAGATACGAGAGCTATCCTGATGTGTGCGTTAAAATTCAATAAAGTTGATTAAAACTCTGTATGCTTTGCCGTTGTTGGAAGGATTGCCGCGGATGACAACAGGGCGCTCATCGAAAATCGGCTGGCCGTCGCCCACCATCCTCCAGCCGAAAAAGAGAGCGTTCTCGTCCCAATTGAAATTCGAGAGGGTGTAGTCCATGATGACCTTCTCATTCCTCGCCCACTTCTGAAAAATATCAGGGAAATCGTGTAATCAAAGCGAAATACCTCCAGGACTTCATGCATCTCGGCGGAATCCGGTCGCTCCGGCCTATTCTCGAGGGGGAAAAGGCAGGTGTGGAGGGCCGTGTCCAGGAAGTAGAGGGGAGACAGAGGAAATGTGTTGTACATTTTCAGGGACGTCAGCTAAGAATATAAAAATATGGAGAAACCCCGTGCACGTACCTGCTTCACACCATCCAACTGAAGCAACTCATGCGGCATTTCCCTGAAGAACAACCCGGAAGCTTTAAAATCCTGAAACATACATTTGTATTCTTACAAAAGAAATTCACCTGAAGAAACTGACTGAAGATGTTTCTATCCAATTCAGGAGACAGATTGCGATCGAAGAGGAAGGACATTTTGTTGATGGTTCCCCTGCCACCCGAGTGAAGTCGAGTGAAGAGCCTGATGCCGTCCAAAGTGAGGGGCTTCTGAAAATAACCGTACGCTAGAGTTATAGTAAAAAGACTTACGCAAGCAAGCACATCGATTTGGAAACGGAAATTTGTAGCCTTGAGCCTCTTTGGGGTCCAGTGAAGGGTACGCCCGTTCTGGCGCCGAGACTCAAGTGTGCGAATGGCGCGCTTCTAGAAATGTAGACGTAACTTTAAAACGGTGCAAACTTTACATAAATGTACACATTCAAGGGAATGGTGAACAGTCGCTGGGCGTGGAATCCCTTCTTGAAGAGGTCTTTGCACGTGAGCTGGAGACGACCCACGTCCTCGAAGTTCAACTGAAAAAAGACGTAAATTAGAGTACTACCCTAGATTAATCCACTATAACAGGGGTGGATCATACTTTGTAATTACAACCTTTTTTCTGTCAAGAGGGGGATGCCGTGGGTCCAAAATGCCAATCGATACCCCAAAATTCATCCATTTTACGTGGCAATCAATCGATATCATGGTATTTGTCAGAACTCTACCAAGAGGGGGTGCTGTAGAATCGAACTACAAAGTTATGGTCCACCCATGCACCATAATTTGGGGCCTTTCTGGAAAACTAAAATTCCCTCTCCTGCCACGGACCCCGGCGCAAAGGCAAAATTAAAGGCCATTTTTGTAAAAGCCAAATCACCGCATGTTTGGTCTAATGCTCGTCGTTCTTCTTCGTACATCATCTTTCAATCATCTATTATAGCATTTAGGTGAGCAACATCTCGACCGACTTTTCCATTTAGCGTGAACTCCCCAAAGTCGCCATTTCAAGGCACAAAGTGATTACGTTAGACACTCAGTCAACAAATCCTGTCTCAACACGGGCTAAATAATAAAAAAAATACCCACATATTTGGCAATTCTATCGATGTACACTTGGTGGAGGTCCGACAGGCAGATCTGGTCCTTAAAACGACATATTACCACAAAAACCGGAATAAACCCACATTCTTGGTGATATCGTCGGTGTGGAGCTTGGCACGATCGGCGTCCTAAACGACAGTTTTATGGAAGTAAAATAAACAAAAAGTACCCCTTGATCCGAAGATTCGGCCTTCCTTTTTCGACCGGTCATTACCTGAAATATTGTTGATTAAAAACGTTTAAAAAAAGTATATAAACACTGAAACCCGTGGGAATAATGAACGAGACAGAATAGAAAAATTAATCACCAAGCCCCCTCAACATTGAAGCCTGAACAACCGGGCAATCGTGACAGGACCCATTTTCCTTTGAAATAGTGCGGTGTGACAGGCCGCTAAACATCGGACAGCGATTGAAATTTTCCGCTTCAATGGAGAATGTAAGGAGAGGGACAGAGACCAAAATTTCCAGGTCAATTGCAAATTACTCGGGTGTCACGATCATGGCTGGACAGGGAGCATTTGGGGGCTCGTTGCGTAAGTCCCCCAAATGGTGTTTCGAATGCAACGTAAGCCCCACGGTAAGTTCTCGCCCAGGTGAGGACGGACCTGGCACTCGTCCAAGAAATCCGTACTGACTACGGTAATTCGCTCAAAATATACTGAAACTTCAAAAGCCGCGCTCACGAGATGTACAAGCTGAGTCATACACCTAGCGTACACCTAACTTGTCAACGGCGCGATTTTTGAATTTAAATGTTTTTTCAAAAGAATTGCCGTAACCAGTACGGATTCCTTGGACAAGTGCCAAGCCTGCATTGACTTGGGTGGCTGGTATCGCTGGTCTTGCCGTGGCCCCCATTTCCTTTTTTGTTACCATTTTCAACTAAACCCCGAATTACGTAGGTACCGCGAGCACCTCACGTCCACCTATGCTACAAACAATGTTTTACAACGTATATACGAGGGCGTCGGATGACCTTTCTGCCAAAACTAATCGAGGGTACAGATGAAACGCTTTTATTTAAAACTTTAATTACGACAATGCGGACTTTAATAATGAATGTGCAATAAAACGGGCAAATCAACTGAGATCTGACTATGGAGAATGTACATTTGCTGTGGAGATCAGGTCTTTTTAGTGTCTGGGCGCCTGCACGTGCAGCCATCGTTCGCCATCCACCGAGAGGCACGCTCCATCTAACGAACCACTGAAATAAGTTTTAGAAAGTGAACGTCTAATACCAATCCACATTCTTCGCGTATTTTTTGCTTCGAATTTTACGCAACACAACTCAAGCTTAGAAATGTCTTTTCTTCTAACGATAAGGTTGGCGGTCTCCTGAATACTTCGGCAACCTAAGGGTACGAGACTTATGGGGTTTTAATCTTACCCCCCCCCCCCCATACCAATGTCAATGGAACCCCCCCCCCCCCCCCCACCCAGAGGGGCAATCTCACCCCCCACAAAACTAAAATTCCCTCCTTTCACGTCGCGTAAGAATTATATTTCTTCAACCATTCGATTTCATGCGGGTCATTTTTACAGTTTGTTTGCTGGTTGCGGTCGGTCGTTTTTCTACTCACATTTTCAGTCGTAAGCTTGCCGGTTGGTCTTTTGGGAGGAGGGTTCTCACGGGCCGGGCCGGACCATTTGGAAAATTTTTGTCGGCCCGTTTCCTTGGACCACCCAGTCAGATTGCCACCCACGCGACCAGGGTTCGATCCCGGTCGGTGACATTTTTTTGTACGGCTAATATTGACTTATTAACAAACATTATTAAGTAATTTACAGCAGTTTAAAAAATTATTGTACTGATTTATGCAAAATTTAGAATTTAATTTTTTTATACCCGGGCCGTCCCAAAAAATCCCTCAAACTTTGGTTTTCTGCCGCATCGCGGTCTAGAAAACATCTGAATGATCTGTGTAATAGGCCGGAAGAGATTCCGATTTTACCGAGTTATTGTGTGGTGCGCGTTATAATTCAGTAAAGTTGATTAAAACGAACCTCTGTATTCACCGCGGTAGAAACGCGAATTGTCGCGAATGACAATAGGACGCTCGTCGGGAATCTCCTCGCCCTCGTCCACCATGTCCCAGCCGAAAAAAAGAGCGTTGACGTCCCAGTTGAAATTCGAGAGGGTGTAGTCCTTGATGACCTTCTCATTCCTCGTCCACTTCTGAAAATTATCAATGAAAACATGGTTTTGATCCAAAAAACCTCCAGAATTTCGTGCATCTCGGCCGAATCGGGGCGCCCCGGCCTTTCGTCCAAACTAAACCTACACGTGTGAATGGCCGTGTCGAGGAGGTAGATGGGAGATAGAGGGAATAGTCCAATGGCCAAGGAAGTCAGCTTAGAATATAAAAATATGAAGAAACCAATGGGCGCGTACCTGCTTCATACCAGCCAACTGCAGGAACTCGCGCGGCATTTCCCTGATGCACAGCTCGGAAACGTTGAAATTCTGAGTATAACGTTATCTATTAAGACGCCGTCTCTATAAAAGACGAGCATTGCCGTCGCCAAATGGACATCGGCGAAAAAAAAAACCGCTTTTTCTCTGCGTCTCCGCTTTTTGCGCGCTCTTTTCGCCTGCGTATCGCACGATTGCCGCATTAAGACCGTTTTGTCAGGATTCCGCTTTGGCAACAGCTATATAGTACTGATATCTTTTCAGACAAACCTTCGTTTGGTCCAAAAACCTTGAACAAAAACGCTTGGGACCGACCACATCGTATTTTTGGCCCGGGATACGGTAGGTGCCCAAATGGTACGGTAGAAATTTCAACGTTCACCAAATTTCAATTTGAAAATTGAATTTTGTAACACAATCAATTTGCAAAAACTTTAATTCTTGGGCCTACCACGAAATCGCATCGTACAAAAGCTAGATTAAAAAACTGGCTTGGAAACATGTGTTATAAAGTTTTAGACCTCTCACTAAGTTTCGTGCAAAAAAAGATTGTATTGTCGACTTCTACGTAAATTTTGGCGTCTACGAAGATTTTCAAATCACAAATCGAAGGTAACGACATTTCCGGGGGAAAACGTCTGAAACATTGAAATGCGAGGCACAGAAAAATTGAGTTTTGGACCATTTTGGACTGATTTTGCTCTTTCAGGTGGATTTTTCGGAAATATTCCTTCGATTTGTGATTTGAAAATCCTATCCGACGTCAAAAGTTCATAGAAATCGAAGAAAAACAACCTTTTTTGCACCATTCTTCGTGAAAGGTCGGAAATTGAAAAAAATTGGTTTTCATACAGATTTGCGAGTCTAACCTTTTGCAAGATGCGAATTCGTTGTAGGCCCAAAACTTAAAGTTTCGGGAAATGGAATTTGCTACAAAATGCAATTTTCAAATTAAAATTTGGTCAGCGTTGAAATGTTTACAGTACACTTTGGGCACCTACCGTAACCCAGGTCAAAAAATCGATATCGACTCTAAAGTTTCAGGTTAATATTTGTAGGTTATAGGCAGCCATGGGCTTCCATACCCTTCCTTTTTAAGCAAACTTTTATTTTTACAAAAGGGAGGGTGTGTTAAGGCTCATAATGACGTCATTTCAGTCCATGTTGACACCCGGCTGGTACGAATTACGGTAGGTCACCCACGAAGCACCACATTTTTTTTAAACAAAAGGCCGGTGGGTCAAGAATATAGCGCAAACTTTTGGCACATGCCTGGCTATTGGAAGGTTGTACACCAATTTTCAGCCTTTTTAAAGTTCTGACAGAATTCGGTATCTATAGATTCGACATCTTTTAAGCACCCAGCCCTTTATTTCCAAAGAACGGAGGGTGATGCGGTCGGGAGCGAGGGGAGGGTACACTTGGGTGCTACAAAAGGCCGCGAAGAGGGCCGAGGCGGCCGAATGCCGCTTTCACGAGAGGCCGAAGGGCGCCGAGCCCAGAAGGCAAAACCCCACGCGGCGGGGCGTGCACTTCCGGTATTCTGACAACAGAGTTTCACCTGAAGAAAACGGTTGAAGTTCGTCTCCAAATCGGGAGAAATTCTGCCGTCGAAACGAAAGTCCATCTTGTTGATGGTTCCCCTGCCACCCAGAAGTTCAGTGACCTTCCTGATGTGCACCAAAGTGAGGGGTCCCTTAAAATAACCATACGGCAGAGTAATATTAATCACTTACCATCACATTCACATCGAAGCGAACACGCCAATTCGTCGCTCCGAGCCGCTTTTGGGTCCAGCGACGACAACGCCTGTTCCGGCGAATAAGCTTAACATTAATGCCACCGCCGCTCTAGAAATACTTTAAGCTTTACAATTGTGTTCATATTACGCAGAGATCCACATCCAAGGGAAGGGTGAACCGTCGCTGGGCCTGGAATCCCTTCTGGTAGAGGTCTTTGCATGTGAGCTGGAGACGACCCACGTCCCGCAAATTCAACTGAAAAAAAAACATGTTAATTTGCATCCAGAAAGCTCCAAGTTCAGAAATATGCGGTGGTACGGGCGTCGCATTTTCAAGTTTTCGGCAAGTTTTTTTGTAAAAGGAGGCCCGTCCATCAAATCGAAACTTTTTTTATAATAGGGCCCCGTCGAAAAATGGCCCCCACCTATGGGCACAAAGTGATGAACATGCACCAAATGCTGTTCACTGGCGATGCAAAATAGTAAAAACCCACATATTTGGAAATTCCGTCTATGTAGACTTGGTGGAGGTCCGAAAGGCGCGTCTGATCCTGGAAACCAAATATTACAACAAAAACCGCATTGAACCCACATTCTTGGTGATATTATCGGTGTGGAGCTTGGAAGTATCGGCACCCTAAACGACAGTTTTATTAAAAAAAATAATTCAAAAAACTACCTCTTGGGCCGGAGGATCGGCCTTCGTCGCGGAAATATCGGACATTACCTGAATTTTCGCTCGATGAACAAGTTGAAAATACCAACAATGTAAAAAGAGGAGAACAATGAAAACGGGAATTTTTACACTACTTTTACAACGAAACTGAAAATTCTTCAAAGATGGTCCCATGGCATTTTCAAAATTTTCCTTGTAACGAACTCCCGAATTCAAGAAAATAGATTCGATTTTAATAGGGGTTTATATGTATTAGGAATAAGACAAAAATACAATTTTTTAAAAAAAAAAGTCCTTTAACCTGTGTCCCATTTATGGCGGCCTGCTCCCGCAATCTTCGCAAAGGCTCTAAATTTCGTTCAATTCGTTCAAAACGCCATGGTACTGAAATTTTGTCTCGGCGAGACCGTTTTTACGACAAAAATATCAGGCGAAGTGCCAGTGTAATTTCCCGAGGAATTTTCGTGTTCCGTGATGCGACTTTTCTTTGCGGAAAATTACCAATTACCCGGGTGTCACGACAATAAATGTTTTGAAAAAGAATGCGAGGGTTCCGGAGGACCTTTCTGAGCCAATTATTACAGAAAACGCATGTTTATTTGGAACTTTGACAACAACAATGGGAAGCAAATGCGAGAAAAACGGACAAAACGACAAAGGTTTGAGAAGCGATGGGGAATGTACAAAAGCTGGGGACTACACACGCTCCTTGGCTGCCATCTCACCACACGTGAAGCTGGTAATATGAGTAATTCACCTCCAGAAACGCTCCATCGGCACGAACCACTGAAATTGGCTTTTTAAAAAGTGAAAGTCAAATGTAAATTCACACTCTGCGTCTTACCTCGGGAGACAGTTGACAGGCCTACCCGTAACTTTTGGGGCAACCAATGGGGTGGCCCCTTAACTCTTGGCATACCAAGCTGAATTTTAAGAAAATAGTGCCTACCCCCCCCCCCCTTAACTGCAGGGTCTTTGGGACCTCTACCCCCTTAAGGGCAAGCTGACTATACCCTCCCGAGACATGCTCTGCGCGTAAAGTTTGCATTGAATTTTATGGGAATCAATTCAATTTTTGAAATGTCGGTTCACGTAAGGTTGGCCGGTTAACCCAAACCGACCGGGTTGAATCGGTTTGGGTTAAAATGGAAACCTACCATTCTAAATAGTTTGCTAATGGCTTTCGGCCGATCATTTTCGAACCTCCTTTTAGTTCTGAAAACGATCGGGTTTTCGGGTTAACATAACTCGACCCGAGCGGCATAGTTCTCAAATGACGGGCCGAAGCGGGCCGGGCCGAGAAAAGTGTCGGCCCGGTTTTTAAACTTGTCAAACTAAAAATTCTTTAAATCGTTATATTAGCCTACGTCAATTTTTTTAAACCCATAAAACACTGTAATTTTACTTCTATTACACATTTAAACTAATTTTAAGTTAGCAAAAATAAAGTGTTCCGACAGGGATCGAACCTTGGTCGTGTGGGTGACAGTTTGACTGAGTGATCCGAGTGGACGGGCCGAAGCGGGCCGGGCCGAGGATTTTTTTTCAAGTCGGCCCGGCCCGGCCCGTGAGAACTATGCCGAGCGGGAATAAAAAAATAACCCGATTATCCGGACCCATGGCCACCTCTGCTCTCCCGAATATTTCAGCAATGCAAGGGTACGAGCAAGCATGGCAAAAGTTAGGACCGACCCGAAATTTTTTTTATTTGTGATCTTAACAAAGGCATACATTGTTGGTCGGGCCTGGGTCGGGTCGTGAAAAATTTGGGAGCGGGCCGGCCCGCTGCCATGTTTGAGTACGAGTTATCGTTTGATACGCGTTTTACTTCTGTAAAGTTGATGAAAACACACCTCGGTATCGATCGTAATAGTAATCAGAATTGTTACGGATGACGATAGGGCGCTCCTCCGGGATCTCCTGGCCCTCGTCGACCATCCCCCAGCCGGAGAAGAAAGCATTCTCGTCCCAGTTGAAGCGATTGATAGAGTAATTCTTAATTACCTTCTCATTCCTAGTCCACTTCTGAAAACTACCAATGAAAACATGGAACTGAATTGAACTACCTCCAGGACTTCATGCATTTCAGCCAAATCGGGGCGTTGCGTCCTTCTTCCCCGAAGGAAGAACCGGCATGTGTGAATGGATGTATCCAGAAGGTAGAGAAGAGATAGAGGGAATATTGTCAAGTTAAGGGACATCAGCTGAAATTCAAAAATATGAAGAAACTGCATGGACGTACCTGCTTCACAGCAGTCAACTGCAGAAAATCTTGCGGCATTTCTAAGATGGACAGCTCGGAAACGTTGAAATCCTGAATACAACTTTATATTCTTACAATAAGATGGCACCTGAAGAAATTGGTTGAAGATATCACTATCAACTTCAGGAGATACTCCGTCAAAGCTGAAGTTGATCTTGTTTATGCTTGCCCTGCCACCCAGAACGTCAGTGATCCTTCTGATGTCCTCCAAGGTGAGACGTCGCTGAAAATAGCCTTACGACAGAGTAATAATCAGACTTACCGTGGCATTCACATCGATGTGAAAACGACAATTGGTCGCTTCGATCTGCTTTTCGCGCCATAAACGGCCGAAAGACCTGACAAAGATGTCTTCACCCTAGAAATAAACATTTAGTAGTAGTACGCTGTAAGCAAGGGTGGCTGATTAGCGGGCCGGCCCCGGGCCGGGCCGAGAAAATCTGAGGAACGGGCCGGCCCCACTTTTTTTGAAAATCTATTTTTAAGTAACTCTTTTCAAAGTCATTATTTTTAAGTTCTGTTTGTTGCAAAACATAGTTCTAATTGAGCAAAACATACTGTGTGAAGGATGATTCGAACAACCTTATAAATTTTGTATGTTTTTCATGACCGAGTGGCTAAGAGGTCGGATTGGTAATCCGAAGTTGCCCCAGTTCGATCCCCCGCCGACAAAACTTTTTTTGCCATAGTTGTTTTATACATTGGGTACAATAGGAACGTAATTCCTGCACATAAATCTTAAAAAACTTTTTTTTTCAACTTTTGTAATTTTTGACCGCGGGCCGGGCCGGGCCGTGAATTTTTAGAAAGCAGGCCGGCCCGGGCCGGCCCGTAGCCACCCTTGGCTGTAAGCATGGCAACATTTTGAGTCGGCCCAGGCCGGGCCGAAAAAAAAATTGGGAATGGGCCGGCCCGAAAAAATTTTATTTGTGATTTTTACTTTGAAATAAGGCATTTGGTCGGGCCTGGGCCGTGAACAATTTGAAAGCAGGCCTACACCCAAACAAAAGCCTTAGTAACCGCCGAAGTGAGTTCCATTTCGCGAGGTGCTTGCGGTACCTACGTAATTTGGCGTTTGGTTGAAAATAGTAACAAAATTTAAATGCGTTGCTTCTGAGGCACTATTTGGGGGGCTTCAGCATCGAGCTCCCCCCCCCCGCGCCCCAAACGTTCCCAGTCCAGCCATGATTTCGATCGCTCTTATTTTCCTACCAGGAATGATCGCAAGATGGGGTATCCGGTATTCGCTGGACGAATCTCCATATTCAAGGGGTGGGTGATCAGTCGCTGGGCGTGGAATCCCTTCTGGTAGAGGTCCTTGCACGTGCGCTGCAGACGAATACTCTCCTTCAGAGTCAACTAAAAAAATAATTAGGAAGAGACAGCCTTAAGTTTCTATATAGACTTAGGAAGCTTAGGGGGGGGGGCAACCTTAATTCTTTATTTAAAAAAAAACAGGGTTACATCTCACTCTAGGACCACAAATTGGGTATATAAAAACTCTTACATGCTTGCAAATCCCATCGATGTAAACTTGGTGAAGGTCCGACAGGCAAATCTGGTCCTGAAAACCAAATATTCAATCCGCAATAAACCCACATCCTTGATACAAGTTGGAGGTGCCTGGAGGTGGATGTTGAAGAAAGTTGCAAATACATGCTGGATCTTGGCGATATCGCGAACCAATTCCTAAATGATCAAATTATTGAAATACCATGAGGGTGTGCGGGCCCAACCCTCCGGACTTTCGCGGCATTTGGCCGCTCAGTTGGGCGGATTGCGGCAGTTGCAAGGCCTTCGGTCGCGAAAATTATGTAGAACTACGGTTACAAAAGGGAATAATAAATAAAAAAAAAACTACCTCTTCCGTCAAAGAGTCGGTCTCTGTCGCGGAAAGATTGGCCATCACCTGAAATATGATTGATTAATCAGACCGCAAAAAAGTAAATGAACACCGACAACAAAGTGAAATAAAATCATCGGGGAGGACAACTTGCGTTACAGGCCCGAGCCTAAATTGTTCAGTTTTCAGACGAAGGTCGCGAAAACTGAACATAACGATTCAGAATCGAAAAATTAAACTTCAAGCTCCGCCCCGAAATTTTTATGCATAAAAATCCGAGCGGGACCCATTTTCATGCGAAAAAACTCATTTATATACTCCTCGCCCACGGACCTTTCCTAAAGTTTCGATGACCTGCACATCTAACGCGCGAAATAGTGTGCAAGTCGCGGAGACGCAGACAAAAAGCCGCTTGTTTCCCGCTGCCGGCTAGGAAAGCTCGCTGGGCGACGAGTATATATCTAGGAGTCAGCTGCTGAAATCCGGTTAAAGGACTGCGTTCGAAATCGATAACAGCTCCATTTCCTGATACAGTATGTCACATCCTGTCTAAAACGTGCCAGTTTCGCACAACGAAAGTTCGTCGCGAGAACAATCTCCAAATAGTATCCTTTAACCCTACTGTAATTCAGTCGTTTGTTTCGTGCCACGGCGTGCCCAGAGCGCCGGGTTTCCCCGCTGGTGACCGCGACGCGCCCCAGAGTGCGCAGCGCGTTCGATATTTAATGTTCACCTGAGTTTACAGGCGATTTTCTTCATTTTTAGCATGTAATTTTTATTTAAATTGATTCTTTACAACAATTTCGATTTTTTTTAGAAACAAAAACAATAAAAAATAATGGTAGATTGATCAAAGAAACACTGTCAAAGCCTGCGCCTGCTGGCGAGGGGGCGTGGCTTAGCACTTAGCCAACCGACGAGACTAACCGGAGCTGGCCGGCGGCCGTTCATAGGGCTGGGCACGCCGTGGTGCAGTAACATGTTTCCACCATGGTATTTGTTGTTTTCCTTTGAAGCAACTCGAGCTCGACTCAATTTCAGTGCTTCTGTGAAAATTTTCCAAAAAAATATATTTAAATTAATCATTAATAACGAATTTACAACAATTATCAGTTTTACCCAATCGAAACACAAGTTCCCGTTTTTGAAATTCCGAAGGAGCTGTTACTTGCCGCACGGTTTCACTTACCACTGTTCGCTGTTTACGGCTAAATCATTGCGGGACCTAATTGCTTTTTGTCAAACATGCCGCAGAAGCGCATTTGAATTTTTGCTTCAATTTTGGTGCGCTGGCGGCTTTCTTTTTATTTTTATTAATTGTATTATTTTGTATTCCGTTTTTTTTAAACATTTTAAACTTCACATTAATTAATTTCCAGAATTAGATGGAATCCGGCGGCGAGGAGAGCACGATGGAGGTGTGCGAGGACAGCAAAATGAAGGAGGAGAGCATGTCTTCGGCCGACAGCGTCACTTTTGCCAATGAGAATTCCGTAGAGACTTCAGCGGCAACTACACAATGTGGGTTTTTGTAATTTACACAACCTCTCTTCTAGCTGTGGGAACGCCCTCCCAAACACGAAGAGACCCTCGTCTGATGGCCGACGACACGCTCCACATTGCGGTGGAGGCGAAGGATGTGATCGAGTACGAGTGGCCCGTCAAATCCGGAGAAAAGTGGTTCCTTCAGGTGTGTTTTTGGTATTTTTTCACAAAAAAATGCAATTTTCTTTTTTTTTTTTTTACAAAACGGAATAGCCAAATTTCAGGAACAAGTCGGCGAATTACTCGACATTAAGTCGTTCTCCCGCAAATTTCCCGACCTCAGCCGGCGAAAGGTCGACAACGATGAGAGGGACTGGCTGTGCCAGGTTTACGGCCTCCACACGCTCATAAACGAGACACGTGAGTTTTTTAAAATAATTTTTTTAAAACTTTTTACATTGGCGATAGTAAATTTTGTACCAGAAAAGTGGTTCCTACCAGGGGAATTGTTGTCATCTGAGCTTCTCAGCCAGTAATGTGAGCCTCACAGTTGGTTCTAACGATTTAAAGCCAGTTGCGTGGTTCTACGTGTGTTTTTGGAACCAACCGACTGTTTATAAGTCTTTTGAGTCAACTGGGTAGTTTGTAGCCGATTTTGGTTGGGTTTTTTTAGTATACGAAGGCCGACGAAACAACGGCCTGGCACCAACTTTGGGTGGTTGCAAGCCCTTGTAGGTGGTTTTGAGTTGAATAACTAAATTTAGAGAAGCCAGCCGACTTGTTTGTAACGTTATTTGTCACTGCGTTGTGATTCGGGTGGTCTCCAAGCGGTGTGACTTTTATTGTTACCACAACTACTTCGTCACAACGTGCGAATGTTTTAATGTTGTCCCTAAAGTTATGTGTGCAACATAGGATACTAAAAGCGAAAAGTATACAGATAAGTATATTATAAAGAAAAGAAAAGTATAAATCGTGGCCGAACCAAAACATGTGTCGCCAGATTTTAGAGCAAAGTAAACTTGCTGTCCGTCTTTACATAGTAGGTTAGGGAACGTATATGCTGTTTTACAATGCGAAGTTTCAAATGAAAATCTCAAGACATTCTTTAAAACTGCCGCCTGCTCGACGGCTCGATGAATAGATAGCTCGAATTACTTTCATAACAAATTTCTCCTCAACGTCTGTTTAATTTTCCTATTTTCAGAGCTCCGCGACCTGTGTGCGATGCGTTCTCTGGAAATCCACGACCTGATGGCCTCCGAGTACCCGGGCATCTACCAGGAGTACCAGCGAGTCTCCAGCGAACGGATGAAGGCCATCATGGTGGAACAGGCCAAGGAAATGGAGGCGGTTTGTGGTTTTTCTACATTTTGACGGGTTTTTCACATAAATTTTAGTTTTATTACCCGTTTACCACTACTCTTTCAGATCAAGAACGATTCGAAGCGACTCGCCGAACTGCGAGAGAAGGCGTTAAAGAGCGCCGCCGAATTCAACAAGGAAATGCAGCTGAACAAGAAATTCGAGAGGAAACACTTCTGGGACACACAGACATCCGTGAGTTTTGTTATTTTTTGGTTAAATTTTTGTAATTTTAGATTATTCAATCGGCGAAGAACCGGTGGAAGGTGCTGCCGCCGAAGGCCACCCGGGTTGGACCCTACCCAGTGGCTCTGCTCATGGGACAGTACCAGACATACTACAAGAAGTGAGTAGTTCTCTGCTTCTTTACCACTCCCTCTGTGGCTCTACCATTTGCACTGCGTCTCTTACAGTCCCTCTGCGTCTCTGCCCCTTCCTCTACGTGTTTGACAGTCTCTCCGTGTCTCTAACAGTTTCTCTGCGTCTCTAACAGTCCCTCTGCGTCTCTAATAGTCCTTCTGCGTATCTAACAGTCCCTCTGCGTCTATGCCAGTTTCTATACGTGTCTGACAGTCTCTCCGTGTCTCTAACGGGTTCTCTGTGTTTCTAACTGTCCACCTGCATCTTCAACAGTCCCTCTGAGTTTCTAACAGTCCCCCTGCGTCTCTAGCTGTGTTTCTGCGTGTCTATCCCCCCTCTTATACGAAATTTTCCTACTCGAGACCCCCACCCCATCATAATCGGGTCTCTACCCATTCCTCTACTTGTCTGACAGTCTTTATTTGTCTCAAACGGTTTCTCTGCGCCTCGATTCAGTTCTCTGCGTCTCTAACAGGCTCTGCTTCTTTATCCGTTTCTCTACGTCTCTAGCGATCTGTTTGCATTCATCTCTAACAGTTTCCCCCCTCTGGCCGTTTCTCTGCCTCTCTAACGGCCTCTGCATCCATATATTGTCGTCTGCGTCTTCTCTATCTAATCCTATATGTGTCTAACTGTCTTTCGTCTATAACAGTTATCGTCTGTGTTTATTCCTCTCCGTCTCTAACAGTTTCTCTGCATGTCTATCCGTTCCTCTACGTCTCTAACAGCCTGTTTCTTCCAATCCAACGGTTGACATATATACGTCTCTAGTAGTTCTTCTACATGTCTATCAGCCTCTCTGCGCCCACCCACTCCTCTGTGTGTCTAACATTTTCTCCATATCTTTCTGATTTTTTTCGCGCATGTAACTCCTTTTTTCCAGATTCACCCCCGAAGAAATGCACAAACTGCCGCTGGGTTCGGTGATCGACCAGGAGAAACTCTATCCTCCGTATAGGGAGTCTTCCCCGCCACCAATCACAGTCTCCGAGAAGGAACAGCAGAGTGAGTTATTGTTTTCATTGGGAAAATCTGCCACGAACGGCATTTGTGCTAAAACCCGTGCGTAAAACCATAAATGCACGGAAAACCGTGCGGCAAACGGCATTTTTCTCAATTCATTCTTCATTTTCAGGGATGAACAACATGAGCACGCCCAAAAATGCGGCGGAGACGCCTTCGCGATCGGATTCCGTTCGAAAATCGGTGAGTTTTTAGCTACTCTGCGTCTCTGATGCCCATATCCACTGCGTCTCTAACCTCCTATTACCTCTGCGTTTCTAACCACCCCCTATTTCCTCTCTGTCTCTAACTCTTTTTCTTTCCAGGCCCGTCCCTCTTCCCGCCGCGTCCTCTACGTGGAATCCACCGACTACGACGACGAGTGATCTCCACAGCGAAATTCCGGCACACCAGCTGCCCTTTGATCTCCCTCCCCCACGTTTTGATCTATTTATTTTGTCATGTACAGTCGCCCGACTTTTAACTTTCCACGAGTTTCTCATTTCCCACGAATTATTCGCATTCACGTAAATTGTGGTTATGTGCCGAGGTATTCCAATGAATGTGCCCATTTGAGCATTTCTACCTTTCTTTCCGTGCGACCGGCTGTGAGTTCCTATTTTAAATGGAAACGTATGATTTTTGTTTAAAAAAAAGTGTGCGAAAGTGGCAGTGTTTGCGAATTTTGCGCGAAACGGCGATTTTTTTTAAATCCACGTGAAAATCAGCACTTTTGAAGCTTTTGCATTGTTTTGGAAGAAAAAAACTGCTCTACTAAGTAAATTCTTCATACAAAATGTTAAAAATGTCTCTAAGTCTGGGCTGCTTTAGACCTTTAACGAGAAGCTAGGCGCGCTTCGAGACCTATTAATTAACAATTGTTTACAATTCGTGCCTAAATTTCTCTGTCGCTTATTGGTTTTTCTGGTTTTTCGATTGGCATTTGGCAGTTTTCTTCAATTGAGATTCCAACAAATTTTTTGATTTTCTATCGAATTTGTATATAATTTTCGAGTCGGGCAGAGAACATTTGAAAACCGGGCCAGCCCGCGGCAGAAGTGTGCGTTTTCAGTGCGCCCGGCGTTTAACGAGCCCACCCCTTATGGGAAAACCGCGCCCTAGTTGCACTTACGTGTGCACCACCAATTTAAAACCAAAAGTTGCCATTTTGTTACAAAAGAGGGGGTTTAAAGACGTAATTTTGGCCATTGTTGACACCCTGCTGGTTTTAAACACGGTATATATGAAACTGATAACAAATAAATGAGGGTGCGTCATGGCGCCAATTTTTTTGCTTATGCTTGCACCCAAAAACTTGAAATTTGACACTTTGATACTGAATCGTCTTGGAACCCATCACAATCGCTACGAGATCTGGCTACTCACAAGAACACATATTTTCGGGCTTCGAACTTTACAAAACATGTAATTTCGAGAAAAAAAACATAACATATTGTGATTTCTCTCTCTCTCTCTCTCTCTCTCTCTCTCTCTCTCTCTCTCTCTTTGTCTTTGTCTCTCTCTCTCCCTAATCCCTCCGCCAAAACTAGTTCCTTCCATATCGGAAAACTGCTGTTTCGTCACACAGAGAAAAGTGAATCTATTTCCCCGTCCGTCGACCGACGCGAACCGTTCGCTAACCACTTTCGCTCGGCTGGCAGCACCAGCCCGATCGATAGAAGTATGTGTCACCAGGCGCAGTCCCACGTTGAAAACACGAATTAAGTTGTGAAATTTCCCACGAAACCGCCGTTTTTCATCGAAATCGCGTGAACCGAACCCTGAAATTAGTGTTTTCCCCGCCCAATTGTTGGAAAAGTGGCAAGATCTCCTCAAAGTTGAATTTTTATTTTTAAAAAAAATCATCGCAAATTCAATCTCCCCCACTTTTTTCTCGTCAATGCAGATTTTTGAAATAATAATTATTGTATTACAGCTTTCAATTAAAAACTAATGCTTCTTAATCGTATTTTTGTTAACGTAATTGAGCAATAAAACTCCAAGTAAATGAGTTTCAAGCGAAAATAAGGCATAATATCATTTTTCCCTCATTTCTCGCTCCGTTCTCCGTTTATAGCTCATTTTTATAGAGTTTCTTTAACAATATTTGTTTTAGGTAACATTCCTGTTGTACAAAATGACGACGACGCTGGGTTTCACCCGTCGCGATGACGCCGAGGTTGGTTTTTTTTTAAATTTGCAACCTAATTTCTTTGAAATTTCACAGAAAATAAGTTAAATCTCGATACTTAAATTTGAAGTGCAGAAAAGTGTTTGAAAATTGATCGAAAATTGAGGTATATTCAAAGATTTTCTGAGTTAATGCTTCAGTTTTCGTTTCGTTTCTCTTTTTTTAAATGAACTTTTGCTCCCATTACAAAAACCAACGTTTTGAATTTGAACAAACTAAATATACATTCTTTTCGAGCAACAACCTCATTTTAGATCGGTCTTCTGAGAGCGGAAGACAGCGACGATGAGACCACGGAGCGCACCACCAACAGGTAAGGCCAGTTTTTTGTAATTTATTTTGTTTATTTTGTGAAATTTTTGGTTAAAATTACTCAAATCCATTCACGTTTTCAGCCAGCCGATGTGGCCCCGCGACATGATCGGACGCAACCTGGACGCCAAGCTCGGATCCGTCGCCGGAGAGAAAGTCTCCATTCGTCTCGGTGGGGTTTTGACTGAACTTTGCACTTTTACCCTTTTTCGTTGCCGCAGTTTTGAATTCCGGGCTGGCCCGGCTATTAGTAATAGCCTATTACCAGGTGAACCCTGTCGTTTTCATGCATTTTTTTTGTATCGACATCTGGCGGCAGTTTTACACTTTTTAACCCGGTGACTTCTAGGCCTACTTACGAAAATACCCTCTCGCCGCGCTTTTTCAACAAAAAAGTTTTTATTGGGCTTTATTATCGAATTACTTTTTCAGGTTTCCTGCGCAAGGTCTTCGGTATCCTCTCCTTCCAAATCGTGCTTACGACCGCCATCTGTGCGGCCCTCTACGCCGCTCCCGGCACCAAGGACTTTATCCACCAGCAGTGAGTATTTTTTTATTCAACATCGTGGGATCTTTTCGCTTTTTTAAACAAATTTTCGCAGCCATTGGAATATTCTGGGGGAGGGGTTTAAAATTATCGCCATTGTGTTCTCTCGAATTCACGATAATTATGTGAATCACGAGAATCGAAAACACCTGGCTGACGCAAGTGTTTACAGCCCGCAGTTTATACATACATACAATCATGAGATCACTTTATATTTACAACTATATGTCAGTATTTACAATCTGTCTATTGTCACAGTATCAACGATTCTGTAGTGGAAGGGAATTAGACGGCGGTGTCGTCAAGTTCCTCGTCGAATTGGAAGCGCACTGTCGGCTCCTGGTGTTTCTCTTCTTGGCTGCGGATCAACTGAACATAAATTTTTAATTGGGATAAGTGGACGTTGGAGTTTTGTGCAAATTCATACCTAGGTATGGTATAGTCACTTCAACTCAGGTTATTGGGGTAATTCTTTAGAAAATGGAGATATTTAGGGGCGTACTTTTGTTTTAAGTAAAATTCAATTTGGAAGGGATGCAAATGCTATTTTTGCAATTTTCGCTCCGAATTACAGAATTATTTATTAGCGGCGTATAAAACGATTTACAGCTATAGCTAGAATAAGGTAGTGACCAACATTCAACAGAGAAAATCATTTGAATGATTTTTAAAGTCCGAAAACCTGTAAATCCTCGTGTCTTGTAAGCGGGTCGGACAAAAGGTAGTCCTCAACGATCGTCGCAAACTGATCCATTGACAAATGTCCGTTGGATGAGACATCCAACTCACGAAACACCTTCTCAGCGAATTCGTCGCTAAAGTCACCGAACTCTTTTGCGATGTACTGGAAATTCCTTTAAAAAAATGACAAAAGAATTCCCACCTTGAACTCGTTCTCGGTAATTATGCCGTTGCGATCCTGGTCGAACACATCGAAACACTCTCTGATGAGCTCGTCGTTGGTGGTTTTCACGATGGTTTGCGACTTTTTCATGCAAGCACAAAATTCGTCAAAGTCAATTTCTCCGTTACCATCGGCATCGACCTGAAAATGGGTTTACACTCAAAGGTTATTATTTTCCAAAGACAAATTTAGAAAAACCAAACAGACCTCTCGAATGACGTTGTCGATCTCGGCTTCGTTGGCGTGCATGCCGATGCTCAGCATAGCTTGTTTCAGTTCTTCGTTGCCTGCAAGATTGAGAAATGAACTGGGTGGTCTCTCACACCCATGCACGAGATTTCGGAATACCCTATGAACTATTGGAATATGAGTGCGCGAGGGTGAAAAAACTGCATGATAAACTACTGTTTTTAAGCATAGCTGAAGAAGTTTTTTTTTCAAGCATAGGTTAAATGCTTCATGTTGTCGAAGCAGCCGTAAACTTCTGGAAAATTAGTTTCGACATGTAAATAGCCTCATCGCTTTGGTGATATGTGAAAAGTTTTCTGGGCAGTTACATTTTCTTTAAATTACATTTATTACCTTTTTATGTAAAGAAATTAAAGTACTCACCAATTGCTCCCGAGCCATCAGTGTCGAACATGTTAAAAAGTTGACGATACTCTTTAAGCTCCTTTCTGAACCCCATTGTTTTCGAATTAATCTGCGGCGAAGGCGTTACCTTGTGTAGTTTGTGTCTTTGTCCTCGATACTCCTACTGGAGGGAAGTGTCCCCCTCGAAGAGGTTGATGTTTTTCTCCCAGTAGTTGGCTTCCCATCGCGTTTTTCGATTTGTCTAGCTACGCCGACCTTAGCCGATCGCATTGTGGGAGGTTTATCCTGAAATTCTTGTTTTGGAGTGCTTTGTGCAGTAGAAAGGTAATATTCATTATAAATAAAAAAAACAGAAAGCGGCCACATCGAAAGACGTGCGCTGTGTGAGCAGAACCACATGTCGCAGGCGATAAACTCTCGTCGTCACTCGACAAAAAACGAAAGTGGAAATTTACATAGAAGCCTTGTAACAAATAAGAGCAATTTTAATGAGAAGTAGGTTTTTCGGGTGAGATGGCTCCTGCGGACGGGAGTCATTGAATATTCGGAGGTGGTTAACACGCAAGGTGTCACCTGAATTCGTGTTGAGGTCGCGTTTCCTTAGTGATAAATGGCAGGCAGAGGTATAAATTGGCGCGAAAGCGATGTACGTAAACAATAATAATTGCGATAGTTTAGAATTTAAAACGTGGTTTTCGAACGTGAAAGCCGCGATAGTTTTACTTCAAAAAGGAAATCGAAATAACGTCTAACATCCTCGTGACGCAGACTGAAACGAGCCTTAAGCCTCCCATTTAAATACTCTGTTTTGCGTTGTGTTATGTGACTCTAATCGAATAGTGGTCGGTGGCTGCTGGGGGAAGCCGTTCTAATTCCACGCGCCTCTCTCTTGGCCCCACAGGCAATTGAGTTGCAATAATGGGAACCAGGGCAGGGGCAATTAGATTACCGGACGAGCTGTGCTCAGAACTTCAAATCTATTGCGATTTCGTAAGCAATTATCAAGTTCTTGGCTGCTCGTACCTTTGAATTGGAGCGCACATTGCTCGTAGACGAAGATGCGCTGGCTGGATGGTGTCGCAGGGCGATAGCGCCGGAAATCTGGCGCTTAATCGAGGAGCCGGGCATCGTTGATGTGGTTGAGTGGTTGTGGAGGATAGCACATCTGATACCGGGAGACATCGGGGCGGGGTATCCGGAGCTGTGAAGATGGAGAAAAGAAGAGGATGAGGGAGGTGTGTCAGGATATCAGCGATAATCCGCCCAGACATGAGTCAGAACGGATCTGAGGAATTAGCGCCATAGAAAGGCTTCAAACAGTTTCGGATTTAAAACGAAAACAAAAAAATTAAAGATCACAAGACACGTAGTTGTACTACATATGTGCATAACATAACAAACTCATTTTTAGATCATGGGTTGTATTCCCCTCTCTCTTCGCCTCGATGGGGCTCCTCATCGCCATGCACTTCCACGCGCGCAACGTGCCCACCAACTACATCCTCCTTGCCTCCTTCACCACTGTCCAAGCTCTCACTCTAGGCTGCATCGGTTAGTTTTGATATAATAACTCCTAGTCTGATGTCAAAATTTTTCAGTGTCGTTGTTCGAGCTGCAGGTGATTCTGGAGGCGGTGCTGCTGACGTCTGTGATCGTGTTCTCCCTGTTCATCTACACCCTGCAGTCGAAGCGCGACTTTGTCAAGAGCTATGCTCTCGGATTCAGTCTCATCGGAGTGCTCATGATGGCTAGCTTTATGCAGGTGAGTGAGGAGGGATGATTGCGTTAGAGGCGAAGCAGAAAATCGACAGAAAGGACCAGGCGGAGTAGCAGCGCCATTTTCAGATCTTCTTCATGTCGTCTGCCTTCAACTTCATGGTCAATGTGTTCGGCGCGGCGGTGTTCTGCTTCCTGTTGGTCATCGATCTCGACCAGATCATGCACCATCTCTCTCCCGAAGACTACATTCTGGCCTGCATCACGCTCTACATGGACATTATCAACCTCTTCATCCGCATCCTTCAGATCCTCAACGAGGCCCAGCGATAAACGCCTTCCCCGTTGCCAAATTATTTTCTCTTCTCTCACACAGTAGCGGGATTCACAGGTGTTCGTTCTATTTCCCTACCGATGACTAGTTTCCTCATTCTTCGTTGTACACACTTGTATATGATCGTGCACGGTTGCACATAAAAAGAGGTTTACAGACGTGAAATGTTTCTTTTTGGTTCCTCTACGATTGACTTTCACTGAGATAGAAGTTTTAATAACAAATATTTGCGAATAACACATTTACACCGCACCTAGCGATTTGGTGAATAAAGGGGTATCTAGAGGTTGTACGCTGGGTTTTAGAAAAGCGTCGATCGGGAATTTCTTATCATGGGTGGAAGGTAGGCGAAACTCTTGACCGAAGGCTCGGACCCATAATGTTGCTCCTGAAACAACTGACTTTTTTTTCAATTTATAAGCCACTAAAGATAATAAAAAACGCACCTAATTTATGGCCATCATATACGGGACAAGCAGCATGCACAGATTTTTCTTCTCTTCTATGTTCCACGTTCATGTTCAGCCAAACTAACACATCACCTTTACCAGGTTTCACATTCACGTTCAGGCGCGGGAATATTGTAGCTAAACATTTTTAAATTTTTATAGCAATCAAGAAAAACTCACATCCGCCATTACTTGCACTCTGCAAAATGAGCAGAACTGTGACAATTCTATTCCCTACTTCAGCAGCATCGGTAATGTCTGTAGTTTCAAGAAAATCAAAGTGGGGAGCGTAGTGACCCTCTTTGTGATAAGACATGACCTTAATATATATTTCCAACGAACATTTACGACAAACGTGGAAAGGCTCAGCATTGGATAAATCTACCGCAAGAAGGGTACGCTGTAGTTTGTTGAATATGATGTTAAAGGTTTCTCGTTCTTTATGTTGCACCTTTGTGTAGTTAGAAACGCTACTTGATGATAAAAGGGTAGGATTATTTGTGTCATTGGAAACAATTCTCTTAAAATCGATTATCCTTGTCAAATATATTGACTTACTGCTCTTATCAATTTCATTGACAGAGTTTCCTCTATTGCGCGATCACATATGTCGGCAGGAATCAGTTGGTGATACTTTAACAGAATGGGTTCCATACTCAATACCTCCACTTTAAAGAAGTGAAGTTTGTCGTGTACAACATAACAGTTCATGTCAAAACCCGCATCATAATGACAAATGACAGTGGTCGTACCTGGTTTGGTTGAGTCTCCGTTGACTGTCTCATTGCAATAATCAGTTAAAGAGCCCCAGAACTCTTGACCATCAAATGCTTAAATAAAGAATAAGCGCTTGCGGTGCAGCTGCGCAAATAAGGGGACACTGCGTGATGCTCGAACATCAGTACAGATTTACTAAGGGAATCGTTATTGATGTATACGGCTTGCATTTCTGCATGATATTGTTTTGTAAATGTTTGCGAATGGAAAATTTTTGTTGCCAATCCTTTTCCATGTCGTAGTTCACCTGGTGTAGTAGAAACGTTTTCAGTTTCAACATCTAGTATCACATCCTTCGAAGCGAAATAAAACACAGAGGAAATAAAAACTACTTCAATCAATACAAAAAGGATAGAAGTTCCACTTTCGCTGAATCCCATGAAGTTTGCAGAATAAATATCGAGAATGAAAGATTTGTATCGCACACTTTGAGATTTGCATCGCACTGTGTTGAGCTAGAACCAGTTATTTCTTCCGTGTTCAAACTTTTTGCTAGTGTATGCAACTTTTAATACAAAAATACAGTACTTGTGTAACACTAATTTTCATATTTATGGTTGCACTTTGAAAGATATGACTTTTAGTTCAAACGATTTTCATTAAATCCTGTTAATTTTCTGAAAGTTTTTAAAAGAAATTTATCTTGTTTTTATACGGTAAAAGCAGAGTCCATTTAAAAGAATAATATTTATTTATACAAATTTATCTAGGACCCGGTGGTTTGCAGAACATAGAGCGGTCTTCATATTGTGCATTTGGCTTCAAGAATTTTTCAATAGAAAATTTCTGTTCGGTGGTCGTTGGTAGACGGAATTCCTGACCAAATGCACGAACCCATAGCGTTGCTCCTAAAATAGGTTTGAGATTTTGTATGAGAGGAGTACGATGACCGGCACTCACCAATTTTTGTCCCATCCCAAATAGGACACGCAGCATGAAGAGTTTTCAAATCTTTATTATAGTTCACATTCATATTTAACCAGACTAAAACGTCTCCCCTGCCTGGTTTCACATTTATATCCAAGAAGGGAAAGATAGTAGCTGAATACATTTTATAACATCATTCACATAAAATACTAACATCCACCCTTTTTGGCTTTTTGCAGAATGGTTAATACCGTAACTATTCTGTTTCCTTCCTCAGAAACAGTGGAAACGACATCATCGTCCAAGAAGTCATAATGCGGTGCGTAGTGACCATCTTTGTTGTACGACAAAACCTTCAATAAAGTAAATAGATAAAAATAGCATTTTAATACCTGGAAACTCTCGGCTTTGCTAAGGTCAAGAGCAAGTAGCGTGCGTTGGAGTGTATTGAACATGTGGTTAAAGCTAACACGTTCTCTGTGTAGAACCCATGTGCTGTTGGCGACGCGGTTTGACATTAGCATTGTGGGATTGTTCGGATCTGTAGATACTACGGCCTGGAAAACAATAGTCATTTGAAGAAAAAAACCAGAAAGTAAATATACCCGTTGTGCATAAACTAACGCACCGCTCTCTCAAGCTGCATAGTTTCAACTTCTTCCAGAACTCTCTTGCATAGTCTTCTGTGAACTAGCTGATGGTATCGTAACAGAATAGGTTCTGTACTTAACACCTCCACTTTGAAGAAATGTAGTTTATCATTAACTACATAGCATTTCATATCTGATAATCAATTGGATAACACATAACAGCTATCGAACCTGGCTTAGTCCAGTCTCCATTGACAGTCTTATTGCATCTATTCAAAACGGGGCTCCAATATTCTTGTCCTTCGAAGGCTAAAGCTAATGGTAGAACGAAAGGAAACAGTAGCAGCATTCTGAACGGTGCTGCCCAGAATGAACAGTGCTGTTTCCGAGGTGTGCATCTGCTCAAACAATGTGATTGAAACCTTGCGTTTGGCTATTTCGCGCAGGGTGCCACTGAATCAATTAGGCGAGGAGCTATGCTTGTTTACTTTCGCTATAGTAAACCATTTACTCACTACTGAGCACTAACCTGGATTTTTGATATACCTCCAAATAAGAAAAATTGCATAAGCTAGTGTTTTACCATACTTGCTGTCGTTGATCCAAAAATAAATGGAATAAGCTAAAGTTTGTACTTTGATTAGTTTTTTCCGTTTTCTAACCTGACTCGGGTTTGATTTCTTCCCAATTCAGGCCTATTAAAATAGCAAAAACAAACGCGAGAAATAAATAAAAACGGGTGTTTACGAAGGCCAATCCCATGAAGATGCTCAACAAACTAGCGAGAGTGAACGATTAAAATCTTGCAGATATGCGAACAACCAGTTGCAACAAGCCGGACTATAAAGTTTCAAACAAATGTTAGCGGAATGTACATACGTGGTTGAAACCAGAATATAGTCCCTTTCCAATGAAAGGTCGGCGACGTCAGCTACCTAGATATTCACTTTTGTTGAATCATCGATGATTTGACACTTTGTAGAGAATAGAAAAATAATAGGCGAAATGGCACTGTAAAATAGGAGTGCCTAAACAATTAAACGATCCCGGCAGGATGTACATAACCCATGACGACCTGCTTTTGTTCCTCTTTTTCGGAAGCGCACTCTTCTTGAAAACTTTTTATCTTTGCGTTGAAAAAAACAATCATTTTACTGATTTTTTTTTCAATTGCAAAGGTTTTATTTTATTAACGCATGTGGTTTGTTGTCGACCAACTAATTAGAGTACTTGTTATACTGTCACTCAATGTCAGTTTTGTTGGAAGTAATTTTCTCATTTCACAGATCATGCAGAGCACAGTCAAATCATCTCGTCGCCTTCAAATTGGGCTTTTTGAACCAACACTTTGAATGAAGATAATTTTCACGTACACCGAAACACTGCACTTCCGAATCATCTTTCGTTCCCAATCATTATGCAGTAGTCTGTGTTAAAAACCAGTCAAATATCCCGATGGTCTTGTTAACAATTGAATTGGTAACAACCATTTTCGCAACATTTTTTGGTACCTTTGGAAACATTGCTCTTATTGTGATCACAATCAAAAGCAAAGACTTACATACGAAATGTGGTTTGTGATTCAGCGAATTTTATAATGTTTTGCTCAGGGTATATTCTTGCGATATTGTCAGTCTACAATTTGATTTTATTGTGGAACGACGTTCATTCAATGGTATGGTTCTAATGCTATTTATTTTTGATCCAAGATTATCATTTTTTTCTTAACATGTGTTTCAGTATTTCCAATTTTTCTTCCATAACGCTTTGTATCCACAATTTTGTTATCTTTTCAACTTAGTCTTCTTAGTTGCACAATCGATGGACGTCGGTTAATTGTATGATATATTATAGTAGATTTTTAGGTTTATTTATGGGTCATTACCGGGTTTGATCGAATTTTCTCAATTTGGAAACCAGCGCGGTTTGTGTCAATTTTATATAATTTTTAAAGTGATTTTAGATACGTAAGCTTTGATTCTGTGAATTATCTGATAGCATTGTGCGCTCCAGGGTTTTTCTTTTCGTTTGTGTTTTTGGTTATTTTTTGTTGTAAACACAAATCACTGAATTTTGTTCAGATTTGGGGCACTTTAACACTTTCGGAAGCAGCAACACCTCCAAAATGTTGGATGGCTTCTTTACCTTGCGTTATTGTTTTTGATTATTATGTCAACTTTTGTCGAGTTGCTGCATGTGTTTTATACGCAATCGTATTTTGTCGCGTGAGACAAATTTGTAAGTATTTTTATTTAGTGAAACAAATTTACCTTAGATTCAAACGATACCTCGTCTGCCGGTAAAAGACAGAAAGCTTTAGCTGGGAGTTTAGTGATTCGAATGGTTTGTTGTCTACTAATTATTTGAATGTTTGGTTTATTTTAAGATTTTGAATACTACTGCGATTGTACTTCAACAACTGCTGCAATTCACTATCTCCGTGTCGGCGAATAAAAACGCTTTTGCTGCAAGTGGCACAATGTTTAAATTCTTGGTTAATATTACATGGGCAGCAGACTTTTACATCTACATGTGGAGGAGCGAGCATTATCGAAAAGCGTTTAAAGAAGTCTTCTGCTGCAAAACCGCAAAAGCTGTGAGCATTATTGTTTCTTCGAAATAACCTATTAACATTATAAACACTGAATGGAACTTGTGTTAAGTGTTGTTAAAAGTGTGCTTTTAAAATCGAGAGTTCACATATCTTTCCAACCAAAGACCATGCCTTCCGTTGGTGTTAAAATCACTCTTACTCACGCACTCAATCACTCATGGGGATGAGTGAAGATTCTTATTACAGTTCAACGTAAATTTATTTTTTTTTTTCAAGGATTTCTGGAACTGCCAACAGTATTTGTAAACGATTGTCTTCTTTGACATCCAAATGTTCGTAGAAACGCTTTTCTGTATTGATCGCTTCGCCAAACATATATGTACAGATCAGCAGACCACGTGAGCTCAACTAAAAACAAAACGAATTGTGATAGTTGTGCCCGTACCTAGTAGTTTCAACAGTGAACTGCATGCAGCAGCAGTGATGTTCAACGACACTGCTGAAACAGTAATGCGAACCACTTGTTGCAGGAAAATTATCATTACGTTTAGGATCTAAATAGAATTTTAACGTTTAAACACTATAATATTACCATGCGAACTACTAAACTACCAGATAAAGCCAACTGGTTTTTGCTATTGCTAGAGGAGTCTCTGGAATCTAAAAACCTGGTGTTAAGTAACAAAAGAGCTTACACAGTTTTCTAACTCGGTAATAGACAACCGCGTACATAGCACACGAAGCCAATCGACATGTGGTAACGTAAGAGTCAAAGACCACAACAGTAAGTTGATCGGCCAGCCAGCACGATGGAAGTTCAGCACCATCTGACAATGTCAATAGACCCCAAATCTATAAAACGATTTGTAAAAAAAGAGAATAACAACACTACCAAAAATCCAAGTGATGCGCAACATCCAGGGAAGCAAAGGACGATCATATAAATGTACGACTTTGTTGTGGCGTATCTGAATGTTAATTTTATTGTGTTTCGGTAGAGATGAATTACAAAATTGGCTTCCAAATGGAAATAAAACGATCGACTCCAGTGACTACCCAGAGGTACACCTGAAAATAAAGTTCACTTCAAGAAAGAGAAACACATTACATCCATGGCCTGCCCAAAAACGTATATCATGTTGAAGACAAAACAAAAAATAGGCGAGCCCCCATTTGCCAGAGTTGTTTGAAAGTACTGAAAAACTTAATGTCTTCCAATGAAGCAATGAAAAACCAACCACAGATTGCAAGTTGTTACCCAGCAATAGTATGTTACTGAGTGACAAGAAAACTAGAATGTAACCTGAACACTCTGAAAGGTGAACCTACAGCGAAATATTTAAATACCGCATTTGAAGTGGAGTTCTTTGCATTTTGCAGTCATAAGTATTAGCGAAACGTTTCCAAATAGGCCAACCACTCCGGTTACAACGACATTGATCAAGTCGATAGTTAGAAGGACATCGACCATCACTGAAAGACCCACTTTGGCCCGTTTTGGCCCGGCCCGCTTCGGCCCGTCCACTCAGACAAGCTAGTCAAACTGTCACCCACGTGACCAAGGTTCGATCCCTGTCGGGACTCTTAATTTTTGCTAACGTAGATAAGTTTAAAAGTGTAATAGAAATATTGTAGAGATGTTTTGCGATTTAAAAGAATTTTTCATTGGACAAGTTTACAAACCGAGCCCAAAAGGGCCGGCGCTTCTCGTGAGAACTATGAGCGGCGCAGCGTTTTTGGTAAAGTCCATTTCCATAGGGCAGGGGCGGCTGTGGGGTGGGATAGCAGGGAGAGTGTACCACAGTGCGGCCTGGAATCACCGCTCTAGCGCTAAGCGGCCCTGATGCGGACGAAGGTCGATGAATTCAGAAGGCTAATACCCACGTATTGGGGATTTGACTTCTGGTAAGATATACGTAGATAAGGAATAAGTATAAATGCCGAAAACATTCTTCGTCGGTAAAATGATTTATTCTGGGCAAGTTTCGTTCCAGAAACTAGTCAATTTGCGTACTTTTGCTGCTGATAACAGTTGTTGTGGGGGGCATTTTATCCGGAAATAATAATTTCTGTTCTAGGCTTTTACGGTGTTCTTGAAACTTGAAAGTTCTACACCAGAAAAATAGTTGAATCAATTTCCTGTTTTTGAGGAGAACCCTTTAAATGATTCATTGAACTTGCGATAATTTAAAATAGAAACATTCAAGTAAATTGTTTGTTGATATAATGATTCACTATTCCAACGAGCGTAAAAATGAAAACAAATTTTTAACAAAATTTAAGCAATGAACTACACGGTACAAGACCGCTTCTGAAGGCGTTCCTTCACTTGACGTGGGTTGAATAGTTCAAAAGTTTATGTTTCTTGATGGGTTTTTCCCATGAACTCCTACGTGAGTTACAAATTCATGAGAGCAGAGACCTTTAAAAAAAGGTTAGCCGTCCAGTTTCACAATGAAGCATTTCTGTTATGAAAATGAGCTTTGCTGTATATCATACACTTTTACGTACCAAATAAGTTTACCGTCTTTGACCAAGTTCTCACAGAATTTATTGAATACACAGGTACGAGTGAATTTGATTGGGGAAATTATAGAATGGGTGGAAATATTTGTCAGTTTTGATGCGAAAGAAATATTAAGGGCTTGTAAACGTGAGAAATTTTGTTTAAAGGGATCCAAATCTTTTTATTGACAACTTCATTTATTAGATATTGTTTATTTTCTGTATTCGGCAACGAAAGGCGAGAGAGCGCGGGAAATGAGGAGACGCAGAATGGCGCGTTATTCAAACGATATTTTCGACAGAACTTCAGGCGCTCCTAATTTGGTTCACTTTGCTCCAAAAAGTTGAATTGGGACACTTTTCGGAATCAGAAGAATAAGATCTAATCATTTATCTCAAGTTAAGAAAAAATCATTTTAGTTGAACCTATTTTACTAAAATCCCTATAATTTTTTTTTAAATGTATTAAAAATAAATTTTAAGGAGATTTTAAAGGAATCAGCATGCTTTAAGAATGAAAAAATCAAATTCTAGGCTAATAATCAAACACTGTGCGAAAAAAACGTTGCTTGTAGGGTGTGAATAACCATATATAGCCTTCGCCAAACCAAAATCGGGGAGAAAAAAACCGTTTTTTTCTCTCTGTCTTCGCTTTTTCACGCTCTTTTTGTCTGCGTATTGCACGAAGGCTGCATTAACGCTGTTTTGGCAGGATTCCAATTTAGAGACAGCTAAAGTCCTGTGCTGTTTAGATCTAAACTCTTTGAAGACTCTTTTAAGAATTCCTCGCAAGTTTAAATGGTACAGAAACTGAAAAGTCTATCACACGGGCGACAAGGGTTCGATTCCCGCCGGATGCACCAAAGTTTTCTTTTGAAAGGCAGGAACACGAAAATGAAAATGGACCTGTCCATCACGTAACTCAAATGATAGAATGTCATTTTTTTAATGTGAAATGCAAAGTTCATTTCATTTTTCGTGGGCCTCTACCTTTAAGGCTTAAGGTTTATCGTACGGTGAACGAAATAGAATTCTCAAAGAGGGGCCGCAGATAAATGGCTTTAGATGGAAAATTCCATTCGTCCTTGTCGTTTGGCCGAACGATACTGGCTGTGAGGAAGTCCGCTGCTCTATTAAAACAAAATTTCAAAGTCCGAAGTAGTAAACGTTTGTGAGTTTCTCACGGACTAATGCATGGTGGGCACACATCACAGACACGACAGATGCACCGCGTCTGAGAATATAAATTGAGTTGGGAAATAACTCAAAAGAAGTCACAAACAATTTCAAACGGAAATTTCGCCAAGCATAACATTTTGATCGCAGTTGATTAAATTTAAACAACTCTCAATATCTGCATGATTTCCACGTAGAAATATCTACTCAAGCAGAAGAATTGTGACTGCAGTGCGTAGGAACTCCCACGTGCAAACGTGTAGTATTTGATTAAAAAGTGTTCTTTTGGAAAGTTATTTTAAAAATCAGGGTGTCATTTGACTGTGCGTCATAAAGTTAATTTTCTAACCTTAGCATTTTCACATGATGCATTGCGGGGTATGTGTAACTTGCAGAGAAAAAAAAGGTATTTTTGAAGAGGGAACAAAATGACGCGTAGGAAAAATGAGATTCGTAAATGCCTATCTCTCTATCCCCCGATCTCTTTCTCTCTCTCTCTCTCTCTCTCTCTCTATATATATATATATATATATATATATATATATATATATATATATATATATATATATATATATATATATATATATATATATATATATATATATATATATATATATCTACACCTTACTGTCACTCCCTATTTTCTCTCCCTTTTCTTATTCTCTCCCTTTCTCTCCCTTCTCTCTCTATCCCTCTCTCTCTCTCTCTCTCTCTCTCTCTCTCTTACTTGCTCACTCACTCACTCACTCACTCACTCACTTACCTCACTCACTCACTCACTCACTCACTCACTCACTCATATTCTCTCTCTCTCTCTCTCATTCATTTTCACTTGTCTCTATCGATCTCTCACTCGCACTATCTCTCTGTCTAAGTTTTCCCTCTCTCTTTTTAAGGCTTTTCTATTAAAACTTTAATAATCACACAATTTTGAAATTCAATTGTGTCTCGTTGATGGTGTAATCCTAGCTCCGAGATTTTTCTTCTTTCCACGAATAGTTTCCCAAAACGCATTTCTATACTGCCCACTTCTCCACATATAAATGTAGAAATCAGAAGACCAAGTTGAAAAAACTGAAACTTTCAAAATTCAGCTATCAATTTGTAATCAAACCTAGAAGATTTAGAAGTGTGTAGAAATAGATAACAGCTTCATGAAACGATGAGTCAACTAGATATCTTACTGCGATTTGAAGAATAATCGTGAGCACATTTAAAATCTGTAAAAATGGAATTATTCATACATTTTCTGTATTTTTTTACCATTCTCACAATTAAACTACCAGCTATAGCCATTTGTTTCCTGGAAATCACAGAACTGATGTCTTTGAAACCTGGAAGTGAATTATTTTTTTCCGCAATTTCATATCCGTTATACAGAAAACAATATTAAACTTACACATTTTTCTCACTTGCCGGTAGACCTCGAAATACAAAACGCATGATAAGCCACGACAGAGAAAGACAAAAGTGTCAAAAGTTAGCACAATCGGAATAGGCTCGAAAATGCAGTCGGGAGGGCTAGAAGAGTCTAAGAGCGTGAGCCAACCCCAAACCTGCAAATTTTGTAGTTTGGTTTGAGTTGTGGTTTAAATTACATACCGCAATACAAACTGATATTAATATGCCGGGGGTACACAGCAGCAAAATGTATTTGCAAGGAGAAAATGAGCCGTACCTGAAAATGGAAAATAGATGGAAGGGAAGACAGATACAGATAAAGAGAAAGTGGAGATATAGAGAGACTTAGACAAAGAAAGAGACTTATACATATCGGCAAAGTAGTAAAAAAGAAACGGACAGATAGAGATAGACAGAGAGAGGGAGAGAGAGAGAGAGAGTGAGAGAGAGAGAGAGAAAGAGAGGCGCAGAATAAATACCAACAAGAGGAGATATGCTTATAGAGCTTAGGTAGAGACAGAGATTTTGGCCAACAAAATCTTGAGTCAGAGATAGAGACAGAGACAACAAGGCGCAGGTAGAGAGGGACAGAGGGTGAGAGAAAGGGGAAGGGCAGAGATTGAAACAAAATGAGATAGAGAGAGGTAAAAGAGCTAAATACAGTGCGTTCAATAAGTATAAGTTCACCCCATTTTTTCGAATTTTTGAAAAATTGGCTATCCCTGGAAAAATGAGACCATGCCCAATCGATTCGTCATAAAAAATGACCCCCGGGCGCCGAACATGAAATTTTTAGATTTGCATATCACTAATTTATTCAAAAATGTCGAAAAATTGCCGTTCAATAAGTTTAAGTTCACTTGCTAATGGACACCGAAATTAGCAAATCCGGCATCCACCAACAATCTTTTGGGGCTCCGATGAACATGCCACTCCACGTTCAACATTTCCGAGGGATTCCAGCTCATGTTGGACGAGCATTCTCGGATTCTGGCCTACAAGGGATGCTTTATGCTCAACTGTCAATTTTCTCGTTTTGACGTTTTCTGTGCTTTATCAGCCGATTTGGGAAGAATTCGGCCTGTTACGGGCCTAATTATCGTTCGGGATGGCCTAAAAAGATTTTCCAACGTCATCTGACCTCTCGAAGCTCTCATCTTTAGAAAACACAAAATCATAAAGCAGCCCTTGTAGGCCAGAATCCGAGAATGCTCGTCCAACATGAGCTGGAATCCCTCGGAAATGTTGAACGTGGAGTGGCATGTTCATCGGAGCCCCAAAAGATTGTTGGTGGATGCCGGATTTGCTAATTTCGGTTTCCATTAGCAAGTGAACTTAAACTTATTGAACGGCAATTTTTCGACATTTTTGAATAAATTAGTGATATGCAAATCTAAAAATTTCATGTTCGGCGCCCGGGGGTCATTTTTTATGACGAATCGATTGGGCATGGTCTCATTTTTCCAGGGATAGCCAATTTTTCAAAAATTCGAAAAAATGGGGTGAACTTATACTTATTGAACGCACTGTAGTAGATTGAGAGAGACTTAGGCCCGTTAACATTTCTTTTGCACTTTATTCTTGCGCTTTTGCACTTTTTCCTTGCACTTTTCCCCTAACCGGTCGTTCACTTTTGCACTTTTCACTTGTTTTTGAGTTTAGCATATTTTCTTTCATTTTCTCTCATCACAGTCTAATGCAGATACTCTACTCTTGTTTTATCCTCATTTGAATTAATTCAGACTTGATTTGCTCTTACGCTAATTACTAAAACAAGAAAAAAGTGCAAAAGTGCGAAAGTGCAAGACAAAAGTGCAAAAGAATATGTTAACGGGCCTTAAGTTAGGCTAAAAGTAAGAGAGAGAGGGGAGAGAGAGATAGAGAGAGCCGGGGAAAGGGATGCGCAAAAATCCACAGACAGAGAGATATTAGCCAACAAAAGATGAAGTCAGAGATAGAGACAGAGGCAACAAGGCACAGGTAGAGAAGGACAGAGAGTGAGAGAAAGGGGAGGGGAAAGAAGAGAGAGATAGAGATATACACCCCGTCCAATAAATATAGGGACACTTTATTTTTGAGATTTTTAGACAATTTCAGTTAGTCGCGGAGACACTTTTCAAAGTGGATTTTTAAGGGTTTGTGAGATACATCATTGGAAAGCCCTGCAAAAATTGCCTTGAAGCGTGGTTTTTTTTCTTTTTCCGAAAAATTCCCTGTTCGTACAGAAAAACTGTGCAATTCAAATTTACCCTGGATATACAAAGAAACAAAAATGGAAAATAGCAAATTTTGATATCCGAATAAATCACTTTTTCGTATTACACACTTTTTCTCGCTTTTCTGTTCCACCCGGAAATTTTTCGAAAAAAATAAGAACAAAAACAGACAATTTTTCAAGGGCTTTCCAATGCTGTATCTCTCAAAACCTCAAAACGAAAAAAACTCACTTAAAAAGTGTTTTCGTTTGCTCTCTGTGTCGTTTGCTAATTAATTTCTCACTTCAATGTTATAATCTGTTCGTAACTTCACGCTCTAACCAATACATTACTCATAACCTATCAAATATTCTAAAATGTTTTTTTTTAAATATATAGTTTCCCTTTTCTTATTGAACCGAATGTAGATACATAGAACTTACAAACTTGGTTTCTTAATGGATATCAATCTATCCACACCTGTTATTAGCATTAGGTACACCTAAATTTTCAATGTTACAAAGTATTATTTGCCATTACCTCCATTGCTTGAAGAACGACATATGTCAAATTCGCCGGAAAGCACCATATTCTTGAGCCTGTGACTTGAAAAACGTACAATAGCTGGAAAAAGAATGAAATACTGAATAAAAAAATATCTTTACCACAAATTGATAATGATTCCATAACAGGAGTAAATTGCAAAGTGACAAAAGCGCCAATATATACCCTGAAATACTGTTCATTAAGTTTTTTGTTAAAATAAGATGTTACCTCCTTTAAAAAGTAAATCCTGGGATTTCACACTCATCATTATTAGCATAATATTGCCGAATGTCCCCAGCAATCCAAAAATTAGGGAGTTTATGGAATCGATTAATAGTGACATTTTAGCCGTTTCTTTAAATAAAAAAAAAGCAGCGGGTTACTCGTATACTTCCTGAAAATACGTGCAGTCGAAGTTACGCGTGCGAGTTTATAAATTAAAAAAGTAAAGTTTTCCGGGAGGAGTTCACATGTACGCAACTAGTCATTTGCGTCACTTTCTGATTCGCCCTTCACACGTCAATGACTTATCATTAAAAGCAATTAAATAAAATTTGCAGGAAAATCAGACGAAAAAAAAATTGACGTTTGCATTACTCACCCGTTATTTTTCTTTCCTATCTCTCTCTCTCTCCATTTCTCTCTCTCTCTCTCTCTCTCTCTCTCTCTTTCTCATTATCTCTATCTCTTACTGTCTATGTCTTTCTTTTCGTTTTTTTCTCTCTATGGATATTCTTCTGTCTAACTCTTATTGGGTCCGTCTGAACCGCCGGGTTTCATTTTTAACAGATTTTAAACTGATTTAACAGCATCTTGCCATCGGCAGGTTCAATTAAAGTGAAAAATAGCATTTTGATGAAAATTTGGGTAATAGTTGAATAGGTGACTCCATTTTGGGGAGGGGCCAATTTGTAAAAAAAAAAATAATCGACTTTGCAATGCGTTTTGGTTTACAAACACATCCAACGGGAATTTAAAACACTTCTAGATCAACAATTCGCCAGATGTTTTGATATATTTTCCGCGTTCTGTTATCATACAAACAAATGCATTCTAAATATTTATGTCTCTCTTTCTCTGTCTCTCTTTCTCTCAATGTCTCTGTTGAATCTTTAACACTATTTTCTAGGTCTCAGGATATCTCTCTATCTCCCTCTCTCTGTTACTCTTACTTTCTCTGTCTGTGTCTCTTCTTCTCTCTTTGTGTCTGTCACTCACTTACACTAAATGAAAAAATAATAACATTACAAAATTGTGTAAACTATGGCATTATTTGCTAGAAACTGTCATCTTTGGTTGTGATTTGTGAGCTGAAAGCAAAATTGATGCCCTTGTTCGAATAAAAACGAACTGTTTAAAAAAGAGCCATCAATGCAATTTTCAAAAAACTATACCGCTCGTTAACGCAGAAAGTTGTTGCTTGGAGAGATGCGATACTTTTGGGCTCTTAAAATGCTAGAGAGAGAGAGAGAGAGAGAGAGAGAGAGAGAGAGAGAGAGGGGGGAGAGAGAGAGAGAGAAGTATTCAAGCCACGTCGTTTTTTACTCGGGCGTTTCGAGAATGCGACGCCGGTTTGGGCACCAAACCGTGAATGTATACAACCGCGTCATTTTCCATTCTCGTTCGTTTTCTTCTGCCTCACCAGCAATGTCTCCAGAAACCCTACCACCAACTTGCCCGATTGCCTCCCCCATAAACCGGCACTCTTTTTACGAAAAATTCATTCCACACAGCTATATTTGCACCAGTACGAAATCTATTTACAAACTGTATTCGTATAAACTGCATTCGTATAAGACAGGAGCTTAGGGTCCTTCGGCTTAGAGGCTGCTCTTCACATTCCTCACGGCGTCGTCGAAGGCCTTCGCCACGTACTCTACATTCTTCGTGTTGAGACCGCAAATGTTGATGCGGCCGTCCTTGAGCAAGAATACCTTGTGCTTCTTCACCAGATGATCCACCTGCTCCGCTGAAATCGATCGTTATAATTAAAATACCATAAAAAAGGAGCGGGGAGAAAGAAAAACAAAAACGAACCGGTGAGTCCGGTGTAACTGAAGAGTCCAATCTGCTTGGTGATGTGCTCCCACGAGCCGGGGGTTCCCAGGGTCTCCAGATGCTGCCTCAGCGCAGCCCTCATCTCCTTGATTCTGCTCGACATGGTCTGAAATGGTGAAATTAGCAAATTTGTCTGCGTCTCTGCCAACCACATATTTTTCTATGCCTCTCTCCGTCTTTACTATCTCACTGTAAATCTTCGTCTCTCATTTGTCTGCAGTCTCTGAGTCTTCTCAGGTCTCTTTCCAGCTTCTGTGTCTGTAACCCTTTCTCTCAATAAGCCTGCGTCTCTAGCCACCCATTGTCTATTTCTCTGCATCCTTATCCACCCATTTGTCTATTTCTCTGCGTCTCTACCCACCCATCTGTCTGTTTCTCTGCGTCTCTAACCATAAATCTGTCTATTTCTCTGAGTCTCTACCACCCATCTGTCTATTTCTCTGCGTCCCTAATCATCCGTCTGTCTGTGCCTCTGCGTCTCTAACTACCCATCTATTTATCTGCGTCTATAACCACAAATCTGTATATTTATCTGTCTCTAACCACCCATCTGTCCTTTTACTCTAACTCTCACCAATTGTCTGCGTCTCTGGCCCAACTTTTACTCTCTGCGTCTTTGTTCTGTTCATCCTGTCTGCGCCTCTAATAATCCCTCTATCAATCACCTCTCTCTGAGCTTCTCTAACCCCTCTCTCCCTCTCACCTCAATGCACTCGTGCCACTGCTTCCTCAGCGCGGGGTCCGTGAGCACCATGTGCACGATGCGTGCTCCGTGGCTGGGAGGGTTCGACCAGTTGGCCCTGATGATCAACGACATCTGCGACTTCACTCCTTCCAGCACCTTCGGCTCCTTCACGACCATCGTCAGGTTGCCCACCCTCTCATCTGAAATTCCGCTTTATAATGGCATAACTCACTTTAAAGACCAATTTCCACTAAAAACTCACTGTAAAGGCCAAAGTTCTTGGCAAAGGACTGCGCCACGACGAGTTCCAGACCCTGGTCGACAAAGTAGCGAATGGCCCAGGCATCGGCGTTCGGGTCGCCGGAGGCAAAGCCCTGGTAGGCAATGTCGAAGAAGGTGAACAGGTTGCGGCGCTTGATCACCGCGGCGATCTGCTTCCACTCGTCCTGTGTGGGGTCCATGCCAGTAGGGTTGTGAGCGCAGCCATGGAGCACCACCACGGATCTGCAAAACAAAGAAATATAGATTTTTATAAACGGAAAATGGGAATTTTTTTTATCAATTCCGAAGGATTACTGTAGCCTTCCATAATAACACGAATTAGTTACTGTATCACATACAGAAATTCAGGTAGTGTTACAAAAACTGTACCGTAAGTTACGGTAAGTTGTTTGGGATACAGTGACGGATAATGTAGGTTACCGTAATCATTACGCTATTGTCAGTTACCGAATCGAAATAGAAACCCTTGGATTACGGTAGTTTTAAAATGCAAATAAGGGTTACGGTAGCTTATGCCCAACTTATAATACGCAATCCGGACTGGGGTACGGTAGCTTTCCCCCCAAATTATACAGAGACCAGTAGCTGGTTCCGGTAGTACGGTATCCATGGGTGAATTACAGTATCACTGAACACTTACAAAAGGGTTACGGTAACTTTCCACTACGCCTGCTTTACGGTATCCGCTAATAGTGAGTAAAGGTTACAGTAAGAAAGAGATACCACGATTCCTAGAATATTCCACAGGACTACGGTAGCTTTCTCACTGCAGTAAACAGCGGGTGTCACATGATTACAATAGTATAGTACCCGCAGGGGTACGGTATTCCATAATTAATCGACTGGTACCAAGATGGTCCCCTTTCACAACTGATTCCAGAATATTACGGTATTACGCAGCCTTACAGCAGGGTTACGGTAAAACTCTACTACACTTGCGTTACGATACCCGTGTCAAGGTAATTTAGCGGCCGTAGATGATCACCGTAGTAAGACATTTGCAGGGGTACGGTATTCCACATCGATTAACGATCGACGTAGTTACGGTAACCGCGGTCACCTTTCACAAGTGATACCAGAAGTTTACGGTATCACTCTGAGTAACGGTACCGCCTCATATCATTTTAAGGTTACGGTAAGAACGCTTACGGTACCTCTCAGGCGCGGCTTCCAAATCGGCCACCATCTGCTCGATCGTCACTCGGTTGGCCTTCGTGTCGTAGTACTTGTAGTCGTTGATCGAGGTGAACCCGGCGCTCTTGAACACCATCTTGTGGTTTCCCCTGGAAAAGTGACAAGTATTTAAGATTCTCCAATATGAAGCAGCCTGAGGCTCCCTACACGCGGCCTGAGGCTGCCCACAATGAACAAAATCACTGACCAGGTCGGGTTGCTCACGTAGACCGTGTCCATCTTCAGAATCTTCGTCAGGAACTCGGCGCCGCAGCGCAGAGATCCGGTTCCCGAGAGGGCCTGGACGCCGGTGGTCTGAAATTATCCCATTTTCGAGGCTTAGAGGGGATTCAAACCGACCGGCCCGCAAAAAAAAGAAACAAAAAACTCACGCGTCCTTCTTTGACGGCGGCGCAGTCGGCGCCGAGGAGGAGCTCGGTGGCGGCCTTCGTGAAGGGCTCGAAGCCCAACACGGGCAGGTACTCGTGGTTCAGCGAGTGGTCGGCGGCCAGACGGCTCTCCGCCTCCCTCACGACGGGCAGCACCCACGGCTTGGCCTCCTCCGTGCGGTAGGCTGAAAAATCATTAAATGTGTTGCCAAAACTACTTTGCCTCATTGTGCCAATGTCTCGATGTTGTAATTACAGGTTAGAATGCGATATAGGATACTCGCGCGATGTACGCAGCTAAATGGGCCAAACTAGCTTTAGACCCACAACTGAATTAGCCGGTAATGGAGGCTTAACTAACCAAGTTTTGGGTAAGATAGTTAAGCCCCCCCCCCAAAAGAAAAAAAAGATAGTTAAGCCCCCCCCCCCCCAAAAAAAAATTCTAATTGGTACCTCAACCATTGTGCGTTACCAAAAATGAATTAGAAGTAGTTGGGGGGCATGACTGCATAGGGTTGAGGTACTATAAGTAAGCCCCCCATTCAAATTGAGCACCCCATTCTTAGACTTTACCAAAACTGAACTACACATGGGGGTTGGGGGACTTAATTGAAAAGCTTCTCGATACTACAGGTAAGCCCCCCCCCAATTCCAATAGAGGCCCCACACTTAAACGTCACCAAATTCCAGCCCCACCCCACACGCAGTGCGATGAATTTTGAATCATTCCCGAAAGTTCGCTCGAAAATTCCGCCTTTCCGAATGAAAATGGGTTGATTTCCCATGTTTTTCGTTGTTTGGCCGCAAAGTGCGTTTTTCTTTGTTGTTTGCAAAGTGGCCGCGCGATGATGGTGTAATAGTGAGGCATGCGCAGGGGGTTCCCCCGCTCACTTCCGGCACCTGTTTGTAGGAAATTTGAAGAAAAAAAGGTTGTAAATACAAGAAATTTCTTTCGAAAAAAAAACAATATTTCACTCGAATTTCCAAATGTTCCCCAAAAGCCCTCACCTCCAATGGTGAGGTTGACCTTGCGCTCGTCGGTCTCGTCCATGTATAGCTTGTTCATGTAGAACACCTCGATGGGAGGAGCCACAGGGATTCCGTCGAAGAAGGACATCGTGCTCGGCTCGCGCTTAAAGTCGGAGATCTGGAATGGGATTCTTATAAAAATTAGACCAAAAATACAGATAAAGGTTCATAAGAGTGATAAAACTCGGCAACAAGATACAACACAAAATTGGGCACATAACGACAAAATCCTAGCTTTTCCCTTATCAAACTGCGTTTGGCATCACTCCCACTCTCTGTGATAAGAGACAAGTCTAGTCTGGCAATGATCCAACCAAAAAACGGTGATATTGACATAATACCTTGGTACCTTGAACTTGAAATTCAGCTAGAAATTACGGTAAGTATGGTCAGCATCCAGAATACAGTATTTAAGCCTACAAAGTTCAACGACAAATGGGAAAATTCACGTACACGGATAGCTTCGCTGTGAAAAGCTACGAAAGTCACGTGGGCGCTTTTCGAAGCGTAAGGACTGCCCGTAAACGATAGGAAAGACACCAAACTACATTTTCTTACAACCAAGTTACAAATTTTGTAGCAAACAGGTCAAAATGCATGTCACAGGCGACACATCGGTTATCTTTCCTACAAGATATCGCATAATTTCATCTTTTGAGCGGCAAAAAATCAAATAAGGCCGGAGATAAGTGCAAAAATAGAACGAGGTAGAGGTCAGAATCCAAAATCGGCGGCAAATCGGCTCTCGCCGGATTAAAGGACTGGTTTCCGTGGTCAATTAAAGGTCTATTTGCTGGTAAACACCGTGCAGAACCTAAATACCTCACTTTACCTTAAATTAAAAACTTAAGGAACCTAAAAATTTAAAACTTTAGCGAAAGGGAAAAGCTGAAAAGGGGCGCACACAATTATGCAACCGAGCACACGTCAACTTGTAAACACAGTGCACGGACCCCTGCAGTGAAGAGTATTTTTGTATTTGTTACAAAAAAAGCTATAAATGAGTTTTTTGTTTCGTTAATGAATTTAAAATGGAGCGCTTCGGGAAATGGAATATGAAAATGTCAAACTGTGAAAATTGACGCTATATAAACGAGGTGACCTTTCCAATTCACATGGAAACCGGTTAACCAACACAAAGGCAGCAGTCGGGGAGGTAAACGTGAGTTTTCGGAGGCTGGGGGCACATATCGACGCATTTTGTTGGGCGGGAAGGAGGCATGCGGCAGCCGGCCTTTGACCGATAGAGAGAGACAGAGAGAGAGAGAGAGAGAGAGAGAGACAGAGACAGAGAGAAACAGAGAGAGGGAGAGAAGGGTAGGCAGAGGAAGTGAGAAGTGATACCAGTAGCGGAGGATAGTCCTTCACAATAAAAATCGTGCCAATCTCCTCTTTTATCGCACGTTCGGCGTGGGGTGACCCACGCTATCTGCGAATTTGTCGGTAGATTTGCTCATAGATTGGTGCGAAATTTAGTGTAGAACTGCTGTCATTGAGAAGACCGGTTTTGTGCAATCAGAGGGTAGTTATATCGCGAGGGTAGAGTGAAGTAACAGGAGGGTAGGGGAAAGAGTAAAGGACAAAAGATTTGTAGAGAGTCCATTCTTATCGGAAAAGTGCTGAATCAGTAAACGTGTTTGTTCTGCTTAAAGATACCTCTCGGTCAGAACTGTGTATGTGAGTGAGAAAGAAGGAGAAAGAGAGAGAGAGAGAGAGAGAGAGAGAGAGAGAGGGGAGAGGGAGAGAGACAGACAGAGAGAGGGAAAAAGAGACAGCAACAAAGGCCAAGGTAGAAAGATACACCTAACAAAGCAACAGAAATGGGAGAATCTGTCGTAAAGACCGTTGTTTTCAATTTTAAAAGTAGCGATCTCTGCCACGTACAAAAATCAATGCCCAGTGCGACTCGACATGATTCACGAAATAATAAACGGTACGGGCGCCCATAAACATAGACATTGTTCGAAAAACACCGAGCGGAAATCAAAACACATCATTAATGGCGTGATGAAGACATTCTGTCTATGTATTCACACTCTTCCTATATTTTACTTCCGCTTAAGAAAAAGTGAGTGTGTGAGTGTGTGAGTGTGTGAGTGTGTGAGTGTGTGAGTGTGTGAGTGTGTGAGTGTGTGAGTGTGTGAGTGTGTGAGTGTGTGAGTGTGTGAGTGTGTGAGTGTGTGAGTGTGTGAGTGTGTGAGTGTGTGAGTGTGTGAGTGTGTGAGTGTGTGAGTGTGTGAGTGTGTGAGTGTGTGAGTGTGTGAGTGTGTGAGTGTGTGAGTGTGTGAGTGTGTGAGTGTGTGAGTGTGTGAGTGTGTATGTGTGCTAAAGCGAGACGGTAAGGGGAAACGTTGAAACTATATAAATCTGTAAAACGTTCACTTCACGTACTGATAAGCAATGTAGCAAAAACAATACCGGGTGTTCCCTTCAAAATTGAAACCCCCTTGGTCCTGAGGTACAATCGATCGTATTTCCACGTGGTACCCTTCCCCCGATCGACACAGGGGGAATCAATGGCAAAAGATCGGATTATGCCCGCACTGCACAAGTTAATCCCCGAATACATTTCCCGGCAAGGCCCCCTGTCTCACACGCCCTTCCCTCCGTTCCTGAATCCCAAAATTTCAAAATGTTTCATAAACTTTCAATTGAAACAACTCTACTCTCCTTATCAGAGGCTTTCGGGGGATAAGAGTGTTGTGGTGCCGGGGCCCCCGTTATCGAAGGGCGTCACGGATCCCGCATTCCCAGGCCGCGTGGACTCTCCCAACAAGGACAACTTTATCGCACAAATACGACTTGTACGCTTGTTTTTGGTTTTGATTGTTCTAATTCCCAACGCCTTTCCCTAAGACTTTCCTGTAACCCATGCCTTGCACACTCTTTAGCCAGTTACCTGTAGAAAGTGACATTTTTGAATTTTCAACCCATTTAAAGGGATTCCTAGGGAAGTTTTCTGAATCTTTTGCTACTGGAGACTTTTTGCAGGCTGGAGCGGCTTTAGGAAAAATCATTTCAATTGAAATGGCTCGATTAGCACACTTTCTATCACAAAAGTCCCCTGAATGTCCCTTTAAAGTGCAACCCAGCTGTTTCTCTTATTTGCTAATTCGACTGCCTTCCGGTGCAATTCAATGTTGCCCTACTGAACTAGTATTGCGTGGCTTTGCGTTAAACATAAGATGGTTCTATGATAAACATCTGACACTCAGGCAATGCTTGCAGTGAATTGTGACAAAGTAGCTTTGCGCATTAGAATATCAACGTAACTTTTAAATAAACTTGTCAGTGAAATTGAAGTGGAAATTGTGTACAGCGCTTGTCTCAGGATCTGGATGAAACATGCTACCACAAAAAATGAACTTTACGTAAAAAATAATTTGTTTTAAACTCCTTTATCATTCCTGCCAAAGTTGTTTATAATTAGCGCAATGCTAAAATTTCACCTACCATCGTTACCTGAGTATTCATTTGATTTGATTTCAACGTTTATTTGATTTGAGTTCAACGCAACAAAAAAAACGAGACTACGCTTTATAGGAAACCTTTGGCACAGTTAAAAAACGAACGAAGCTGGTTTGATAAGGCATAATCACATTTTTGCGCTTCACTTGATCAAATGGACAAATTTTGTTAATTTTTTTGTGTTGAGTTTTATCGCTTTCAAACAAAGTTACGTCTCAATGCAACATTTGGAAAGTAGTGCTAACGCAAATTCATTTATCGGCAAACTTTCTTGGTTAAATTTTGATGACTTAACGCTAAATTGAGTATAAAAAAACAAAACTGTTGCAAAGTTGGAATCCTGCCAAAACAGCCTTAATGTAAAATTCGTGAGATACGCAGGCGAAAGAGCGTGCAAAAAGCGAAGACGCAGAGAAAAAGCGGCTTTTTCTCGCCGGTTTCCGTATGGCGGCGGCTATACTAAAACTACGACACGGAAACATTGGCACGCTGTGACAATAGAACGAGAAGTAGATCTACCCGAAACAAGGAAGCAGTGTACGAAACTTATTCGAGTTTTCTACATTGCGGGCAAAAAAGAGGAGGGATACATTAAGAGAGAGAGAGAGTGGGAGAGAGAGAGAGAGAGAGAGAGAGACGAGAGACGAGACGAGACGAGACGAGACATAGGTGCAGAAAAGGAATAAACGTCTCTTCACAATTACGCGCAAAGAACGTGAAAGGTTAGTGTATGCGAGCAAAGCGCCCTTCTCAAATTTCAGTGTCACCCGCCGATCATAGCCACGAGGTCTCTTTCTGCCTTTCTCTCTCTCTCTCTCTCTCTCTCTCTCTCTCTCTCTCTCATTTCCCCTTCTCCTACCTCACTAATTGCGCTAAATCTATCACTTTCCCCACACTTATTTGCGTCCGTCATTGCGTCACCACGATTAAGATGGTTCAGCTCCTCCTCGGCAGACAGAAAAACATACCGCCCCTCGAGTTTCAAAGGCAAACAGCTTGGGAAATCAGTTTCGAACTGTGAATTTTTACTTTCTCTCTATTCTAGCGAACTATTCTTAAAAACCACGTGGTTTTCTCCATTGTTGGGTTGATTCCTCTTTTCTGATCAGATTCAACGTGTCCTGGCGTGCGATACAATCTTCTCACGTAAACAACTTAAGCACCAAAATTGTGAATCATTCTTTGAAAAAACCTATTTTCAGTCCTTAAAGTTTTGAAGAGAAATTTTTTAAAAGTGTTTTATGCCTACGCCTAGGTTGACCTGCGTTTACGCGTCTCTACGTCGAATCCCGTTCCTACTGGTGAAACCCGTACCATATCGGAGGATCGCAAGTGATTTGAACTATTTGTTATTTTCTCTGGTGTGCGTGAATAGATAGCAAATTAAGCGCTATTCAATCTGAAATATTGTGTTCTCGCTGCGAGTCCTTCCTATTTTACGCACCGGTAAAGAAAAATCCGGGAGGTACAGGACCAAGCCTAAATTGTTCAGTTTTCGGACCGAGGTCGCGAAAACTGTGCAAAAATAGCGAGTTCAAGCGATAGAGAAACTAAGGAAAAAGAGACACCAAGGTAGAGAGACGCAAAAGAGAGATGAAGACAGAGAGACAGAGACAGAGAGACGACATAGAGAGCGAGAGAGAGAGAGAGAGAGAGAGAGAGAGAGAGAGTACTAAAGGCGCAGAGAAAAAGAAAGAGATATGCCGTGTCAACGTGTGCAAATGAAGAGAGACATAGAGACAGAGATAGAGATAGAGACAGAGTTAGAGTTAGAGATAGAGACAGCGACAGAGACAAATACAGAGACAAAAACAGAGACAGAGACAGGGTTAGAGACAGAGACAAAGACAGAGATAGAGACAGAGACAGAAACAAAGACAGAGACAGAGACAGAGACAGCGACAGAGACAAAGACAGAGACAAAAACAGAGACAGAGACAGGGTTAGAGACAGAGACAAAAACAGAGACAGAGACAGGGTTAGAGACAGAGACAGAGACAAAGACAGAGACAAAGATAGAGACAGAGAGTTATAGACCGTGTGAACGTGTGTAAATGAAGAGTGCATGAAACCGCGCACAGTCGCCATATAGGCAACTGCACACAAAGACTATTTGCTCACTGCCGCCACGGGCCTTCCGCGAGGTAGTGATCCCCATAACTTTCTGATTTCACACTATCATCCCCCCAATTTTGAAAATGTTCAACTAAAAACTAAATAACCCCTATATATCCTATGCCCTCTGCAAAACAATATCTCTTCCCCCGAGGAACCTGTTGTCCGCCACGTGCCACTCGTTTATCTCAAAATGAATGCCTTCACTACTTTTGATCGCGTCACTTTCCTTTTCCGGGCTAAAAATCAATCGCACTGGAAAAATAGGATTTTCTAGGTATTGGATGACAGATGAGCCGGAGTATAACGAGTTTGGAGAGGTGCTTAAGCCGAGCCACCGGCAGAAAAGCAGGAGTCAGCCGAGTGGATTGGACAGGGTGAAGAGTCTTACGAGGAAACTATCGGCCAAGTCCAGGTGGGTTAGTGGTGTGTGTGTGAGAAAGAGTCCATTTGAACAAAAACCCCACCGGTGCAAGAGCCCTTTTGACGAAGAAGTTGACAACAACGACCGCAGCCTGCATCGGAGAGAAATCGAATGGTCAAATGATCAAGATAGCGTAGACAGTTGCGCACGTAAAATGGCGCAACATCGAATGAGGTTCGCTAATTTGGTAGTGCTCAACTTTCAACGAAATGAACGAAAACGGCGGTGAAAAGCAGATATGGGCAACAGAAAATGAGTGAGTGGGTGGGTGAGTGAGTGAGTGAGTGGGTGAGTGAGTGTGTGTGTGAGAAAGAAAGAAGGAGAGAAGAGATAGTTAGAGAGGAAGGGAGAGAGACCGCTTATGGTAGGAGATAATCGAGAGAAAGAATGATGAAAGAGTAAAATGAAGAAATTTTAATAAAACGCCGTTAAAATGGCGCACATTGTTCTAATAGTTCGCAATAAAGCGCCTAAAATCGAAACAAATCGGAATAATTTACAATTTTATGAATAAAGAGGCCTAGAAAAATTTGGATAAAATCGAGGATAAAATATTTTTCACTTCTCATTTCTATTATTGCGCGTAAAACAAGTTTTTTTGCTAGCCTTTTATGTATTTTATTTTTGAATTAATTTAATTTAACAATTTAAGCAATAGAAACATTTTAAAACCAAAATAACAAAAGCTGCTTTAAAAAACTAGAATTTAAATCTCCCGCGGGCTCCTGATTATCAATTGACGAGAGAGTGTGGCGAGAGAGGAGGGCGTAGAGGGAAATGTGATCTCCCCTTTTCATGGAGGGATTCGGGTTGTTTTTGTTTATTTTTTCGGCTCATTTCGTATAATTTTATATTTTTAATGCTAAATTATTGATTCAAATGAATTTGGAATGAGAAATACAGTGAATTTCATGCCTAAAATGTATAAATTTTTGAAAAATGACCACATCAAAGGAAATTGAATTTTTGAACTTTTTGAGGTGTTCGGCAGGCTATTCTGGGCTTTTCTATGATTTACAGTGATTTCAATAAGATTTGAACTTATTTTGTATGAAAAAGTTGACACTTTCTTTGTTTTTCGGCTTTTTTCCCGGGTTTCATCAGATTTTAATTTTCAGGAAGGAACGGAACCGTGACAAGGCTGCTGAGCGTGAAGCACAGCTAGCCATGGCTACTCCAACCTCGGATTTGTCGAAGATTCCCGAAATCAAGCCCCAGATCAAGATCGGCCACTACATCCTCAAAGACACCCTTGGAGTCGGCACTTTCGGCAAAGTTAAAGGTATGTTACACGGGGTTTAGTGATTTTTCTTTGTAATTTCAGGTATAAATCGAAATAATTATTTGGAATATTAAAATTGCCGTCAAAAGTAGCGCCATCCACCGAAAATTGCCGAAATTGATGCAATAGCGGCATGCAGTTATAGGGCTAGATACTAAAGGTCCCACTGTGAAAAAACAATTAAATGTAGGTCTCAATGCGAAATTCGTGCAAATGTTGGGTTTAACAGCATCCGTGGTACAAAATAGTCCTTTAAACTGCTTTTTTGTGCGGTACGAACTAGTCTGTTAAGATTTAAAAAAGTCTTTGTAGGGTTTTAAAAAGGAATGTATTCTATAGGGTCCTCTCACGAATTACCACTTTTCAGTAGCAACCAAATATAAAATTTATAATTTTGTATTCAATCGGCATTTCAAAGGACTGCCATTACACTTTTCCAACAGGCATGGGTTCAGTCGGGTCCCTTCACCATGTACGCTTACTTTAAAGGACTGTTGCTCAGTTGTCTATCTTGAAATTCCATACAATCACCTTCTTAAATTCCAAAATTCAGTGGGAATCCATGAAGCCACAGGCTACAAGGTGGCCGTCAAGATCCTCAACCGACAGAAGATCAAGTCGCTCGATGTGGTCGGCAAGATCAGGAGGGAGATTCAAAATCTCTCGCTCTTCCGCCATCCCCACATCATCCGTCTGTGCGTTTCTTCTTTATTATTATTATTATTATTATTATTATTATTAAATGTTTGGCTGGAAAACTCATTCGTTTTGACAGAAAATCATCCATTTAAGCGCCGAAAATGATAATTTTCAGTTACCAAGTGATCAGCACGCCGACCGATATCTTCATGATCATGGAGTACGTGTCCGGAGGCGAACTGTTCGACTACATAGTCAAGCACGGCAGGGTCAGTTAGTTTTTTTCTTGAATTTTTGGATAACAGCGCGTTTTGTAATCGATTCTGCGCCAATTTCATCGAACCTTGGCACTGGAGCAGGATTCGCTCGTTCCAATTCCTTTTTTTGCCTGTGTTGGAGCGCGTTTTACCTAATATTTGCGCACAACTGTTAATTCACGTTCATTAGCACTGGAGCGTGTTTACTGATATTCTGATCTCAGCTGAAGACGCCCGAGGCTCGCCGTTTCTTCCAGCAGATCATCTCCGGTGTCGACTACTGCCACAGACACATGGTCGTCCACAGGTATTTTGCTGTTTCTCTAATTATTTCGATTTCTCTGCTTCAATGACATGCTACTAATGATTAACAAAAAAAGTCTAAACTCGGCCGTTTTAGTGCTGAACTATGCAACTGACGAGCCCTTCAAACAAACCTAATTCAACTAAAGCCAGAGTCAAAACAAGGTGAATATAATGAACATATAACCACATTTACAAACAACAACGAAAAACAATTGAAACAAAGCGCTGTATAAAAAATAATTTATTTATTGCCACGCCTTTATTCTGCGAAGTCGTGTCTTCTTCACTTCTCCTACTCTTCGTCCTCCTCTTCCTCCTCGTTCTTCTTCTCTGAAAATGAGATGTTGCCCTTGATTCCTCAAAGCCTTCTCACCTTTCTTCGCCGTCCTCTTCTTCTTCTTCTCCTTGCTCTTCTTCGTCCTCTTCGTGTTCTTCGTGTTCTTGGTCTTCTTAGTCCTCTTCTTCGGCTTCTCACTCTCCTCCTCTTCGCTTTCCTCATCCGGCAGTTCCTTGATCTTTGCCTCCCGTGGCTTTCGCTTCGGTTTCGGTTTCGGCTTGGGCTTCGGTTTCTCCTCCTCCTCCTCCTCCTCATCACCATCGTCCTCCTCCTCCGGCTTGGGCTTGGGCTTGATTTTCTTGATCGGCTTGGGCTTCGGTTTGGGTTTCGGCTTCGGCTTCTCTTCCTCCTCAGATTCTTCATCATCCGGCTAAACCCATGATTACCCAAGATTACTGTATTTAAACTCACAGTAGGCGTGGGCTTCGGTTTCGACTTTGGCTTCAGATTCTTCGGCGATGGCTTGGGCTTTGGCTTCGAAACCGGCTCGGGGTCGTCCTTCTCCTCCTCGTCGCTCGGCTTGTCTTCCTTCTTCAGCTTCTCCGGCACCTTCACCGGTTCCACCTTCTTCTCCACAACCTCAGCCTTCTCCGACACCTCTTCCTTCTTCTCAGGAACCTCAGCCTTCTCCGGAGCTTCATACTTCTTTTCGGGGACCTCGGCCTTCACCGGCTCCTCCACAACCTAGAAGCACAATCTTCGAAACACATTGCCGAAACACCACCTCAGCCGGCTTCTCCTCAGCCTCCTTTTCTTCCGGAACTGGCTTCACCTCATCCACCTTGGGCTCTTCCTCCACCTTCTCCTCCGGCTTCTTCTCCTCCACCGCTGGCTTGACTTCCACTTTCCTCTCCACATTGTCGTTCCTCATCACCTTATTCTTCAACGGCGGCAGCCCCATGAGCTTTCGCTGAAAGGGGTTCATCGGCTGTTTCTGCTGCTTACTCTGAAGTAAAAATTCTATTGTATTCAACTATATTCCCTCACCTTCCTGAGCCTTGTGCCTGGCGGCTTCGGCTTGTGGATGGCCGGGAGCACCACCACCTTCTTTCCGTCGAGAACATCTTCCTCGTCCTGCAGACTGAGGATCCTCCTCCTCGGCGGCCTCGTTCTTCCGATGCTCGCCTCCAGATCGTCCTTCAGTCTGTACCTCGGTCCAAACGCCAACAGCGGACAGCTTCCCTGCGTCTTCGTCAAGTCGAACTTCGGAGGAGTGGGCCAGATGATCTCCATGCCTGAAACATTCGATTTTTCCACTTTTATAAGAGGGAAACTCACAATTCTGCATGTTCTCCTGGGCGTGTCTGGCGTAGAGCGTATCCACGTAGTCGGCGATTCCCACAATCTTCATGCCTCCGTCGTCGTCTTCTCCGTCGCTTTCTTCCTCCTCTTCCTCCTTATCTTCCTCATTTTCTTCCTCTTCCTCCTCTTCGTCTTCGTCCGATTCGTCTTCGTCTTCATCATCATCATCATCATCTTCTTCTTCTTCCTCGTAGAACTTCTTCATCACCGAGGCAGAAGTGCCGGGGGTCTTCTTTTTCAGGAAGAGGCTGCTCTTGATCCACTTGATTTCTCCCATGTCCTCCACCTTCAGATTCTGGGCGAACACGTTGGGGGCGTGGTCGAATCCAAGAAGCATGGTGGCCTCCACCGAAGTAGCCATGGGGTCGACTTTGAACTGAAAATGAAATTTTAACTTTGTTTCGGACCTTAAATATCCCCGGTGGCCTATGCATACCAAACGCGGCAGTTTTTGCATCAGCGTCGTACTAGTCGGAATCGTGCTGAGGTTACCGAAATCGGCCACTTTTTGTCCAAGGAGTACCGAAAGTTGCCGAAAAGCGCCGTTCGGTTGTCAGAAGCGGCCTACGCATGTCAAACGCGCCCATATTTCGCCTTAAGGCAAGCAAAGATACAAAAAGCGTCCTACTGCTGCCCAAAGCGGCATATCCAAAAACTCACTGTGATCAGGTCCTCGTGTTCCTTTCCGCTGACGCTCATCTCCTTCCACGTGGAAGACTCGGTTCCAACGTTGCTGGGCTCTTCTTCCTCCTCCAGGCGCTCTCCGGTGATGCTGTCGGTAAAGTCCGACCCATAGCTCGTGCTCGTGTAGTTAGGCGTCCCCGCCATGTGTTCTCCCTGGTCCCACTCGCTCCGGGTGGTGCTATCCGTGCATTCGGAGGAATCCACGTCGGCCATCGCAATCTCCAGTGCCTCCAGCTGGGTCATTCCGGAGAACGGCTCGTCCTTCTCAAAGTCTGACTGCACCGAGAGCTTGTTGTCTCCCCGGTTGTTTCTGATGAGGAGACCAGAAATGGGGTCCGAGAAGGGGCACTCGTCGACAATCTCGTTGTCCTCCCACATATCCTCCTCCATCTCCGTGTCCATCTCGTCCTCGTACTCGCTCTCTTCCCCGTCGTCCGTCACCTCCTCCTCCTCTTCTTCTTCATCTTCATCCGTCTCCTCCTCATCTTCGTCTTCTTCGTCCTCATCGCTGACCTCCTCATCTTCTTCTTCTTCCTCCTCCTCCTCCTCCTCCTGAACGGGAGGCTCTTCCTGCGGCGGATCGGCTTCTTCATGGCCAGCTTTCTGGCGCCCGCTGGCTCCAACAGGAACTGAAAGTAGAAGATGAAGAAGATCACAAAGGAAGGGGACCAACCACACATGGTGACCAAGAAGGAGAGAATGCGAGATTCCCGGTGGAGAACGCTATTTATGGGGCTGGAAAGTGCGTTCCGTTAGGTTACGTGTATTAGGCTAATGAAGCACGGAAGGCAATCGAAGGTTCGAGAAACGGATTCTAATGGACCTTTTGTGTATGCAGTTATGCAAATTAGCGTGCGTAGTTCAAAGTTCGTTCGGATTACGGTTGTGATCCAATTTGAACATGCTAATGAAGCCATTTCCACGAAGATGCCAGAGTTTCGGGTGAAAAATCGGTATCAGTAGGGATAAAAATTAAGCCCATCCAAGCAAATTAAGACGGAAAAATTCAGCACACTGCTTCTTGAAAAATCAAGGGCAGGAAAGCGACCTTAGCCTGGTTGTGACACCGCAGAGCGGCCTCAGCCTATCACACATTATTTAGGTGTTTCACAGACCGCGAAGCTGCAGCAAACTGTCTTTGGTATAAGCCCGCTTTGCTGTCTTTTAAAGAGCAAACTCAGACCGCAGGGGTGGTTGCCAAGCTGAAATCACTTCCAAGCTTGTTACCGCTTCGCGGTTTATGAAACTATGGATCAATGTGGAAGACACAGGCTGCTATGCGGAATATTGGACAGGCTAGGCTGCTGCATTTCTCTCTCTCTGTCCCTCTCTGTCTCTCTCGAATTCTCTCTCTATTTCAGAGACCTCAAGCCTGAAAACCTCCTTCTCGACGAGCACAACAATGTCAAAATCGCCGATTTCGGCCTGTCGAACATTATGACCGACGGCGATTTCCTCAGGACCAGTTGCGGTTCGCCAAACTACGCCGCTCCCGAAGTCATCAGTGGAAAGTGAGTTTGTCACTTTTTGTGAAGCTTAGCTCCGCCCACTTTGTATCAGCTCGCTCGTGACGCCTGCTGAAGTTAAAGGTTTCCTTTTTTTAAATTCTTCTTTTTTAGGCTCTACGCCGGCCCAGATGTGGATGTGTGGTCCTGCGGAGTCATTCTCTACGCCCTGCTCTGTGGCACACTGCCTTTCGACGATGAACACGTGCCCAGTCTGTTTAGGAAGATTAAATGTGGGTTTGATAGAGGGAAAGAGACGCAGACGGTTAGAGATAAGCATTAAAAAGATAAAGAGAGAGAGTCGCAAATTAACAGATAAATTTTAGCCGGAGTGTTCCCGATCCCCGACTACCTGGACAAATCGTTGGTGAACCTATTGCTCCACATGCTCCAGGTCGACCCCATGAAGAGAGCTACGATTAAGGATGTCATGTCAGTACCTTTCATTTAATTTTTTTCTTTTTATATAGAGAAAAGTAAACATATAAAATGGCAGGCGGGACAGCTTGTTACGCCAGCTGACTGGCTCGAATCGGGCTAAAATTCTTTTAAAAATGAGCCAACCAGTTGGCAAACAAGCGAAACAAAAGTGTTGTTTTCTTAAATTGTAAACTGGGCGTCATGCAGTTAGCCCCCTCAAATCCGTATGCTTCACGCTATATTTGGAGGATTAACTATAATTAGTACACCCAACACTTTTTCAATTGACCTGTCATTTTGTCGTACGAGTTCCTGTTTTTAAAGTCCCAATCTCGCAGTGGTAGGTGAACTACGAATTGTGCTAGCTGACTGGCTCGAATTGAGCTAAAACTGAGCCTTTAAATTGCCCCGATGTGGCGTTTTTTGTTTTAAAGTTTATTTTTAAATATTAATAATAATAATAATATTTATTACGCTGGCTAGCAACGTGCTGACACTTTATGAACAATGGAACTATGAGAAAAACTTAGAAAGCGATTTAAAGGAGAAGGAGGGCTGTGGCGGGGGTTGGCGGGACAGCGGAGGTCCCTCATAAGGCTTCGGCAGATTCATGCGATACTTGTTCATAGCGAACCTATGTACAAACCGCTGATGGGTCTCAGAGAGGGCTCTATACATGCTAATGGCCTCAGGTTTACCATCGATGGTACTAAAGAGATAACAAATGCGCTCGGCGAGGGGGTTTTTGGGGTCTACATAGGGGGTTCTACGTAGGGAGGTTCCTCATGAGAATCCGATGACTCGGCAACTACAGCGGGGTCGCACCTAGCTTGTTCGACCGCGGAAAGGTCGGGATCCTGGGACTCGGCGTTCTGGGCAGACAGCGGGAGGTCAGCCGCTGGTGTCGTGAGGTTAGCCGCGGACAGCGTGAGGTCGGCGTCTGATCGATCGGCGGGGTCGTGCGCTCGGGCGGCGTCTCCTGGAGCTGGCGACGGAGATAACCCTCTCGGCGTTCTTCCGGGGTCTCAAATCGACGAACACTGCAAGATGAATAGGCAGGAATCGTCCTCATAGTATCAGATAAGGTTTTAAGGTGGGGGTAGGGTGATTTCGGTGAGATTTCGACAAAATGGTGACGATGACGACCCTTATCATCAGGTTTTCCTAGGGGGAAGAGGGGGCTAACGGCATCGGGAGAGACCCCAACCAGTGAAAAGAGCTGACGCACCTGATCAATGGTGGTGCCCTCCCGGAATCCGGTTAGCACCACCTTTCGCGAGTTCTCCTGGCGACGTAGTTGTTCGGCTATTACGGTAGACAGCGACTCTTTGAGCTCCTTGATCTCGTTCAGAAGCGCACGTAGTTGGCACAGGGTGGCGGTCTTGGCGATGAGGGGGCGTCTCTTCGGTGTACTGGGCAGCATTTCGGGGAGAGCTGTGAGCTGACCGCCGCACGGGCGATGAACGCGCGGTCAAAATAGGCCAGACCGGGAACGTTTCCAGGCTCTTGAGAACTTTGGCGCCATGTAGTCACCCATCCCCCATCCTATTATGTCCCATGTTCTGTTCTGTTTGGGGGGGCTTAATTAGTAGAACTTGACCTTCTTGCTTTTCAGTTACGCCTCCCCCCACACAAATTAAATTTTAAAAAAAACAAAGTAATAAAAATAAAACATTTATATAATTCCTCTTATTATAATTCCCTTTCGAATTCCATAATTTTGCTGTGTTGTGCACTCTCGTAAAGGTCTCGTGGCAAGTACTTGTCGTGTGACTCAAAATATTGTACACAAAACAGCGAAACAAAGGAACATGATAGGATTGGCGAGGACTTGAATGCTGTAACCTTTCAATTGTAATACGAATTTCGAAACTGACACTTTTCTCGACCGGCCCTTGTGAAAAATCGAACGTTTTTTTTTTGGTTTTTTGAATCACCCATTTTCCCTCTCTAATCGTTTCTTTCCAGTTCCCATGAGTGGTTCCAAAAGGACCTCCCTGCCTACCTTTTCCCTCCAATCAACGAGTCCGAAGCTTCCATTGTAGACATAGAAGCCGTCCGCGAAGTCACCGAGGTTAGTTTAAACCCGAAAACCCGTTTTGAAGAGGGAAAACAACGAAATTCTTGGTTTTTCAGAGATACAACGTGCCGGAGGAGGAAGTGACGGCCGCTCTGCTGGGCGACGACCCGCACCACCACCTCTCCATAGCCTACAATCTTATCGTCGATAATAAGAGAATAGCCGATGAGAGTGAGTCCGAGTGGCCTTTGTTTTCGCAACCGAGCGCTTTTACTGTTCTATGGTTCAGCCGCCAAACTCACCATCGAGGAGTTCTACCACGTCACACCCAGCAAGTCGGGAGAGCCGCTGCACCGCCACCCGGAGAGAATCACTGGTAAGCGCGATTTTTGGTACTTTTGTGGAAAAATAAGAAACGCTCTGGGTATCTGAGCAAGAAAAATTTTACAAATGGAGGATGTTTCAGCTGTCAAAATGGCATAATTTTGTCCCCTATTGACACCCGGCTGGTATGATTTTCTGCAGATCATCCCCATCTTAAAATTGGGTTTCCCGTTAAATTTTAGAACATCTATGCGGATTTTACATTCAAAAAGGACGTAAATCGTTTTACCAACTGAATTTTCTCATTCTTTCATAGAGAGAATTTGTGAGTTTCACTAGATTGCGGATGTCTGTTGTTTTTTTTTTCCATTTGGCTTTTTCATATAAAGAATGGTGTAGCAACTCAAAAAATTGGCAATACTGTAGTCCCTGAAAACGACGTTATTGTGAGCTCTGAAGCACCTTCCCTTTTTAATACTAGTCTGCTAAAACTATGCTACCTTTTTCTGCCCGAATTCTGAAACTCGTTGTTTTTGTGTAATTTCTAATGGATTTCACTTCGTATCGCTCAAATCTGCGCTTTACAATGGGAGTGCCTCCCGATATACGGGGACTCATGTATTGATGTGTTTTCTCGAAATTTCAGGGAAAATCGAAAAAAAAGATTGCACAAATAGTGAAAGTTGATTAAATAGGAGTGTAATTTTTAAAAGATTTTGATTTCAGCATCGGTGCAAAGCAAAGTGACGTCTACGCTGGACTCTGAGGGAGGACCGCTGAACCAGCCGGTGTCTCCCCAGCTGGTAGCTCAGCCGGCTGCCAGCAACAACTCGAACGCCAAGGCAGGAGTGAAGAGAGCCAAGTGGCATTTGGGAATACGCTCGCAGAGTAGACCAGGTGAGGATTAGAGAAGGAGAGCATATGGATAGAGAAATAGCGTTGGAAGGGTAGATACGCAGAGAAATAGAGAGAAGGGTGGTTAGAGAGATGGGTGGTTAGAGACGCAGAGAAATAGACAGATGGGTGGTTAGAGACGTAGAGGAATCTAATTTTCCAGAGGACATCATGTACGAGGTATTCCGTGCAATGAAGAGCCTCGATATGGAGTGGAAGGTGCTCAACCCGTACCACGTCATCGTCCGCCGCAAGCCGGACTCTTCCAATAACGACCCGGTACGCTATTTTTCGTGATTTTTCTCTATATTTGCGTCTCCTCAAAAAAAAAATCACGTATTTTCAGCCCAAAATGTCGCTGCAGTTGTATCAGGTGGACCAGAGGAGTTTCCTCCTCGACTTCAAGAGCCTCGTTGATGAGGAGAGTGCCCGTGAGTGTTTTTTTTAATGTTTAAATTCCCGGGCTGGCCCGTCGAGTTAAAAAAAACTTTTTTTTTTCAGCCGGAAGTGCCTGCTCATCCCGCCATGCCTCCGTCTCTATGCCCTCGAAGCCGGTTGGAATGAGGACGAATAGGGCTCTCAGCATGCCGATGGATGTAAGTTTTTGGGAGGACAGGAGGGTCGGTTAGAGACCCAGAGGAATACTATTAGACAGAGAAACAGTTATAGATGGGTAGGGATGTAGAGGAATGCCGTCAGAGGCAGAATAACATTGTCTGACGGTTTGGGATGCACAGAAATACTCTCAGATTGTAAGAGACGCGGGGAACAAGCGTGAGACTGTTAGATACTCGGAAGGGTCTCAAAAATGGCGCAAAACAGTTGGAGCATACCTGGTCACGGTACGGAGGGAACTCAAAAAGTAAAGGCCCCCAAAGGGGACCCCAATATGAGTTGGAGACACAATTTGAGACACTTTGAGGTACAGAAGATTTACTTCGGATGTGTTTGGTAGTGAGATACGCAGAGGAATGCTTTAAAAGACAGACGCAGAGAAAAGTGATGGACAGGTTGTGATGCAGAGAATAAATGTCAGAGAGTCATAGACACTGAAATAGCAGTATGCACATAGAACGAGAAATGATAACAAAACAACATTTATAGTCCGTGCCAAAAAATACTTCGGAATAACGTGTCAATGTTTTGATGTTGTTCATACAGCAAAGTGTGCAATATATAATACTCAAGTCGTGTACGCAAAAGTAGGGTCTGGCAGATAGAGCCGCAGAGTATTGTTGGGAGACTTGATACGCAGGAAATATGCGTTAGAAAGGCAGTGGAACGATGTGAAAAAGTTAGAGACACAGAGAGCGTGAGAAATACAGTGACTCAGAGGATTTGCGGCAGACAGCTAGAGGACTTAGAGACGCAGAGAAATAGAGGCCGGATGTCACTGGCCTCTATCTCTGCGTCTTTAAGACCTCTAGCTGTCTATTCTCTGAGTCCCTGTCTGTCTGACGCATACCTCGGGAGACTGTGACAGTTGACGGACCCACCCGTAACTTTTGGGACCAAAACTGGGGTAGCCCCCCTTAACTTTTGGTTTTCCGTGCTCAATTTCGCCATAATAGTTGCTAACCCCCCTTAACTTCTGCGTTTTTGGGGCCTCTACCCCCCGTAACCTGGGGAAGGCTGGCTATGGCTATGCTCTCCCGAGGTATGGTCTGACGCTATCTGTGTCTCTAACTTTTCACATCGTTCCTCTGCCCGACAATTATAGACGCAGATGAACAGGGTTAGAGACGCAAAGACATCTGAGGCAGTCAGGGACGCAGAGCAATGCTGGCAGACTGTTAGAGACACTATTTAATTTGAAGAAAAAAACTAAAATTCTAAATAATTATTAAATTTAAGGTGGATCCCTCGCCTCCTCCCTCTCCCTCCGGCGTGAAGCTCTCGCAGACGATGCAGTTCTTCGAGATGTGCGCCTCGCTCATCGGCACCCTTGCTCGCTAACCCCTCTCGTCCCTCACTGTAACTCCCCTCGGGGGAGTCCTCCCTGACTGTAACCCCTGAGGTCCTCCCTCAGTGTAACTACCCGGTTGTTCCCCTACCCGATGTAGCTGATTGAGAGTCGCAGCAGCTTCAGTTTGTATATACCACAAGAGATTTTGTCTAGTTGTAACATATGTAGATATAACAACCGATAAAATGCTTTGTTCTCCCACTCTCTCCATCGATTTATTGATTGTTCTTTGTCTCGAGATTTCTACTTTCATAAATTGTAGAATTCTGCCTTTTTAATTAGTGTTTTTGGGAAAATGATCGAACCTCCGGAGTTTTTCGAGGGAAAGACTTGTGTAAAGTGCCCGGAACCTGCCAAATATGCCGGTAAGTAAACGAGCTCCACGGTTAATATCTTTCTTTAAATCTGCTCCTTTGCGAAAAGTGGCTGTCAGCCAGTTTTGTATTTACGAAAATTTGCTCCAATACGAATTCGAACGTGCTCCACAGATAATTTCTTCAAATCTGCTCCACTGACAAAACTGCTAATCCACATTTTCCTGTGGATCCATCTCCGATTTTTAAGGAGCGGGCCGGCCCGGGCCCAACTTTTCACAGAGCGGGCCGGCACGGCCCTATGCCAGCCCTGGTAACAATATACGGTGTCCTTGAAAATCTGGCTCATTTGCTAAAAGTTAAAGGTCTATGCCTACATTCTCCCATATGTTCCAGGGAATATTTCTTAAGACCTGATCCCAAAGTGAGTATATAGGATTTAGGCGCTACAATATTCGCGTTAGAGCATATTAACAGGAAATAGTTCATGCTCCAAATCCAAAAAGGTGACCATGGAATGGAAAGGCTTCCCAATGATAATTTTCGTTTTTGTTGCGGAATTCAGGTTGTTTAAAGGTCTAGTTGGGTGTTTCAATGTTGCTCCAATGCTAACCGGGTTACAGTAGCTCATTTCCAACCGTAACCCCCGAAATTACTATAACTAGTAAATTGTCCTATTGCGAACGTAACTATGATTTTTTGTTGTTTTTGAAACGCGCTCCAATGACAAATTTTAGGACAGTAATCGTGCCTCAACTTTAAACCCTAATTATTGATTTATTTCAGGCGTGGATGCGAAGAAGGCGGTTTACTGTAGTCCCTGCTTCATCCAAATGGTCAGGAACAAATTTCGCACCCCGTTGACCAAAAGGCGCATCTTCCGGGTGAGAATCACTTCGTTTAGTCCTTTAATTTCTTCCTTTTAAGGACGGAGAGGCGCGTGAGTCGCTGGTCGTTCTCGACGGCTCCACCGCCTCCTGCTTCCTGCTGCACCAGATTGAAGACGCCCTGAAGCTCCTGAATTTCAAGCGCTGGCTCATCATCGAACCCACGGTTAAAGGACTGCTCCTGCCCGGGTTACTGTAGTTTTGTTCTAGATCGTCGTCCTGGTGTCGTCTCTCGAGGAGAGCAGCATTGATTTCGTAAAGGAGCGCGTGGCGCAGTTGAAAGAAGTACTTCCGGCTACCGTACCCTGGATTACCGTACATCTGGCAGCCGGCCTTGGAAAAGAGCCAATCGGGGAAGGAAACCGTTGCCACGGAGTGGAGAATGTAAGTGGATTACGGTAGTTTTCCCTCAGGTTACTGTTATTTTTCTCCGGTTACGGCGAGAGTTTGCATACGGTAGTTTAGCGGATACTGTAGCTGCAGGTAATGCGTGATTACTGTAGCTGTATATAGTAACACGAAGGTTGTGGTGGTAGTAAATAGTTGTTATACTGTACTATGTAGTTTTCGACTTATTCTAGCTGATTCCCTACTGTAGCCGTAAGCGGGAGTTACGGTAACTTAGGTTGCGGTGTTCCTTTGAATGTTATTGTTACTTTTCCTCTCTTTGGTTTACGGTAAGTGGCCGAGGTACTGTAGCCTGAGACTACTGTGGACTCAGGTGAATTACGGTAGCTAGAGGTGGCTGCGGATTAATTACGGTAATGTAGGGTAGCTCTTGGCAACAGGTTACGGTAGCTCACTCAGTTGCTTGTCGACTACGATAGCCGATTGCAGTTTTACGTGGGTTACAGTAACTTGTTTGCTAGCTACTGTACCTATAGTCGTCGCCAATGCTACTTCGCCCGATTTCGCTCTTAGCTCTATAAAAATGACACCAGACGCGAATTTGCGTACTAAAATCCTGTGTTTTAGGATACGTACGCAATACTGCGTAAGGGTTACATTTGCGAATCGGCCAAGAAGTAAAATTGGCGAAGACTATACCTTTCAATTTTCTTACATGATGGATTATGGAAGCCTGCTTTATTGTTCTATGAAGTACGGTAGGGAAAAAACAGGGTACTGTAGCCTAAATTTGTCTCATGGGATACTGTATTTTTCATTAGCACATTGGATTGTGCTAGCCTCCTTCAATCTCTACCAGATTACAGTAGATCTACCTCGGTTACGGTAGGCTGTAGTCATAGATTACTGTAGGCGTGTTCGGGTTACGGTTGCATGCCACAGATGGACCGAATACTGTATTTCGAGCCTACAATTGCCGCAGTTGGATTTCGGTAACCTATTGTAGGTATCGCCAGGTTACGGTAGCTCACCAACTGTTTCTCGTCGCTGATTACTGTATCCCATAGTAGTCTCAATTGGGCCACTGTAGTGTTGGTAGCCAAGCGGTTTTTTTTTGCTAGCCTACTGTACCTACAAATGGATTACGGTAACATATGATACCGCGGTTCCCACAAGATACCGTTTATCGGAATCAACATAGACGGTAGCCTTTTATGATTACGGTAGCTACAGTAGCCCAGTTATCGTGTGGGGATAGGATTCGGTAGTATTTTGAACATAATACAGTAGTTTGTTTTTAACGTAATAAAACTACCGTAATCACTAAAGAAGTTCGATTACGGTAGTGTTGGCCAGAACGGTTACTGCAACTGTATTACAGTACCGTATTTGCCGGGCGTGCGAAGATTACGGTAGCTACAGTAACCTAGACCTCCTTTTTCAAAACACCTGATTACGATAGGCAGTATATGTGCTCCATTGCTAATGCAGTTTCTACTCCTACTTAACGCTGCTTTTTGTAGATTCCCCGGCTGAAGGAGCTTCTGACGGCGTGTCGAACACCCACAGCTAAGGAGGAAGTGAAGAGGATTCTCAGGGAGAAGACGTTGAGTCTGGTGGCCCGCTCGACAGGGATTTCCAAGGTAAGGATGCCGCTGTGGCAGCTGTGGCCTTTGCTGTGGCAAAAACTCCAAACTACCTCGTCTGTTTCAGATAATGCTCCCCGACAATGGCGACGCGTTGGGTCGTCTCTCGCTGGCTCAGCTTTGTCTGGGCCGAGGTACGGCTTTTCACCGTTTTACCATCTTTATGATGCCATTTCAGGAGGCACCATATCGGAAATGACGTCAAGTTTGGAGAAGAGGCCATCGGGCGTTTCTTTCATCCGGCCGTTGAAGGACATCAGCGACAAGGAGTTGGCGATTGTTTGCCGTGTGGAGGGGTACGAGAAGAGCGCCATCCGGACCAACGAGCCACAGCTGGTGAGTGTTGGATGCGCTGTGCCCTTCCTGTGGCCTGTTTTATGTGTTTGTTGGCAGTTGTGTCCATTCTGAGATGTGACTCCAGTTGGCGACTGTGGCTTCTTTTGTGGTCCCACTGAAGCAAGCAGTTGTGGCCCATGTTGGCATCTATAACCTACGGTGCCATTGGGCTTCTGCGTTCTGGGCGCACTGTGGTCATATGGTGACAGCTGTGGTACACCTGAGGCTTACGTGGCTTCAACGTGACAACCCTGTTGTGACAGCGGTGGCTCTTTTGACCTTTGGTCCCACTGTGGCTTGGTGAGTTTGGTAGCGCTGTGGCCTTCCTTTGGCTAGCTCTATACGTTTGTTGACAGCTGTGGTCATAGAGTTGACTTGAGCTGTGTTCCTACTTTGCCAGTTGTGGTCCCCTGTGGCTTCTGTGACCTTGGGGCAGGTGGTACCTTATGTTACTCTATGGACTTTCTGGTGTTTCCTACCAATAACAGTCACCTAATGACGTCGATGTTGATTTTGTGGCACTGGGATCATTAGATCTAACAGCAAGTTATGGTTATATGGCCCAACTGTGCCAGCTGTAGCCATGTCATCCATAGTAATACCGATGTACGAGCCCTTTTGCACTGTGGGGAGGCACTGTGGCAGTTTTGGCCCTTGGATGCTAGCTGTGGCTCATGCGGTTCCACTTTGACAGCTGTGGCCTTTCTGTGATTTTCCAACCCAAGAGCAGCTGTGGCGCTATGGTGCTAGTGTGGCATTTGTGACTCATGCCACTATGGCAGCTGTGGTTCTAAGGTTCCACTGTGCCTGCTTTGGCATTACCACTTCACTGTAGCTTTTGACTTGTTGTGGTGTTTGAACCATATTGTCCTACTGCCGTTTTTCAAATAACCTTTGTACCCAGCATGGCAAAATTTGAGGCCGGCCCGTTTGTTAAGAAATATCGGGCCGGTCCGTAGACATGGTTGTTTGTACCTCTATGTTAGCTGTGGCTCCACATTCTAGAACGGAACCGCTGATTTAACATTTTCAGACCCACGCTGCCGGATCCATCCAAGGCATCACTTCAGACTTTGTCGACAACCTCTTCGCCGAGGGATTCAAGGTACATCTCTCTCTCTCTCTCTCTCTCTCTCTCTCTCTCTCTAATCCCTTTCACTTTCAGGCCACCATCTCCACCGTCATGAGCACCGCGAGCAAGCTCCACTCCCTGCCTCCCGAAGTCCTCTGTCCCCTCTGCGAATTGGCCAACGTCGATGCGGGAACCGATCTGTGCAGCTGTTGCAACGATCTGCTAAAGGAGGTCGATAATCCCCAATTGATTCGTGATTATCTCTTGTAATTGTTTGTTTTTGTTGTTATTTTGTTGTTCGTTGGATGAATTTGGGTCATTTTTTCCATATTTTTTGACAAGTCAGACCGAATTTTCGAAACCGGGGCTGAAAACGGGCTACAATGTTGCCGGGACAACTCATTAGAATGATTAGAATAGGGCTAGCCGCACTCTTAGTGAATTATACTGCTCGCCCACGGACCTTTTTGGAAATTTCGATGACCTGCGAATCTAAGCTACTTAGCTACACATTCACATTTTTGCATAATTGTCAATTATTTCTTACTCAAAGTTATGCTAATGTCAAAGATTTGCGAGAAAGGTCGTTAGGCGACGAGTATAAAATACTTCGTGTATTTTACTAAATTAGACTATCTCCATAAATTTGACTATGGTGAATTCTAGAATCTCCGTGACAGTCGATACGTGTCGTTTTTCCTCTCCCAGCCATCATTTTTCCACTCTCCTCCCTCGGAGACGGATGTTCCGCCGGCTCCTCCACGAGAGGTCTCCTTCCCTCTCTCCCCTCCATCAATCTCTCTTTCAGATCCCTCTCCCTTTTGCCTCCTTTCGTGCAGCTGTCGCAGAACGACATTACGGACGTCTCCCTCCGTCTCCGGAACGATGCTGCTCCGGCGTTGGATTTCCGTGTGGAATGGGATGCAAAGGACTGCTCTGTGATGGAGAAATGGGAGAAACTCAGAGTAAAGAAGGAGAAAAAGAAGGAGAAGAAGCAGGAGTCGACGCTCCGTTGCCACGGGCCGTGTGGCCAGGATCTGCAGCCCGACCTCCTCCACCACTTTGGCTTTTGTGAGCACAACGTGTGTCTACAGTGCCTCGCCAGGGCTCCCCGGGACCCCGTCTTCGGCACCGCCCCCACATGCCCCAATGTCAAGTGTCTGGACCACGACATGAAGCAGCCCGTTACCGATGAGAGGTGGGTTTTGTGTCTCCAGAAGCCGATAAATTCACTTCAGCCGTGCTTCTGTGCTCACGGACGACGTGTTCACCAACACTCGTTCAACGGTCAGCCACGTGGGCACGAAGGAACTGATTCTGTGTTCGGTGGTGTTGTTCGAGAAGAAGGGAGACAAGGTGAAGAGGGAAAAGATCACGGAGGAGTGGTACAGCACCACCCCTATCGACGAGGTCCGTCGCCGCTGCGCCGGCCACAGGTTGGTGTCAATAGGAGCTTCTGAAGACTTGGTTTCAGCAAGAAGGAAATCACGTCGCTCCTCTTCGTCCCCAGTACCAACTACATCCGTTCGCAGCTGAAGCCGCTCCCGAAAGACGTGAAAACCCTCGCAGACCTCATCGGTTCTGCCCACGCCTGCGTCTTCTTCGCCGGCTTCGGAGTTGAACTGTAGACTACAGGAAATACAACAAAGTTATGAGACTAATAAAGCTTCGTAATGAAATAAACATACGATTCATTTTTCTGAGCGTTTCGTTTCTTAAAAAATACAATTGATTCAGCACATTTTTTTTTCTAAAGAAGTGGAATACAGCAGTTGAAGCACTGCTTTCTCTTCGGTCGCTATATAGCTGTCGCCAAATTGAAATCGTGCCAATAAAATTAGAATGTTCAAGTGATGCTCTGTTGATATGGGAAATTCGTAGTCTAATCATTTTCGACAGAGCATGCTTTGCATGTTTCGGCAATTAGCATAAGATTTCGGTTTGGCGACAGCTATATAGTGCCCGCCAATCTCACTTCGGCGACTCTAGGAAATGAGTTGGATTATTCTGATGTTGAAATTCAAATTTCCCATTACTACATCATAATATCCGGCTTCAAAAGGGGCGTGGCCGCTTTTTGGCCGAAGTAGGAATGGCGACGAGTATATATGGTTTCACTTGGGACACTGTAGCCATGAGGACCTTGGAGTACTGTAGCACAGTTTTATCCAAGTACAGTGCAGTCCAGTGGCTATTGGAATATTTGAACCTTTTGAATTTGAAATCAAATTTGAACCTTTTGGGGTACTGCCTCCACGGTTTTCGGCGTACTTTTCTTCTGGGATACTGTAGCCCTGGGGCTATTGCAGTGCTGTAGCCCACTTTTCTCACTGCATACAGTAGTCCAACTGCCATTAGGGTACTGTAATAGCGTACACCCCTGGGTTACTGTAGTCGTAGCTTTTCGGCATACTGTAGCTTTGGTTTATCCCAGGATACTGTAGTGCGGTGTGGCACGAACTGAGTGATATTGAAGAAGTAGAACTGCTCAAATGCCAATTTGTCACTTTCAGTTGTTACCATTCTTTGCATGACCCCCCCCCCCCAAAAAAAAACAACACTTGGAAAAGAATTCGTTTACCTCGGAAACAACAGACAACAACAATCTAGTGAAACTCACAAATTCTCTCGTCTTTCGCGGGTGGCGGTGTTATCTCGAGAAATTAAAAAAGAGGGAACATTTGATATGCAGCCAAAGACACGGGAGACGTCGTCTAGGATACAAAAAGAGAGAGAAAAAGAGGCACATCAGAGAGAGGCAGAGACGAAGAAGAAGAGAAAATACTGAGGATTATTACTGTACTCTACGGCGTACCCACACTGAGAATACCCACTGAATAAGTGAAATAACAAGGAATTGACTCCTAAAAAGGGGAAAGAACAAAAAATCTACAGATAGAGGTGGCTATAGGGGTGGTGGCACAACGAAAAAGTAGAGAAGACCTGAGAAAAGGCGCCGCAATGGGGGAAATTAATTAGGCAAAAAAAGGAAGGGAAAGAGTGGAATGGACGGAAGGCGATTGGAACCGTTTCGGGGGTAAAACCTGGCAAAACCATTAAAAAAAAGGAGGGAAAAGGGAACCCATGGTGGCGAATTAGGCCTTGGCGGCCAGACGGGCCTTCTTCTGGTAGTAAGGCACGGCGAAGAGCATCAGACCGGAGATCTGGAAAAAAGGGAGGTTAGGAAGGCGGAAATAGTTTCTCTCTCAATAACAGTCTGCGGCTTTATAGACAGTCTCTCTCTCTCTCTCTCTCTCTCTCTCTCTCTAACACTCACCATGAGGTTAACTCCGCAGAAGGCGAAGGACAAAGTGTAAGTGCCGGTGACATCGGCCAGGATTCCGGCGATCGGGGGACCGAAAACGGTTCCAACTCCCTGAAAAATCAAGGAATTTAGAAAAATTGCAAACTCCAAGACGAACCTGCCATAGAAGGAGGAGACCGAAAGCGTTGGTGAGCTTCTCGAGACCCAGCAGATCGACGAGGATGACACTGGTCAGACAGATGTACGAGGCGATGGTGAATCCGAAGAGACCGGCGTATACGGAGATGGAGATGTAGGTGTCGAAGAGGTAGGTGAACAGGGTGAACACTCCGCAGAGCTGGAAAGCGAATGATTAACAAGTTAATTACAGCTTGACTTGAACAAAACAAAAGGGCTTTATAGCTGCCGTCCAACCGAAATCTTATGCTAATTGCGGAAACATGCCAATCATGCTCTGCTGACAATGATTAGACTACGAATTTCCCATATCAACAAAGGACCACTTGAACATTCTAATTCTATTGGCACTATTCCAATTTGGCGAAAGCTATACTTAACTGTCTGCGGTATCGATTCGATGTAGCGCATTTACGGCTAACTAGAGATCAAACGGGGAGTACAGGATACGATTCAACCTATTTTTGCGTTAGAGCAGTTAAAATTGGAACAGACTAATACTTCAAAACAAAATTATCGTTGTAGCGTAATTACTCACAGTGAGGGAGATGTTGTACATCCAGAGCCTGTTCCTGCTGACATTCTCTCCCCATCCGTTGGGCAGAGGCAGAGGATGATCAGCGATGAGTCCGAAGGAAACACGACCGATGGTGTTGACGAGACCGAAGACGGCGAGGATGCGAGAGGACTCCTCCTCGGTGAGGCCGAGACCGTCCTTGGCGTGTTTGGGCAGGAAGTAGAGGGGAGAGTTGAATCCGACGGAGGTCAACATATTGGAGATGGCGAAGAGGAGGAAAGTGGGCTCGAGGAGGAGGGAAAGGGAGAGCATCTTCGAAATGGTCCTGCAACAGGGGAATATTGACACGTTTGCTCAAAACTACTCACTTGAACATGTTCTTTCCCTCGGTGTTTTCGCTGCTGTCGTCCGAGTCTTCGCTGGCTTCGCGCAGCTGGTCGAGTTTTCCGATGGACAGGGCGGATGCAATGCTCTTCTTGTGGTGGTGCTGGTGGAGGGAGCCAGTGGACCTGGAAAATGAAAGATTTCTGTGTGTCTAGCCCATTTGTTTAAATCTCTGAGTCTCTAACCACCCATCTGTCTCGTGCTCTGCATCTCTGACGCCTCTTCTCTCTACCAACCTGTACTTGTCGGGGTTCTCCTGGAACTCGGCCACATTGGTTATGGATCCAGTGTAGAAAACGTCCTTCCTGTTCAGGTAACCAGATTCCTTCTCGCTGATTGTTCCGCACCGCGACCTGGGCTGACATCCTGCAAATACTCCGTCGATTCCCTCCTCTCGTTCACTTTCTTACCAATTTCCGCATCACTGGGTCCCACATGGCTCAGCGACTTGGCTGCACGAATGGCTGCGTTGGCATCAGAAGTGTGGGAACTGGCCGATTTGGTACGGGTGCGGCCGTCGGGCACGAGGAGGGTGGCGGTCTCAGGTGCGCCCGTGTCCTCCTCCTTGGCCTTCTTCAACTCCTCGCTCTGCTCCTCCTCCTCGTCCTCGGTGACTTCGCGGAATTTGAGGGGACGGAAAGTGAGACCACACAGACCGCAAACGATGATCAGAACTAAAAATTGGTTGAAAAGTGAGAATGGAGCGAGATTACCGTCGAAGAGCAGGAAGACAGAGCGCCAGCCGTAGGTGGCCTTCATGTAGGAGTTGATGGGAGAGAAGACCATGGTTCCGATTCCGGCACCAGCGACGGCGATTCCGGTGGCCAGGGAACGGTACCTGAAGATCGCAATTTAGAACCAAATCTTTAGCAATGAGGCAGTGTTACAGAATATATTAAACCCAATTATTTTTGTTCTGCAGTATCCAAAACTCACTTCTCAAAATACATGGTGACGATGACGATGGCTGGGCAGTACATGAGACCGAAACCGACTCCCATGGTCACTCCGACCGAGGCGAGAATCTGCCACATGGCTGTGGAGAAGTAGGCACCGGTGCATCTGAAAACAATAGTTACATACTGAAATTTCTGTATAAAACTAACCCGATGAGGGCGATGCATGATCCGAGAACGGTCGTAGTGCGGCAACCGTACTTGTTACAGATGGCGGAGGCCAGGGGACCACTGCCCAGGGTGAGACCGGTGAGGAGTGAGAGAATCAAGGCGCAAGTGGCGTTGTCGGATCCAAACTCCTGAAAAAGGGAGTTTTGCTTTTTTTGCCTCAATTTAGACCCCGTATACCGCCGGAAAGGTAAAAAATAATCCATTTCCCCACCCAAGAGCTACATAACTGCATTTATTACGTTTATATGGTCTTTTTATCCCCCCATCCTTCATTCTCTCAAAAGAATGTCCCACGCGTTGCAGGGCGTGATAAGCGCTATCAATCGAGTTTAATACCGAAAGCCTCTTGTTCGCCAGATTAGTGTTCACATGTTCCGGAGAGAAAGGCGCAAAGAGCGAAATTTCTAGGGCGCGAATTCAGCATAAACACCAAAAATTGGCAATTTTCTTGAGAATTCGTGCAAAAGTGACCCATTTCCTCGTGTTTTCTCCGCTATTTCTCGATCTCTGCCCCCACGGCGGGAGAGAAAACAGATTTATGCGCGCCTGTTTTTCAAAGAGACACAGCTTTTCATGACGCCATTTGCCCCCCGAATCACCCCCTCCGTGTTCGTTATTATTACGAACGACGGCGCTGTTGTTTACCTCATTAGGCGATCTCTCACGCGGGACACCGCTTAGCCCAGAAATCGAGATATAATACTCAGAAAATGAGATAAAACGAAGGAAAATACGCCTAATCTTATTTACAAGAGGCTTATTCGAGGGAGACCATAATATGGAGTGTTTGGAGTTTACGGTCCACGGCGTGGTAGGGATTAAACAGACCACGAGAATTGATGGAAAGTGCCTCCAAATAGCAACAATGAAGCTTTTAGGCTGGTGTTTTGTTTTACATGTTTCTGGAGTCACTTTCTGAAGAGTGTGAGCAAATCAACGGACAAAAGTAGCCTTCAGCCCAAAAAACCAACGAGAGTCGGGCCAGCCCGCGGTTTCCGTTGTGCGCATTTCTTTGCAAAAATCGGCATTTCCGTGTTTACAAACAACATCCCGTTGTTTACATTGAAAAAAAGCGTGGTTGCTGAGTCAATTTCAACAGAAATAACTTGTCATTTGGCAAATAAACGACAATGCTCGCCTTTTCCATGAGATTTTTGGCCAGGGTTGGCCCCAAAACGGCAATACGGTCTTTATTGAGTTTTTATCCAATGTTTGTTGCAGAATTAGCCTTTTTTGTTGTATTTTTGCAAACTGAAAAAAATAAACGTACCACCATGAGTGTGTCTATAAGAACTCCGAAGGCGTAGACAAAGCCATCGGCGAACACGTGGATGAGGAAGGAGCCGAGGACGACGACGAATCCCCAGCCGCCGTCGGGGGCGATCGGCACCAGTTTGGTGTTGCTGCTGGACGGCACACCCGCAGTCATCTGAAGAAAACCCATTTAATAACTTGTTTTAAAATTTAAAGTAATACACAGTAAATAAAGGGTATAAAATAGAGAGAAGGGTGGAGAAGAAAAACAAGGGGGGTGCATAGGAGACTCCATAGAAACGGGGATCAAAACATGTGTTCGCACCTTTCGCTTCAGGCCACAATTGGGAAAGGGGGAGAAAAGGCGGGTAGAGCAGATATAACTCGGTGTGGGAACGGGCTGGCCCGAAATGAACCGCCGCTTCTCTACCAATTAGAAGAAAAAGACTTTGTTTGCGGGGGATGTTCGTCAAAGAAAGAAGCCAACTGGTCAAAGAGAGGGGGAATGCGCGTGACTAATCCCGGGTTCGAATTGTGATGGGTGGGGCCACGTGATGGGCAGGCGACCGGCACTGGGTAGCAAGAGATACCTCCGGAGGAGGGTTTAGAACGTAATTTCCGTTTTTTTTCGGGGAAAAGTGGCCGAGAAGCCTCCCAGAAGAGAGGTGTCGTGCTTTCAGTTGCGATACTGTCGAGGAGGCGTTCCATCTGACAGTTTCGCAATTTCTTGCACTTTTATGGCAGAAACCAGAGAAAGGGCGGGAAAGTTCCCTTTGTTCAGGATTATGACTGGTCAAGACTGGTGGAAAAGTGCAAATTGGTTGTGAAAAAGTAGTTATGGATCAACTATAATCAAAAATAAAATTCACCCTCAGGGATTGAACCTGGGTCGCATGGATGCCACTTTCGGGGTCAAGTGTTTCACTCAAATGTGGCAGTGGGATAGTTTGCCCAGAGAATATGATCCTCAAGCAACCATAAGCCAGCTCTTCGGCCAAGACAGGAACTTCTACGTCTTTTTGTAAATCTACGTATAAAATCTACAAAAAAAATAAAGAGTATTTTGAGATTTTTGGTCACCAGCCAACAATCTCTTCCGAATGACGCAAGCGATTTACCTCAAGGTCTGATCTAGTGTGAAATAAGTGTGTTTATCAGAAGACGAGGACGGGAACAGGCGCCGAGTGCACGGTGGGGGAACAGGAATACGATCGTCGTGTGGCAGGCTGTCAATCAGGGCTCAGACTACTGTCTTTGGCAAAAAACCACCTTAGTGATAAGATCAGTTCAAATCGATAGATAAGGGGGAGGTGAGACGTTCCCACGGCTTTTTAGTACGGATTATCTGTGTACTATGCCGGGGTCAGCGTGGTCAGCCAAACGAAGGAGAGAGAAAGTGCGAAGTGATCTCGCCTGTGGGCGGGGTCACGCTGGGTGCGGCATGTGTATATTTTAGCGAATTCTTTCCGCGATGACCACGCGAGTTGATATAAACGAACATGACGCATAGTGTAAAGTTTGGGCAATCTCTGCGAGAGTGAGAGGTGTTCGCAGCCTGTGATGATGGCCACATCTCCAGGGACATCGACCACCGAACACGAGAGAAGAACACGTAGAAGAACATCTGTCAAGCAGAGAGCGATGGGATAACAAGGGCGGGCTGATGAGAGGAAAACAGGGAAAATCTATATCTATCTGACTTTGGAACGTCGGACCGGCCCCAATGGGGAACCTGGCAGACCTGAATTTCAGGTTTCAACGGAATGAATACCGGGGAAGCTTGGTGGGCGCTGCCTTTGGCTCCATGGGGTTCACAAAATTGAATACTCAACCACAAAGTAGCCAAAAGGTCAGGAATTTTGCTGAGGGACATCGACAACACATAGCGAATTTTCTCTGTTCAACTGACAGAATTTAAACATTCTGGAGAAAATTGCTAACGAAAACTGATCGTACGTTGAGAAAATGCTCCAATTTGCTCGGAACGGGAACGTCCTTCGTTTTGGGGAAAATTCGAAAGCCAATCCTATTATTCCGCTGTTCGACGCGCCGTCATGATTGGTAAACTCTTCGGAATGTGCGAATGAATTCCGACGCAGAAGGCGTAGGCTAAATGGGCAAAGATCTCCAGAAGGAGGTGAGGAGGAAAAGAAAGGACGTGAGATAAACCGGGGCAAACTGTGCCAAGTGATAAGACGAACAGGACAGACGGCGCCACCCACTTCTATAAGCCGAGACGACAGCTGGCAGCAGTGATCACTACTGCTGCCAGCCGCCACACATAACAAAAGAGAGCCGGAGAGGACGACGGCACCCCGTGCACTTTGGAGAAGAGTGCGCACGCCCGTTTTATGGGATCTGAGCGGAGGGACAAAGGAATTGAAGGATTCTTTAATGGAATTTGAGGATTTTCCACGTTTTTAGACTCTCAAGATCTTCAAAACGGGCCGGTCCTTAGAAAACCCTTTGGAAGGCAAAACTCACACAGAATAGACTGTGTGTTCCTGCCCTTGATAACAAAACTGGTCACACCTGATCCCAGAACAAAGTCAACCAACTGATGAATGACCGGGTAACGGCGGCCGATGATAACAATTCATGCCAACGGTGAGCATCGCTCGAGAAAATGCTATTTCAGGCTAATTTTAAGTCGAAAACACTTTTTTGTGGAAAATGACCACAAAAGATCATTCGGTAGCAGTGGATTCCTTACTTTGTGTGTTATCACAAGGCCACCCGGTCGTAAAACGGAACCCTTATCAAAACGGTAGCCCGCACTGCGTAATTGCAGAGTAAATCGAAAGAGACCACAAAAATGTGGAAGTTATCGAAATGATCGGGCTGATCCGTGAGAACTTCCGCAATTACCATGTGAAAACCACAATTTTCACACGAAACTGGTTCACGTGAATGGGAGAAACTAATCCCCCCCCCCCCCATCAAACCGGAAATAATGGCCCTTCCCATTTTGTAAATTCCACGCCATTTTGCCCTCCGCGGTCAATCCATTTAGGCCATTTCCTCGTCGATTAAGCCTTGTTTGCCGCTCTTTGCGTGTCATTTTCAAGCAAAACAGCCTTAAATGGCTGTTTCTTGGAAGTGGAGTGTTGCGAACGAGGATTTCGCGAGTGTAAAGGGCAGAGATTTGGCGAAAATAGAAACTTTTAATTGCCGTCTTAAACACAAAGAAGTGTTTTAACGACAGCGGAGGGTAATCTTTGGTTTCCAGGGGTTGTGCTCAAAGGAAAAACCAAAGACAACTGCCGATGACTTTACGAACTTCCGCGTCTTCGAATAACGGCGCTTCAGTTCGTTTCAAAGATCGGGGTTCCTTTTCATTTTGAACTACGCAAAACAACCGGGAGCTCTTTCAGTTTTTCGCTGTTTTCACGTGAAAATACAAGAGAACGACCGAAAATATGGATTCTCAGATCCGGGAACGCCATTAAATAAAAACTAATTTCCCAGCAATTTGTAATCCAAAAACTGTGAAAACTTATCGGACTATCGTAAGCTAGAAAAAATCACGGCGTGGAGAAACGGCGAAAAAGATCAGCGACGACCATGTGCGAAAACACAGGCAGATTGCGGCCATCGTCCTTCCGGCGACGGGTGTTCCGACTGTAAAACGTCACACACAGCCAGCGCTGAAGGTGTGAACGAATCGTCATAAACACGGGAGATGCTTATGGGGTGATTTATTAACCAACATATCCACGTTTGAAAACACTCGCTCCCTCGATCGTGGCAAAATTGCGATTATCCTAAAGTTGCGAGAATGACCCAATTTCAAGTCCCATATTAAAGGCGGGGGCGTCAAATAACGACCCCTCCCGCGGCACGGGTTTAGCCCAACAGGACCCCTTCGTTCAAATCCATTTGCTCCTTAAAACAAAGGAATTATTACGAAGAAATGTCGTGTAGCAAAGCTGAATAGCTTTCATCTAACGGCGCTGCAGCAGCCCCCAGTAAACAACACAGCAGGGGGTGAATACACAGGTCGCTCCGGAAGAGAGCGGAGACACGGGAGATACGATCTCCAGTCTAAACATTAAGCATCCGGCCACATCGATTCACAGCCGAGGGGCGAAAGGTCAACGATGGTACAACCGGGGACAGCTGAGCACAGCTGGCTGGAGGAAAAACGACGGCGACCAAGAAAAAATAGGGTGTCTGGGATTGGAAAGAGGAGAATTACTGTTACAATGGAGGGGCAGGCCGGCCCGATGATACCTTTTGGGTGGGAGCTCAGAGGCTACCCCTAAAGCCCCGATAAGGTTGGATAAAGTGACCAAAAATGAATTGGAAAGAGTGAATTCTACACAATGGCACCATTTGTGGGGGCTGACAGTCACAGGGGCGAAATGAGCAAAGTTTGTCAGCAGAAGCGATAAACACAGCAAATACACGCCATCGTGACGCAGTTTTGGCTGTTATTTTGCCGTTGTGGTGCTCTCTGATAACTGTCTCCGGGACAAGCTTGTTTCTAGCAGAACAAAGGTCACAGACCAATTTTCCAAAGCTAAAACTGGTCAAGATACTAAATTTTCGAGGAAAAGGAAACTTTCAGATATTCCTAGTCCAAAAACTGAAGTTCTTGCATTGTTGTTGAGTACGTTGAACGAACTAGTTGTTTTCCCACTGTTAAGCGATCGCCGACCAAACGAGAGATGACGTTTATAATAACAAAAACACAGTCAAATTAACTCCAATAATTGAATTCGAACAACATTGCCGAAAAAAATTCAATTTATGTTCGAAATTGCTGAATAATTCAGTTCGGTTCGGAGCAATTCAGTTATAAGGCTATTTTGATTGTTGGGGAGAATTTCCCATGGAGAAAACATTCTCAAAAAAAAAATATATTCTTTTAAGAATGCTATGGAAAAATAATCGAGACACGGCCATACGAGGAGCCAATTGTGCAGGATTTCAGTCGAATTCAGACAAAATCTCGTGGATTTACATTTCAATTCGAACAGAAAAGCGGATTTCTACAAGTCTATCTCTCTTTCGAATCTCCAAGTAAACAAGTGGCGAGCGGAAGACGTCTCTTTCTCTCGTGCGAAGCCTTTGCCTCTAAGCACGTACTCGAAAACAGAATTAGCGCAACAAGGGGTCCGCGAGTTCACTTGACGACGAGAAACGACGGCACTGCTTATGAATTCATCGTAGGGGCGGGCGTCGAAAGAGCAGAGGCGGCAAAGAATGCACTTAGCCGGCGGCGGCGGCGTTCCTTTGAGCTTCGATTATGTATTCGTAAAGTAAACATTAAAAGGATCTCTGCGAGACGACGCGCGAAGAATCCTGATGAAATGTGACGATCACACACGTATCTTTAATAGATTCTAGACGAACATGAAGCATACCTGGGCAACCCACCGCGGGGGTCAATTTTGCGACAGCCCCCTCTGCGAAAAAAAAAACTTTTCAAAAATTGCGGCGGGTCCCCTCCCTTTACAAAAATTGGCCAAAGTATGACATGAAGATTGTATTTTAGAGTGGAGATGATGAGTTTACGAAAGGAAGACGAAACTTTTACCCCCCTCTCTATACACCAAAAATCTATTGATGAAATGGAATCAAACTACAGACTACAAAAGTGCAGCCTACGCTTGCGCGTATGGATGCGTCAGTTTCTCTATTTTTAGTTTGATTTTACTACACGACAACGTCAATTGATTTGATAATTTCTTTATTGTTTCCCAGTCTGTACCGAGAAAAGTGAGCTTGGCCGCAAAAAGAAAACTAATCCAACGGATTAAGCTACTATATTTATCCTGCCGAGCTCATTTATCAAAGCACATGTGAGTGCTGCTGTGAGTGATGCTCTAATTGACGAAGTGCAGAGCCAGAGAGGCATACATGAACAGCTTTCGACATAAGGACCACGTAAAGGAAAACACGTGAGAGATATCAACGAATATGTTAGTAAAAGTGGATACATTTGTCCGAAAATGCTTTCTGAGAGGTATAAATGGGGCGATATTTCAAATTTTCAGGCATCAAAAGAGGAAAATGAGCGATTTTTACGGGGAAGTATACTTCGAGCTCAACGGGACAAAGGCTAATTGACCAGCTGTCGGCCTGGTCACACACATACTGAATGTTGCGATCAACGGCCACGTGCGTGATGCCGGGCAACCAACACGGCGGGAAGTGCAATCTCGTGTGCAGGCGGCGTGATTTCCACCGATTGCAAGGTGACGCCAAGGAGCGAGAACTCGTAAATCACCGAAGGGTGCCAAGTGAACTCTCTCTCTCCTTACCGAAAAGATACGGATCTGGCCACGGCGCCATTAATCAGAAGGCGGCGTGGGAGAAGACAAAGGACCGTCTACGGCCACCGAAAGACAAAGTGGGAGAAAAAACGCGGCAGAAAGGGCAACGTGGGATCCAAGCGGTGCACTTGTCTACGACGTTTTTTTTTTTACGATGGCGGCGACGCGTACTCGAGACAGCCGTAAATGGCCAAAGGGCGAGAGATGATCTCTAGAAAACAGTGAGAGCGAAGAATGGTCGAGGAAGAAGGAAAGTACGAACAAATAGGAAATTTTGGTATTTCCAAGCTCGAAATGTGAAAATACGATTTTAAGCAGGCACGAAACTCAGTTTTCAAAATTACAATACCCGCCGCCGTGAACCCGTACCGAGCCGGCCAAAAAACCTATTTACATCTCTGGTTTCTAGAAAGAAGCGCGAAAAATATCGATTGCCGCACGACTTTCCGAAGAAACCGCAATTTGCCGCAAGGTTTTCCGAAGAAATTGGCATTTACTGCACAAAAGTGCTCTTGCCGCACGGTTTCTACAAAGCGGCTGGTAGATGGTTTTTTTTCACTTTGCCGCGTACAATAGCAAAAACCACATGAAAATTGCTTTCAAATACATATTTTGTCAAATATGTCACTGTCGGCTTCAATTTCACGCCTATTCGCCTACACGATGAGCTCATGCGCACTTTTCCACCCGAAATGGGTTCAAAATGCCATTCATTACTTTCTTCATAGGCGAATGTTGCGATATCCGCAGAACACAACGCTTAGCTTCGGTATTAACAGCTTACGTCGCCGTAATTCCCAATTCAAACAGTCTTTGGAGACCTGTACTCTGACCAAAGAGTCTTTTAATCGAGACGTACTTTCCCTCTATCGTTCATTCGGTTTCACCATTTCCGTTCAATGGTTGATTTGAAGGGACGTATTCGAGTGTCAATAGGGAAACGGTAGCCCTTTACGTTTACCCCCACTGTCGCTATCAATCAGGAATTATTTCGGTCGTAAATAGCACCGATAGTTAAGCAGCGAGAGAGGGAAAACGACGGAAATAGCCGAGAAGGACAACATTCTCTCAGCTAGCGGCCAGAGTGATTGTTGTTGTGTAGACCGATTCGAGGAAGTTTGTGTTCGTGGTGGATGGGCAGCAGTGGCCAATGAAAATAAACAAAAGAGAACGGGAAATACCCTCCGCGCTGTACGAAATCGAAGAAAAAGACAATGCGTTTATACTTTGAATTGTTCATACACAGCCGGCATTTGGGGGCATGTTCGAAACAAATGAGGGACCAAATGGGTAAAACTTTTAGACTAGGACCGTTTTCTGTATAAGCGCTAGAAAGATACCATAATGGACGGTTCTTTCGCACGTTCGTAGGTTAACAAAGGGGTTGGGGAAAACAAATTGATTGAGAAAATACTGTTTTTTCCAAAGCGAAAAAAGGTCCATGGTGACAGACACAGAAGAAAGAATTTAAACGGGCCGGCCCGTTGAAAACAACGCCCATGAGAATTCTGCAAATTCCAATATTCGGACAAGGAAATTCTAGTAAAAAGCCGATTTTCCCATTAAACGTCGAAAATCACACTGATGATATCTTTGATTTCGTGGGGAAAAGGGGGTTTCCCAGCCTTAGACGGCGTAATTCTCTCCCGACTACGCGGCAACTTAAGCCGATTTGAACGGGATTTCCCTCCGACAAATAGTGGCGTAGGACAACAACAGCGACATCGATATACACTGAAGATCGGTTCTTCGGGTAAGGACTACATATTTCAGCCGCTTGAACCAATTTTGGGTGGCTGCGCCGTTCAAGACCCCACATTTTAGCGATTCCAGTAGCAAAATAGCCAAATATCCTCGAGATTGAATCGCAAGAAAGAAGAAGAAAAAAAAAGATGCTGTCGGAAGTATTTTTCGGCGTGCGCTGTAGGGGTGGCGCAATGCCGGCTGTGTTTGTGTCCTAATGGTGCCTACCGTGCCTTTCCCGCGCTCTCCGACCATCATAAAAGATGGTTCGATCGATAATCCGATAGCTCTCACCCAGTCTTTGCAGCAAAACGGCTGCAAAGCAGTGCCTTCCTTATCTCTTTCTCTCACACTCCGTTTGCACCTTCTTAAGCAAAAAGATAGCGACAACCACCACGCGGTGAGCGATTTACGCCCTGTGAAAAGAGATCAAAGTTTCGAGAAAGAGAAAATCACCGTCTTTCGATTTTTGTATACCACATTCATCATGTTCAACCTTCTTTGTTGAAATTGTGGCCTACTTCATTTATTTATTGGTATTTTATGTCTGTTGGCTATGAAACGTCTTAAAAATTAACGATAAAACATACTTTTTGTGTGTTTAAGGCGGAAATCGCCCCCAAGGCTAAAAGCGAAGGATCCGACAATTGAGGAAAACAGCATGTCACTCGCGTGAAAGACTTCCATTAACAAAAAAAAAACAATATTCGCACAGGTTTCGGCAAAACAAGAAAAAAAAGGTTTTGACAAGGACTCTGGGAAGTACTTTACGCCTCGACGCAGTGTTGGATGAAAATTCCACAATTTCGTGGGATAAAAACACTTCAGGCGTCGAAAATAGCCACTACCACAACACAACGTTCGCTGTGAATGACAGCGATGGAAATTGAATCAACAATCGGGGCGACCACTCGTGCCCAGTGGTAATTAGCGTCACAGTCTAATTACTGGCTGGCGAGGGGTTTCACGCCAGCAAGCGCTGTGAACACACCGTGCTTTTGAGTCAAAGTACGGTTTTTTTGTTGAGAAACGACGCTTCAACACCCATCTGGCAGCAATTACTGGAAAATCCACCCAAAAAGGAAAGAGAAAGTCCTTCAATAAAATGTGTAATTCAAAAAGTCCGAAAAAACGAAAACTCACGATTTTCTGTAGAAAGAAGTGCTCCTGTCGTTGGAGGAGACGAAGAGAGCCCGGCGGCTGAAAATACAAGAATTATATTTATAAAAAACGTGATAGAAGCAGAAAGATGCGTAAAAGTACGATTTCAAGTGAGGTAGGGAGCACTAAGTGAGGCGAAAACAAAAAGAGAACAGCTGTGTTTCGAGGACGCCGAGGGGTCAGTGTGCGGGGGGCTCGAATCAGCTGATGGGCAGGCGACTCAAAGACGACCCACACGACACCTGTTGACTAGTAGTTCACAAGAGAGAGAGAGAGAGAGAGAGAGAGAGAGAGAGAGAGAGAGAGAGAGAGAGAGAGGTATACGATTTTACAAAGTAAATCCAAATAAAGTGATTTGACCCCTCTCTTCTACGGATCAAAACGAGTCAGCCTCCTTAAAATTTCGCTTTTCAAATTCCATGGCGGCTTTTTGCCTCTATTGGCAACCGGCTGGCACGAACTACGGTTGAAAGACCGCTTTTAAATTGGAAAATTGCCGGATTCTCAATCTAAAATTAGTCGAGATAAAACCCTAAAGCTTTAGGCACGAATTGTAGGCAAAGGGTCCCGTAGCGCGCTTATATGATCGTGTTAGGCTTACAGTATGCCGGCAATATGTGCTCATCTTCAAAGGCTTCGAAGTATATTTGAACCGCAAACTTGCAGCCAATTTCTGATCAGCACAGCCTATTTGGCTGCTAAGAATCACCGTGGTCGTGCGTTGAAGTGGCTAGTATCAGTTCCAATACTCAAGATGGAGCCGGGAAAACAAATTTCAAGAAAGCACGCGTGCTTACTTCATCTAAATTTACCAGGAAATGGTCGTCCGTTGTGTGCTGTTTACTCAATATCGCATTTCACTGGGAACGCCTGGTGATAAACATGGACTCTTTGTGGCACGATACTTACACCGCTTCTTAAAAAACCGAAGATTATTTGCCAAAGCCCTAGTAATGTTAGAGATCATAAGTAAAATATTCCAGTACACTCGTCAAAAAGACGAAAAAATGACCTTTCAAGACAACAAAGGCCTATTTGTCGCGTGGAATGGCATCGGGACAGAGTGGGGAATAGCAAATGCCGCCACATCGCCCTCCGCCTCACAAAATCCACGAGGGTGAGGTTGATGAAACGTGACGCAATCCCTGCTCGGCCACAATTAGTAATGTGCGTGGAGCACGCGTCACAAGCGCGATGAATAGACATGAATGGGCAGAGTCGAAAGGGAAAACCGACATTTCATCATATTTATGAAAGAAATCGGGCCGGCCCGACGAATCGGATTCCCCAGGGTCGTGAGCAAATGTGCCAGACAGCTGGCTTAAAGCTCGTTCGAAAATCGACACCAACCGGCGACTTTTGGGTAATTTTTCGACAGAAATTACGCAAATACATCGATTCGTTCTAGAGTTCACTCGTAGAATAATTATATCCACGTGTTACTTGGCAGACTGCACGAGGATTCGGCACTGGAGTTACACAAGGAACAGAGAACGGACAACTAACTGATCGTTTGAGATTGACGAGGAAATGATAGAAATACTTGGGTCACGGGAAAGCACAATAATTCACGTGGGGAAATGGTATAATTTAAAATGTGTTTCAACTCATGGTTGAGAAGGCAACGAGTTGAATTTCCTCGTTTTGGTTAATGAATTGAAAACCTTCGATTAAAGTCTTGGTTGACAGAATTAATCGATTTTAAAATAAAACACGCTCGAAAAATTAAAAGCTCACAAATTTTTGAAAACAATTTCAAAAACGAGGATGTGGAGAGGGAAAAGAAGCAGAGACAAAATAGGTCCCGCAACGATTTACAAAAGTGCGCGGTTAAACTTGCATTTGCATAAATTTCGTTAAGGGACCATACTTGCAAAGTCATTGTTAACGCTCTTCAATTTTTCCGAAATATTTCGGAAAAATTTTAAATAGTTTGAATGTCATATTACCTACATAAGTTAAACTAATGTATTTTTAGTTTCTATTCAAAGCGAAATAAATAAATAAATCTAAAATTATTTGCCGAAGGCTACAGCGGTCCTTTGTTCATTGTGCGGCAACTATAGTTGATTTGGTTTAATCTGATTTTTTTTTTGGTTTAATCTGTGAAATTTCACTGTGAAAGATCTACGAACCTTTCCAAACAACAGTCAGGTCTTTTCGGATTCACGGAGCTCTTCTTTTGAGACTTGCGGGTGTTAAAACTGCTTGGAGCGGTCGTCGATTGGTTCAGGAAGCAGTTTTTTCGAACCTCCAGAAGTTTCAGGACCATCTGCGAACTTGGGATCACTGTGGCGTAACAAACTTACCTTCTGTTAAGCAAATCTTGATTGTTTTCTGATTTCGGTTGGATTCCACGTGATTTGAGCCTTGTCGGGTGTCTTAGAATCGCAATTACTCCAACTTCTGTGTCGATTCCTCGTCTTCATCCAGTAGTTGTTGTGATGAAAATAAGCAAATTAGTTGGTAAAATTTAAAATAACTATATTGTTGTTTATTGTTATTTTTTCTTGCGCAATTTTTTGATTAGGGCGAGGTCCGGACAAAAACCACTCGCTCCAGGCAATTCCACTATCTGTGGCCCAATGGTAGCGATAATTTGGCAGTGGTTGTGAACTACTGTAACACCCTACTCCTTTCCTCTCAAACGACGGATGGGAAGAAAGCCCGTCGAATGCGACAAGTGCCCGGGCAGCCGCAGGCCGCCCACGTCGCAGTGGCCCAAGGCCTCTAGTTCTGCGCAGTGTTTGTGGAAAGAGACAAAGGAACTCACAATTTGACAGAAAATTGAAGAAAAGGGAGGGAGAGAGAAGGAAGGAAGACCGCAGGTAGTGAGGGAGGAAGGGAAGTGGTGTGGCAAGTGGAGATTATCAATATTCCAATATTGCTAATGTAATATTCCAATTTTTGTAGGATAATTTCATGAAGGAGCAGTAGTGTTGCTCCCAAAAGGATAGCTTATGCTAATGAAGCGTCGTACGGAGAACTAAAACTACTGTTTGAGAGAGGAAGCAGAGGGAAAGAGAAAGAAAGAGAGAGAGAGACGGACAGAGACCGAGATGAGTAAAAGAGACAGTGATGATGTAGAGAGAGAGAGAGAGAGAGAGAGAGAGAGAGAGAGAGAGATAGAGACAGATTTAGAAACAGAACGAAAACAGATAGAGAGGGAATCAGTCAATGAATCGAAGAGACAATGGAGTAAAAAAAAGGAATGAGTGAGATTCAGAGACCTAGACAGAGAGAAAGATTTAGGTTGACAATCACATAGAGGGATTAGGTCTCTGTGAGAGAGAGAGAGAGAGAGAGAGAGAGAGAGAGAGAGAGAGGGAGAGAGAGAGACAAGAGAGAAGAAATAAAGAGAGAGAGAGAGAGGAGAATTAAGTAATAGAGAGTTCGTCTCGGGCATCTTCATCTAATTTAGTGGTGAACGGAATAAGAGAGATGAATAATAGAGAGAAGGCTGAAATAGAGAGAGAAAGAGAGAGAGAGAGAGATAGACGGATAGAGAGAAAGAAAGAGAGAAAGGGAGAGAGATAAATAAAGAGAGATAGACCGAGAGAAGATAAAGATAGAAAGAAACGGTGTAAAAGATAATGATAGACTGGGAAAGGAGAGCTAAACAGAGAAAGAGAGACATTAGGTGTAAACAAAGAGATATAGAGACGAATACAGAGAGAGAAAGAGAGAGGGAGAGAGAGAGAGAGAGAGAGAGAGAGAGAGAGAGAGAGAGGCAAAGAGGCAGACGACAGCGAAAACATGGTTTGAAACAGGCCGATTTTCTTAGACTGCAGGCAAAATCAGACACGGTCCCGTAAGATGTGGGAATCAGCACATTCTCCCTTTGTCCATCGATTTTGTATGAACCAGGCCAGCCCGGTACCCTTCCATACATAAACAACAGTCAATATTTCATATCTCTGCATAAAAATTACAATTAAAAAAAAAGAAATCTATGATTACCAGTCTAGAACAGATAACAAACATGCCTTAGCATCCCTTCTTCCTGTGCTTCGACAGCTGGCTCCTGTAGAAGTACCCTCGTCCACATCGCTCACACACGTACGCCTTTTCTCCGCGGTGCTTGGCCATGTGATCCCGGCAATTCTCCTCCGTCCTGAACTTCTTCGCACACTCCGTGCAAGAAAAAGGCTGCTCTCCGGTGTGAATCATCCGATGACGGGACAACGTCGAGGCGCAGCTGAAGCGGAGGGGACACTCCGTGCACGCGTACGGCTTCTCCCCCGTATGGACACGGAGGTGCTTGATCACATGGCTGCGGATGAAGAATCGACGCTCGCAGACGGGACACGCGTGCGGTCGCTCTCCCCCGTGCGAACGGAAATGCATTTTTAGGTAGGAGCGATTGGGGAATTGGCGCGGACACTCCGTGCATCTGAAGACCTTCTTCTCCCTCTGGTGGGCTGTGTAGTGCGCGCGGAGGCAGGCGACACGTTTGAAGATTCGGCCACACAGCCGACATGGTACGGGTGTGGCGTGCTGGCGCATGTGGGCGGAAAGGGCGGCCGGCGAGGTAAAGACGTCCGGGCAGGAGGCCACCGGGCAGAGCTCCGGCTTCTTTTCCTGAAAATAAAAGGGTGGGGGGGGGGGAGAGAGAAATGTACGCATTTGGCAGAGAGCAGGCAACCTTAGGCCGCTTTCGAGTAAATTCGCGCAACCATAGGCCGCTTTCGAGGAAATTCGGGCACCCTAAGACCGCTTTTCATAACGAAAACCAGTTAACACTAGCAAATTTGAAGAATCTGGGCAACCTAAGGCCGCTTTAGAGTAAATTTGGGCAACATTATGCCGCTACGACAAAAGCCAGGTGCGGCGATCTAAAACAACAGAATCCGGAAAAGTCAGGCCGCATGTGGGAAAATGCATGCAACCTTAGGTCGCTTTCGAGCGCACTCATAGAACTTTACGAGGCGGTGTACAAAGTAGGTAACTTAAGGCCGCTTTGTTGAGCCCAGGTAACCTTAGGCTGCTCCAATGAATACAAGCAGCCATAGGTCGCATCCCTAGGCCGCCTAAGAAAGAAGCGAGGGAGTCAACATTGCACTTCTTTCCAAAGAAACCCAACTTTAGGCCGCTCTTAAGAATGTAGGCAAAATTAGGCCTCATTTCACAAAATCAAGACAACTATTGGCCGCTTTCGAAAGAAGCGGAACAAAAATAGGCTGCGCTTTCCATAAACTCCAGCCAACCGCAAGCTTCGTTTAATAAAGTCCGGGTAATCTTGAGCCGTCTTTCACCAAAACGGCCTGAGGCTGCCGGACTCGGGTGTATTGCAGCCTGATCCAAGGACAAAATATATTAAAAAACCAACCTCAGGTTTCCCTTCAGCCACATTCTCCGCCTTCTTATCGACCAACAGAGTGGTTGAATCTTCCTCCATCGCCGTTACGTCTACATTTTCGTCAATTTCTTCTTTTTCCGCTGACTGAAATGAAAGCACCGTAATCATAATGGAAGGGGCTACAGTAGGCATTACAGGAGAAACCCAGGCCGGCTTCGATTTGACAACATTAGGCCGCTTTTACAGAATTAAGGCAACCTTTGGCCGCTTGATTGAATCCAAGTAACCTCAGGCCGCATTCATCAAAATATTGGCAAAATTAGGCCGCTTTGATAGAATCAAGGCGACCTCAGACGGCCTTATTGGATCCAGGCAACCTCAGGCCGCATTCGATAAAAATCAGGAAACAGAAAGACGCTTTCGATAACATTCTGGCAACTGTAGGCCATATTAGATGAAATTCTGGCAACATTGGGCCGATTTTGATAGAATCCAGGCATCCTCGAGCCTTTTCATTGAAGTATTGACAACAGTAGGCCGCATATGACACAAATAAGGCAACCTTTGGCCGCTCGGTTGAATCCAGGCAATCGCAGTCCGCATTTGATCATACATTGCTCCGCCAAAAGCGGCGATGGGGCCGTCGCAATTTTAGGTGTTCGTCAATTTTTGTTAAAGAAGGGGACCAGCCGCAAAATTTCGAAACTTTTTGCATTAGAAGGGGCTGTCGCAAAATTTATCCCGCGCGGTGGGTCGGCCAAGTATGCATTTGATAAAAATTCTTGCAGCAATATACCGCTTTTGATGGAATCAAGGCGACTTGGGCTACTCCGTTGATTCCAGGCAACCCGAAGCCGCTTCAATAAATTTCTGACAACATCGGGCCGCTTTAGATGCAACTCAGGCAACATTAGGCCACTTTTGATACAATAAAGGCGATCCTTGGCGACACTCTGTTTGACGCAGGCAACCTCAGGCCGCATTCGATAGGATTGCCTAGTGTAGTAAGTAATTAGTTACCTTACCTCATTTTCAGCTCTTTCAGCCGCCTGCTTCGGCTCCTCGGTTCGTGGCTTCGGAAGCGGCTGCACCGCCTCAATTTTCCTCTCCTTAAAGGGTGTGGGTGCTTCAGAATGCGCTTCTGGAGTCTTCATCTTCTTTTTAACTGGCGTCTTCTCTTTCGCCTGAACCACAACGTTCGGCACCTCCAGGGTGTGGACCCAAGCCCACAGGGCTTCGCTCGACGGCGCGTAGTCTCCACGATTGTGGGCGAAGAACGTGAAACGACCCGTATTCTGAAAACACAGGGGATCAACGACAGAGAAACAATGGAACGAACCAGGAAATCGACGAGGGGGCGCGGGTTGCGCTCGGGCGGGAGGTAGATCAGAAGGAAGGCCGCCTTGGGCTGAAAATGAAGACTTTTTAGACGAAACAGCGGAATAAATAAGCCCCCCAACGCGAAGAATCTCCCATAGGGTATGGGGGCTTAAACGACTTGGGTGGAACTTAATTTCAACCCCCACAAACCTTCTTTCCAGGCAGAAGCGGGTGTTCCACCGCAATTTTCTCCTCTCCGCCACGCTTATTCTCCTTCTTGGCTGGAACTCGAGCTGCGTTTTGGTATTCGCCCTGAAAATTTAATTATTTATTAAATTTTAAAATTCCAAAAATCCAAAAAAGTAGAGATTTTCGTGAGGCGATTTCAAAAATTTACGCAAAAAGCTATCGAACCCAATAAATTTCGCGAAAAAGTGGCCAAAATCGGTACGGGAAAGACTTGTTCATTTAAGCTCCGCCCTTTTTAGGCTTTTGCAGTTGATATACGAATTTTTAAATACAAAATAATAAAATCACCTTGTTTCTAGCAGGGGGTCCCATCGCCTGAGCCCACGCCATCAGGGCTTCCGTGGTGGGCGCCTCAATCTTCTTCTGAGTGACGCCCTTCTCCACTTTTTCTGTTGAAAAAGAGCTTTCCAACTGAAAAATACACATTTCTCAATAACTAAGCAGAAATAAGTTAAACATAAAAATAACAATCCTCTCCAATTTCGATACATTTCCGACCAAAACTCACCCTAACAAGTTCTTCGAGGGAGGCCATGGCACAGAAGGGAATCCGGTTGTTCTCCTAGAAAAAATAACTTAAGTTCTTAAACACCTCAAGGTTAAAGCCTCAAGGCACTACGAAGTTTAAAAAAACGAAACTAACCAGGTACAGAGTGAGGGAAGTGGGGCAGCGCTGCGGAGGTAGGTGGGTGATCAGGAACGACATTTTGTGCCTAAAACTAGTTACATTAATAACATTAGCACATCAACAAAAAATTTACATCACCACATCAACAAAAAATGTCGGTCGCGACGCCTGCTAACGGCGTGCGCGACGCGTGGGTCCCAAAACGAAAACGCGACTCCAGCTACGGTAGCCACAAAATTTCTTGACTTTTTCAGTGTCTTTTTAAAAATTTTCATTTCTCGTTAGAGAACGACAATTACAAAAACAAATTTTCAAAAAATAAAGGAAGAATTATCGGACGGTTGTTTGGGCTGCTCTTTTTGATGTCGTCAATCGTGGATTTCTCGTAAAAATGAAGATTTTCATGGCCTTCTATGTAATTTTACATAATGTACTTTTTAACGCAATACTTTTTTCACACAATCATCAAATTTAAAGAAAAAAATGGGTTATAGTGTCAGTAAATGCGCTCCAATTACAATCTCCCATGGCGCCACGCGAGTGGTCGCGTTGCGGACATATTTTTATGGCGCCCACGCGTTTTTGGCAAATCGCCAGATACGTTTCGTGGTTTCCAATTTCATTGGCAAACTGCCAAACTTGATTTCTGTGACAGGGTCCCGCTCTTCATAATCGGATCTTGCGAGTCTTTCTTTGTTACAGAGTTTGATGTCAATAGGGAGGTTGCATTAATTCGTTCTAAAGCGGCCTAAGGTTGCACTGATGCTTTCACAAGGCCCAGGCGGCCTAAGGTTGCCCACAATCTACACAAGTGGGTTACTGAATCCGCTTGGCAAATTTTCCAAGCCGGGCTGCCTCCAAGTTTGTTTCGGTTCGTTCCGAGTCGTCCCCTTCTCTCACAACAATCCTTGTCCTCCACAAATTTGTTCATAACAGGATGAAAACAACATGATAACAAGGTTAAAAACAACGAAAAAACAATTGTCTTCTACTTCTTGTGCGTCTTAGAGTGTCTCTTCAGGCCGAAGCTGTTGGAGCACTGCTTTCCGCACTCGGGGCAGTCGTAGGGTCTCTCGGCCGAATGGCACCCTTGGTGCATCAGAAGACCCGCGCTGGTCCTGTAGGGGCGGGAGCACACGTCGCAATTGAAGAGGCCCTTGGCCGAAGACGGGGTGCGAGGAGTGGGGGTGCGAGGGGTGGAGGGCTTCTTCTTGGTCTGCAAAAAAGGAAGGTTAAAGGTACATAAATGACCGCTATCTTCCCGAAACCGGGACGATTTTATAACTTTCGGTTACCTACAAAACGATTACCACCGAAAATTTTAGGAAACACCACAGAATCCGCATTTTTGCGCTACATTGCTAAAATACGAAAGCCTAAAAACGTGAGAAAGCATCGGCTACGAAAGTTTCTTCCAAACGAGGTACTTTTGAGAACAGACATGGGCTATACCGTATTTCCATTCCCCGTGGATGACCTACCACAGCCTGGTGTGTGTGTCAACATATTTTTTTTATGCCAAAAATGCACTTTTTGGAGTCGCATTTCAAGAAAATTAAAGCCAGAAAGTTAAAAATTTCAGCCCTTCGTAAAATGGGAAATACCCCGAATTAACAACAGTTTCATAGTGTGTGTGTATGTGTGCCCGGTTATGAAAAATGTTTTAAATTACTTAATAATGTTTGTTACTAACATATACGTCAATATTAGTCGTGCAAAAAAGAATTTCATCGACCGGGATCGAACCCTGGTCGTGGGGGTGGCAATCAGACTGCGGGGTCCAAGGAAAACGGGCTGGGCCCGAGCCGACCAAAATTTAACAACTGGCCCGGCCCGTGAGAACCCCGGACTTTGAGAAGCAGTCTATGACAACCACGTGTGTGTGTGTGTGTGTGTGTGCAACTCACGATGGTCAGAAGAACATTCGGCTGAGGAGTGTCCTTGGCAGCCATGGGAACGGGGGGCAGAACGATGTCCATCTCCTAAAAATAGCAAATTTTGTGAACCAAAGGTGGAAGTCTTACCGGAGGAGTGATCGTGGCGGGACCTTCGTTGCTGCGTCCACCGACGCCCACACCCTTCGACGTAGAGGCAATCTGAAAATATTTCTATAAAACCAAAAAAATAGTTTTTTTTTCAGTCTTAATCAAATCAAATGACAAGTATGCGCTCCAAGTATCTGCTGACAACACTAAAAGAACCACTCACTTGAGCCTCCTTGGCGTAGACTCCAATCGTCTGACGCTTCGAAGCTTCACTTCCGCCGCTGCTTTCACGAGACCCTTCGACGTTGGCGTCACCGGGAGCCCCTCCGCCGATCGACAGGTCGATCTGAGGCGCCGGTTCCACGGGCTCGGTCTTGACGTCAATCGCCGGGCCCTTGTTCGGCGTGTCGAGACAGATGTTGGCGAGGAGCCTCCTGTAATCCTGTCCATCCAAGGGCTGAAAATCGATTCGGTCACAGACACGATACGGTAACCCACGATTTCCGTGTTGTTCGGCTCTTCGTCGACTGGCTCCTTCTTGATGTGAAGCGTTTCGGGAAGAACGGGCGTGTCCGGATGAGCGTCATTGAGACCGGCTTCGATCTGAAACAGTACACAAAAAACTAATTTGAAAAAAAAAATTGACAGTTTGACTAGGTGGACAGAGTCCTCGGCCCGTCTTGGCCCGTCCACTCGGACCACCCAGTCAAACTGTCACCCACACGACCAAGGTTCGATCCCGGTCGGGACACTTTAATTTTGCTAACTTAAAATTAGTTTAAATGTGTAATAGAAGTATAATGAAAGTGTTTTCGGAGTTTAAAAAAATAACTAATGTAAGCTAAAATAACGATTTAAAGAAATTTTAATTTGACAAGTTTACAAACCGGGCCGGGCCGACACTTTTCTCGGCCAGGCATTTGAGAACTATGCCCGTGTGGACGGCAGCCTAGGGTGGACGGGCCGGGCCGACCAAAATTCTCCAAGTGGCCTGGCCCATTAGAACCCCGCCAGGACGGCCCAAGGAATAACTACAAAAAAAGCTTACCAGCGATGGAGGAGGTGCCGGTGGAGCTACAAGCTTGTTTTCGATGGGGTCAGTGAAGAGGTAGTTGCCGTCCAAATCCAAAAATTCCTCCTCTTCAACCTGGAAATCTGCTGTAACTCGAAATCCCCCAGCCTATCCCACCTGATCCATGTTGGCATTCACCTCCATGTCGGCAATCTCCTCCCCGTCGGTCTCCATGTCGGGCATTTCCGGAATCGCCGATTCCTCCGGGTCTTCCGGATTCTCGTGCACGGCAAGTGCCTAAAAACGATCGAAATTTAACAAAAATTATCGGAAATCTAACCTTGGCACGCTTCTGGCGCGGAGCCTTGGTCTTGCGGACGCGGGACGTAGATGCCTCCTCCACGTGAGCCTCCCTTCGCTCCTGTTCCCCGATGCTGATGGCGATCTGGCGAACACTTCTCCTGCAGGTGTCCATCTCGAAGATGCCGTCCTCGTCGTTCTGAAACAGAGGCGTTATTGTAAAATCCGAACCGAAACGAATTGGAAATTATATACTCCTCATTAAATCTACCTCGGTCAATTTGGCAGCGTGCATGGCCAGAGTATTAAATATTGCATGCATTACACTAGCAACGACAGCACAACATTGTAACGTTGTGAACATAGGTGAACGTGAGGTTCTTGCGGTACCTGGGCATACCTGGGCAACCTACCCCGGGGATCAATTTTGCGAGGCCCCCTTCAATTGTTGAAAGCATCGAAAATTGGCGACGGGTCTCCTTTTCTAAGAAAAACTGCCGAAAACTGAAAATTGCGACGCCCCTACCGCCCCATATTGCGGAGCTTGCCCATCTATGTACCTGGGGTTCTCACGGGCCGGGCCAGTTGGAAAATTTTGGTCGGCCCGGCCACCCAGTCAGATTGCCACCCACACGACCAGGGTTCGATCCCGGTCGGTGACATTATTTTTTATACGACTAATATTGACGTATATGTTAGTAACAAACATTATTAAGTAATTTAAAACAGTTTAAAAAATTATTGTACCGATTATAACAACAATTAAAATTTTGATTTTCAAAAACGGACCGCCCAAAAAATCTCTCGGCCCGGACCGTCATTTGAGAACGTAGGACGGCGTGCAGTTGAAAACTTACTTTGCACTCGGGGCACCATTTGGGGGGCTTACCATACAACCCACCGCGGCCTTCATTTTTGCGACAGCCCTTTCTATTATAAAAAGTTTACGAAATTTGCGACGGGCCTCATTCTTTAACAAAAATTGCCGAAAACTTAAAATTGCGACGGCCCCACCCCGCATATAGCGGAGCTTGACAATGTATGGGACTTACACATCCCCCAAACGTTGCTTGTCCAGCCATAGTTGTAAAGAAGAAGTTTTTTAACCATACTTTTAATTGAACTGGCAGTCGATAAATTAACCAAATAATTAACCCATTCTTTGGGAATAGTATCAAGAAGATTAATTTATATTTGCCAAAAACAATCGTACCATGGCTGGACAGGGAGCGTTTGGGGGCTCAATACAAAAGCCCCCAAATGGCGCCTCGGAGGCCACGTAAGCACCCCTTTAATGTTTTGTTAGCATTTTCAGCCAAACTCCGAATTACGTAGGTACCGCGACTGTCCATAAGCATAAGCACATCTTGTCCTCCTATGCTTCGAACGTTCCGATGTATTCATGTCGATATTGGAGATTTCGCGTGCAAAAATAAGATCCAATTTCGGAAAATATGCAGGGAAAAAAATGGACATAAGCCTTTAAACAACGGATGCCCTGAAAGCCAACGTCGCCAGCTGTGCTCGATGAATTTTAGACGAAAACCCCTTCGAAAACAATGGGAAAATTAATGAATCGGATTTTCCTGGGTGCGAAGCTTCTCAGAAAAATATTAAAGTTTTACCAAATTTTTTAAACCAATTTTGAGGTTCCATAAAAGCTTACAGTGGGTGTCATCGTCGTGTCGAAGCCAGAGGGTCCGTCGCAAGAACGGCTCCTTTGCGTCTGCTTCCTCTTTCGGCCCTTTCCTTTCTGGAAAAAGAGATAAATAGACAGAGAGACATAAATAGAGAGATAAAAAACAAACCCTTACCTTTGCCATGGCATTCCCCGCCTGTCCAGCAGCTCCACCGCCGCCATTCTGATCGTCGGCATCGACCACTTCGGTTTTAACCGGCGCCGTGCCGGCCTGTGCGGTTGGAAGCGTCTAAAAACATATTTTAATAATAATAATAATTATTATTATTATATGAATAATATTGAATCTTTATATACCTGTTTCGCTGCATCACTCTGGTGTTTGGTCTTCTTGATGAGAGGCGGGTCGTTGATCTGGGCGTCGTCCTGGCCGGCGAGAGTGGGGCCGTCTGGTGGCTCCTGGGGGACCTGAAACATAAAATGTGACACAGTAGTTCTCCTTAAAAATTATGTCTTTAGACAACGGGTGGAACATTTTCGAAATACTTCGAACATTGTCATTAACGAAAAACGTGATTTTGTGAGCTCTAATCGTGATTTCGTCTTAAGAGTCCCGCACAGATCACTCGAAATCCTTTGTAAACAAAGATAAGACAAGGAGCAGAACCTTTCCTAGGAATCGTGGTGAGACATTTTTTTATAGTATTCACGGCGAATTACTCCAGTGAGTGTTATCGGTCCTGTATGAAAAAGCTGCGACCGCAACGCCTCTTAATAATACTTTCCTGGCTTACATTTTTTAATGTGATTGGTGAAGAATATGATAGAAAGCTGGCTTGTAATAAATAAAATAAACATTTAAATACAGATTTTCGTCAAAATCAAGGAAGGGTTCAGCTTTTTCTTTAATTCTAGTAATATTAAATGCCTAATTCTATCATGTTCTTCACCAATTTCATAAAAATATATGTTTACGACAATGTAGGCTAAGAAGGTATTGTATCAAGGCCCCAGAGGCGTTGCGGCCCGTCGGTTTTTATAAAGGAACGGGTGCACTCGAATATCGCCGTGTAATCGAGACGAGACGCGAAGTTCAATTAAAAGTCAAGGGTTTTTTTTTGTAAAATGCTTACCAAGTAGCATACAATCTGGAAAAGGCCTGTGACGAGACCTATTAAGGGGTTGTTTCGACAAAAATGCAACAAATAATCACCTGATCCGCGACGGCTCCCTCGGCCTGTGCTTGGTCGGCTGCCCACGCTGAGAGGACCTGGGCCGAATTCGCCGTGAAGGTGGGGACTCCCATTTTCCCCTACAAAAGACATTTATAGCCTTTTATTTATAAAACTATCTAAAAGAAATTAAATAAACGAACCAGAATAAGGCCAATGGCGCCTGCAGTCTGCGCGTCGTCCACACGCACACTTATGTAACTCATGCTACAAGTTCTGAAATATAAAAATTAGGCAAAAAGAAAACAATGAAATTAAAAAGTAAATCGTACGAAATAAATATTTGTTAAAAGAAACTGCATTTCGAATAAAAACATTACTTTTTTGACCCAACACGCGACTGCGACGCGCCTGTCGGCAAAAAAATATTTCCACGCTTTAATTTTTGTAAAATGCATATTTTTTCGTAATTTGCAGAGGAAACCACAATAAAATAGTGAATATGACCCTCACATATACTGCGAAAACCTTTTTTACTAGAAATTCGTTACAATTCGTCTAAACTCGTGTTTTTAGTTCAATTTTATAAAATTCGTTCTTCTATAAAAAGCCCCTTTACGTTTTTTTTTAAATTAAAAAAAAAACTCCATTTTAAAACCACAAAAAAATTTAGTCACGGGGCGCGCCGCGGCCACGCGATGCAGTTCGTCGGCCGTACACAGGACAGCAAAGCTGTAAATTAATTTAAATATGGTAATTATAGATTTTAAATCATAAATACAAAAAAAACATTAAAAAATTTGTCTTTAAACCAAAATTTAGGACGAAAAAAATATTTAAATCTTGGCATATTGCCAGGAGACGCTGCGTATACATTCTTTTCGGGACCCAACGACTTCCCATCGACTGACTGAGTAAATTATAGATTCCGTTGGTTTTTATTGAAATGTCGAAGGTTTTCAGCTGTTTCAATGCGTTAAAAAAGGATTCTCGTTTAGGAAAGTAAAATACAGACTAAAATTAGTGAAAAGTTAATAGTGTTTTATTTACAAATACAAAAACATTTTTTGTAAATCACAGTATCCGTTCTCCCCAATAAATGTGTTTCGTGGCTTCTTCCGGAGTCATCAAACGGGGAGAGTCCTAAAACTAGCTTATTATTCCACAGATTTTTTATGCTAATCTCACTTTTGCGAAGCGAGGCCCTCGTTGATCTTTTTTCTTCTTTTCGCTCTTTTTCTCTTCTTTTTCATACGACTGCTCCTTTTCCTTTTCCTCCTCATCGTGTTCTTTTAGCATTGTAGCCATTGTTGTCATGTGCTGGGAGAAGGATGAAGAAGAGGAGGACGAGGGAGAACACGCACACATGCACTGACCATTGACTATCTCTCCTGGAACAAGTGGTAGCTAGTGAGTGAGTGAGTGAGTGTGTGAGTGAGTGAGTGAGTGAGTGAGTGAGTGAGAGAGAGAGAGAGTGAGTGAGTAAGTGAGTGAGTGAGTGAGTAAGTAAGTGAGTGAGTGAGTGTGTGAGTGAGTGAGTGAGTGAGAGAGAGAGAGAGTGAGTGAGTAAGTGAGTGAGTAAGTGAGTGAGTGAGTGAGAGAGTGAGTGGAGTGAGTGAGTGCGTGAATGAGTGAGTGAGAGAGAGAGAGTGAGTGAATGAGTGAGGGCGTTAGTGAGTGAATGAGTGAGCGAATGAGTGAGTGCGTGAGTACAAACGAGAAACCCACCCTTTGTCAATTTCGGTTGTTTCATCCCAATAACCTTCGGAACAGTTGGTTTCTTCTCGTCTACCGTTACTTTCTCAGTCTCAAAATCATGCAAAGCCGCTGAATACGAACTATACCAATTATTTTTGGGTGAAAATTAGACCTTTTATCAGAATCTTGTTAGCAACCGATGTCTCTTGGACGCACTTGAGAATGTCGGATTCTAATTTTTGATCGAATTTCGATCGAACGTTGCAGATACAACTGCGAAGACGGGATTGATCCCTCAGGCGGCAGGGTGTTTGTACGCGGAGTCTGAAGGAAATCGATAATTGATTTTAAAATTATTTTAACTCCATGGTGGTCAATTTTGTTTTATGAAAACCTACTGTTGGAGACATGCTCGGATGGCGTAATCCCTTTGGTAGACGGCTTGAACGTACTCCTGGTTACTGTCGAGTTGCTGGCGGTAGCAAATCAATTCAGAATCTTCTAATAGGCAAGAGGAGCTTACGTTGTTGCTGAATTAAGCATCGGTAATGTCTCAGTTCCTGTCAATGTCTCTGCCTCTCTGACTCCCGGTCTCTGTCTCTGTCTCTGTCTCTGTCTCTGTCGCTGTCTCTGTCTCTGTCTCTGTCTCTGTCTCTGTCTCTGTCTCTGTCTCTGTCTCTGTCTTTGTCTCTGTCTTTGTCTCTGTCTTTGTCTCTGTCTCTGTATATCTTTCTCTCTCTCTCACACACACACTCTCTCTCTCTCTCTCTCTCTCTCTCTTTTTCTCTCTCTCCCTCTTTACAGTTTCGGATCTCCAGTATGAAGTAGTCTATTGATTCCAGTTCCAAAAACCCTAGGCAGTTGCTAAAACAATGTCTCAAATTACAAAATTTGTTCAACAAACCGGAGTTCGACAAACGGCCATGGAATCCAAACTAGGCCTTGTTATGCCGATTTCTGGCAATCCCCACAGGCTGTCGGCCAATTCGGCCCCCAAAAGGGCGCGAGAGTAAACTGCATCTTCTGAAAATCGAAGCAATATCATCAACACGATCGGTTTTATAGCCTACCATCGAGAATTCTAGGTCCAAAGTTCTGACGCAAAGGCACTAGAGGAGAATGCATGAAGCACTGGTCCAAGGACCGCCGGAATTCGTTCAAAGTTGGTTCGTAAAACGTGGAATCGCCTGGAAATTTTCGGGAAAGGGGATAGTTTTCGTTACTAACTCTCATTTGTTGTGATGAAAGTGGAACGCATTGAACGAACTGATGACTTGAAACAGACATCGAAGGCGCTTTTTTCAGAGTGACAGCTGAAAATGACACAATGTTGTGGGAGACGGAGAGAGAGAGAGAGAGAGAGAGAGAGAGAGAGAGAGAGAGATTCCTCACGCTGGTCTCTTCACACAAGAGCGGAAAGCCTCCTCCTTTAGCTCTTGGACCCTTGTCTCCAACTCCTCATGCGCACATCGCTGGATCTGCTCTGCACAATAGAATTCACCTCCTAGAACAAACTGAAAAACGAAAAAGCTGAAAACCCCTTTCAAAATGTGCCTACAGCTGGAAAGAGGAGTATGAGGAGAGTGGTGGACATTAGGAAAGTGGGGAAGTGGGTGGCCTTGGGATGAGGAGGAGATGTTTGTGGACGACGGGAACTGGTAGGAGCGGCGGAAGTGCAACCGAATAGAGAGAGTAGCAGAGAGGAGGCATATTTGAGGAGAAACTGAAACATTCGCGACTCCCTCACTCTTTCTCTTCTCTCTTCTCTCTCTCTCTCTCTCTCTCTCTCTCTCTCTCTCTCTCTCTCTCTCTTCTCTCTCTCTCTCTGTGAGTTTGAAAATCAACACTACAACAGGAAACAGAGACGCATAATCAACAAAGACAAAGATATACGTTTCTACACTTTCACACACATACACACAATTTGAAAATGAAAAATGTACACAAAACTATTTTACATGAAAATCCGCATGAAAATGCAACACAAATGTCCCCAATAAACAATTTTATGCTGGAACTAATTTATTGTACTTTGAATCTTTTGTTCCCAATGTTATTAACACGTTCCTTCGTTCCATTCTTCGCAGATACGGTCAGAGGGAGACAGGAGAATAGTTCAACTGCGACCTGAAAATCAGTTATACTGGTTTTTGTAGATTTCCCACGTGTTGAGAACAGAAGAGCGGCCGCTGACACGAGTGTTGGAGCACTGAAAAACCACATTGGTTTAAAGATTACGATAAGAATACAGTACCAGACGATCTTGGAGGCGGCGATGACGTTCCCTGTCAGTAAGAGATTTGTCGGTGAGGATAGAGTGGACGACCTGAACATTCTCTCTGAGATGCGTACTGTAACGACGGGAAATGACGCTACTTTGGCCGGCGGTTCCGCGAAAATCGTGGATTTTCCTGAAGTTTAGGTCATTATAGAGGGAGTGAGGCATACCTGGAGATGGATTCATTGGAGGTGTTCAAAGCGAGGGAGTAGGAGAAGCGGCTGCCAACTGAGACGAGGGAAGAGGCGGAGGCATGGGACTTTCTGCAACTATCTCTATCTCTATCTCTATCTCTATCTCTATCTCTATCTCTATCTCTATCTCTATCTCTATCTCTATCTCTATCTCTATCTCTATCTCTATCTCTATCTCTATCTCTATCTTTATCTCTATCTCTATCTCTATCTCTATCTCTATCTCTATCTCTATCTCTATCTCTATCTCTATCTCTATCTCTATCTCTATCTCTATCTCTATCTCTATCTCTATCTCTATCTCTATCTCTATCTCTATCTCTATCTCTATCTCTATCTCTATCTCTATCTCTATCTCTATCTCTATCTCTATCTCTATCTCTATCTCTATCTCTATCTCTATCTCTATCTTTATCTCTATCTCTATCTCTATCTCTATCTCTATCTCTATCTCTATCTCTATCTCTATCTCTATCTCTATCTCTATCTCTATCTCTATCTCTATCTCTATCTCTATCTCTATCTCTATCTCCATCTCTATCTCATCTCTATCTCTATCTCTATCTCTATCTATATCTCTATATCTCTATATCTCTATCTCTCTCTCTCTCTCTCTCTCTCTCTCTCTCTCTCTCTCTCTCTCTCTCTACTCACCCATCCTTGGCAGAGTTCCATGGATCCGAGACGCGTGGCTGATCTCCCTCGTGTCCATCGTGCTTCAGGTGGTCTTCCTCGAAACTGAATCAGTTTTATGTAAGTTCTAATTGAAAACCTACTTAATGATCTTAGCAGCCCACAGATTCGCATCGGGACCCATCAGCTTGAGACTCAGCTTCTTCCCACTCACCGTCTTGATGTTCATCTTAATATCCCCCCCTTTGTACTTCATATCAAAACGATCCATGTGCTTAATGTCGTAGATTTTTCCCAAAGCTTCGGTCCTTTAAAACGATGGATTTGTATTTTGGCTTACTTACGTGTAGAGAATGAGGTAGCCAGCTGAGGTGACGACGGCAACCCTCTTCTGCCACTCGTCTTTGATCTTTATGTGGACGAAGATGGATCTGGAGAGGAGGTCGGTTTTCAGCGAATCCTTAAAGAAGCAGTTGAGATGAAAATGAGACAGAGAGACACAGAGAGACAGAAACATAAAGAAGTACCTGCGAAGGGAGATGAACATCGGGGTCTTTCTTGCAGAACCAACCCATCTTGGCGAGTGCAGGGAGAGAAATCAATAAAGTAAACAAGCTGGCTTGACTACATTAACATGTGTATGCTAAATTTTAAATATTGTTCAAAATCGATCTTTCCCTTTTATGATAATTTTTTATTATTTGCATCTTTGCCACAAAAATAGGGTTTTTTCACATCAAACGAACCATACCAACCCTACTTATAGCTGTCGCCAGACTAGCATCGGCTCTTAAAAGCCGCTTTTCCTCTGCGCACTCGCTTCTCGCACACTATTTCCGCCTGACTATCGCATGGCAGCTGCATTAAGGCTGTTTTTGGCAGGATGCCCCTTTTGTAAACAATTTTTTGATTTTAAGAAGAGTTTCAATACAAAAATACAATTAAATACAAATAAAACAACTGACAACGACAGCATTTATTTACTTTCACTGATCGTGTCTTTTGTGATTTGTCATTGTACATTCTCAGGCAGCCTCTTCCTCGTTCTCTTCCTCCTTTTCCTTCTTCGACTTCTCTGGAAAGAGTCATTTTGTTTTCGTCTCTCTCTCTCTCTCTCTCTCTCTCTCTTTCTCTCTCTCCCTCCAACTCACTCTTCTTCTTTTTCCCCTTGCTCTTCTTCTTCCTCTCCGGCTCCTCCTGTCCCTCCTCCTGCTTTTCTTCCTCCACCGGCTGCTCCTCCTCCATCTGCGTACTCTTCTTCGACTTCTTCGTTTTCTTCTTCTTCTTTTTCTTCTCCTCCTGAGGCGGCTCCTCCTGAGGCTCGGGTTCCTCCGGCGGTGCCTCACCCTCAGCCGGCTGTTCCTCCGCCTCCTTCTTCTCTTTCTTCTTCTTCTTTGGCTTCTCCTCCTCAACCGGCTCTGGCTCCATCGGTTCCGCCTCCCCCGTCTTCTCCTTTTCGTCCTTTGGCTTTTCCTCCTCAACCGGCGGCTCTACCTCTTTCGGCTCCTCTTTCTTCTCCTTCTCCATCTTCTTCTCCTTTTTAGGCTTCACCTCCTCCGGCTTCTCCTCCTCAACCTTCGATGTCTCTTTCTGCTTCGACGGCCTCTCTTCCTCGTACTCCACCACGTTGTTCACTTTCGGCGGCATCGTTCCATCATCCGTTTCGAAGGGGCAGCTGTTCATCATCTTGGTCGTATCCACCTCCCTCGTCTTCGGCCACTTGATAGCCATGTCTAAACTCAGTCTTTTAAGTTTTAAAGGACTAACTTACAGTTCTGACCCAGCGTCTTGGCCTGTTCTTGGTAGAGGTCGTCACAGTAGTCGGTGATGGCAATGATCTGGATTCGACCTTTCTTTTCACTCTTCAAGAGATTGTCATAGTGGAGAGCGTTGAGACCACTCTGAGACTCTTCTCCGAAAAGTTCCGCATGGCCGAAGCGTCTCGCAATGCCAAGGTCCTCCACTTGAATATTCTCGGCAAAGATGGAACCCTCGTGTTTCATCGAGAACAGCATTGTGTCGAGGACGTCAACTCCGGTTGGGTCGACTTTCATCGAAAAACGAGGAATTAGAGAGGATAGAGATATAGAGATGGAGTGAAATATAGGCATACAGAGAGAGAAAGAGAGAGCGAGAGAGAGAGAGCAGAGAGCAGAGAATGAACAACGAGAGAAACAGAAAGAGAAGGCAGAGACAAAGATGACACAAAGAGAGAGAGAGAGAGAGAGAGAGAGAGAGAGAGCTAAGAAGAGACAGCGTGAAAGACAGAGTGAGACAGATTGAGACAGGGTGAGACAGAGAGACATAGGGACATAGAGACAGAGAGACAGAGGCATAAAGACAGAGACAAAGAGACAGAGAGACAGAGAGACAGAGAGAGAAACCTACCATAGGCAGGTCGAAGGCTTCATCTCCGCTCCAAGACATTTCATCAAAAGTGAGCGAAGGCGGGTCCTGTTCGCACTTGTCCATCTGCTTCAATCCTCCCAAGACTCTCGTGAGCGTCTCTGAGCCACCCTGGCAGAAGGTGAATGGCGCCATCGGCAGCACCGCCAGTTTGTTATCTTCAGGCACTTCCACATTGAGGTTCCACAAACTGGCAGTGGTGCTGGTGGACAACTGCGAGAGCGATTCCCCAAGCGATTCACACGCCTCCTCCAGCACCTCCATCTCCTCTAACCCCGACCACATCTCGTTCTCTTCAAATTCAGACTGAGACTCGGAGACGGAGTGACCATTCTCAGAGAGGAAGGACTCCGAGTCATCCGAAGAAAAGAGATACTCCTCGACCACTTCTGCATCCTCCAGCATCTCCTCTTCCTCCTGCGAGTTCATTCTCTCTCCAAAGTGATCATCGGGCTTCTTGGTCCTGGTCTTCTGATCTTTCTCTCCCTCTGCCGGTGGAGCCTCGCCTCCTCCTCCTTCAGCAGGAACCGGCGTCGATTCCTCCTTCGGAGGCTCCTCTTTCTTGCTCGACTCCTTGACCTCACTCGCTGGCTTCACTTTGCTGCCTTCTTGGATCTTGCTTCCCTCCTTCTCTTTCTTCGGCTCCTCCTTCGGGGGTTCCTCCTTCTTACTCGCCTCCTTGATCTGACTCTTCTCCTTCTTCGGTACCTTCACTTGGCTCGCCTCTTTAGCTTGGCTTGCCTCCTTCGCTTGACTCGGCTGCTGGGCCTGGCTCGGCTGACCCTCTTCGGCTGGCTTCTCGGGCTCCGAACCGCCGCCATGGCGACGACGGACCAATCCTCCGT
>OZ059906.1:9137979-9237979 GCA_964057215.1 Oscheius myriophilus
TAGGTCTCTTTGTTGTTTGCACCAAGGAAAAGTTAACAATGGAGCAATGTCGCACATAAAGATTTCAAAAGCAAATCAACAAATCGTTAAAAATCTCTAAAAACGAACCAAGTGACAAAAAAACCATTCATAATTTCAACAGTTCAAGTTCAATTAGATCATGCAGTTTTATCGGCGCGCGTGATGCTAGAAAAATGTTATCTTTGATTGATTTCCTGTCAGAGGAACTGACATTTCCGCACTTTTGCTTGAAATGACAGAAATTTAGGGGCAAAATGAACAGATGCGGAGAAAGAGAGATGGGAAGAGTGAGAACCAGAGATAGAGACAGAGACAGATACTCTCATTCTAGGCCCCCGGAATCGGCGGAGGAGCTGAAATCGAGCAGCCCGTGGAAGCCGGCGGCATCGGAGTTGGAGCTGCCCCCATTCACCAAGGCATTGGAGGCGGAGCCGCAGTTCAGAGCATCTCCGTAGGAGGAATTGGAGTCGCACCAGTTTGTGAGGAGGAGCACGTAGGAATCGGAGGAGGGGCTGGAGTTGGAATCGTGGCTGGAGGATGTGTGGGAGCACCGGCACCTATTTCAGTAGGAGGAATTGGAGTTCAACAGGAGGAGGAGTGCCCTGGAGGCATTGGACACGGAGTTGAAGGACATCATTGTGAGTTAAAAGAGGAAGAGAGAAAGAGAGAGAAAGAGAGAGAGAGAGAGAGAGAGAGAGAGTGACTGAGTGAGTGTGTGAGTGAGTGAGTGTGAGTGAGTGAGTGAGTGAGTGAGTGAGTGACTGAGTGAGTGAGGGTGAGAAAGCTTTTTTTCCTCACAACATTTTTTCAGGTCACTGAACACCAACTTTGCAGGAGATGAATCGTATCGCCTATGTTTTTCAAATTTCTAAGATGAATAAAATGTGTAAATACAAAATTTTATTACCTCGTTAATTCTAATGAAAAAGAACAGATAAAGGTTAAATCGGGGGTGGGGTAGGCTAAAATGCGTTCATATTCAATAAAGAATTTACACAAGTTTTGTTTACAAAAGAGTTTATAGCTGTCGCTAAAGCGGCATCTTGCCAAAAGTGCCTTAATGCAGCATTCTTGCGAGGCGCAGGCGGAAATAGTGTGCAACTAACCAAGACTCAGAGAAAAAGCGACTTTTTGCCAAAAACGCTCGTTTGCCGCCGGCTATATTTTAATAATTCAATCGTCCACACAGTTTATAAAAAGTAATTCTTTCTAAAAACAGGAAATAAACCCCTGAATGTTGAACGACAAGAAAAAAACAGAACGGCATCACATTTCTATTTTATCCAACACGCTGCAACTTACTCGTAAACAGCGGTCTCGTCAACTGTCCTTACATAAATTCTGTAGCTTTTTTTGTGGCCTAAATTTCATTGAAAATTGATCAGAATCACTCATATTGCTCCCTGTTTGTGTCGTTTTTCTTGATTTGGTGGACATACAGTGGGAAATGATAACTTAAAGAACCTCCAGCCGCTATTCAATCTTTGTATTTGGGTTGGAATACCCCAAATGCAAACCAATTTATTGAAATTCACGCTATTTCTGTCATTTTCGGTGAATATTGAACTAACTTCGTATTTTTTTCAGGAAAATAACGTAAATGGATCCTACAAATGAGGGAATAACGCCCGATGCGGGCAAATCGCCGCCGATCAACACGCCAACGTGTAAGTTGGTTTTTATTCTGTTTTCGGAGAAATTTTGCAATTTTTCGTAACAAAATATGTTTTTTCGTTGTTTTATTCAGTTTTTGTAATATTTTTCTATTTCAGCCGTCGACAGTTCCACCCAGACGGAAGGGTTGGACACATTCGACAGATCGCCAAATCTTCGAACAAGTAAGTTGATTTTTGCCGATTTTAGATGGATATAATTGTAATTTCAGTTGCTAACGCATGGGAAACGCCTGGAAATAACAAAAACTCCCCTCTCGACGCTAAGAAACCTGCTAAACCGTTTTCGATAGATCATCTGCTGAGTAAGTTGCATAGAAGTGTCGTTGTGGGACCTAAAATTGCCTACGAATAAGAGAAATTTTTTTTTTTAGGTTATTCATAGCCTTCGTGAACATTACATTATTAAAGGACTGCTGTGTCATTCACATAGTTACTTAGAAGTACAGTACATCCCACAGCGGGCCCAAGGCGGCGGGGGAGTCCACCCCTGACCGTGTCGCGTCCGAACGAGCGCGGCGCGGCAATGAGTCGGAGACTCCAGGATTTTTTATTGCATTTTCTTTATTATTTGACTTAAGTTTATATATAAATTGAAAGTTTATACAATTTCCGATTTTTTTACAATAAAAATTAAGAAAAATAATGATTAAACAAATAAAATAAATCGTGCAGAGAGAACCAGTTAGATGCGCAGGGACCCAAAAAGGCCTAGAGACGGCGTTGGAATTCGAAAAGGGGGCGTAACCTGGCTCTGCGCCAACCTCACCGATCAAAGGACGCCGCCGCCGCCACCTCCTATACTTGGGCCCGCTGTGATCCGTCTTTAGCGTGGCTAGATGTGAATGTTTCGCTATTTTCGTACCAGGACGCTTATATGATCGGTCCTTTAAAATGAAATTACCGTTGATACAGTATTGGGTCCCACTACGATGTTGTTGTTGTATAATTTCAATTTTCTGATGGATTTTTCAGGCGATGCCGTTGGAAACTCGCCGAAACGAAAGGAACCCTGCCACGAATTTGATTCTTCCCTTCAGATCGATCTTTCGCGTGCGTTTTTAGTCACTTTCTTTAGAAATTAACTACTTTTTAGCCGTGCCGGAGCGAAAATCACCAATAAGTGCTGAGGTGGAGAGGAAGGTTCCGAACACCGCTGAAAATCCTTTCAAGATCGTCGCCAGAGGTATGAAAAATCGGCGGAGCTTGTTATCGAATGGGGTTTTTGCGTGGCCACCCATAAGTGGGGGCTCCTCCCACTTTCGCTTTAAGTTCATCGCCAGTCCTTTAAACATTGAGAATAATTGAAAAGGTTATTGCATTAACTGGTTGTAGCGCGTAAAAGTGTATTTCATGGGGTTATCGCGTGGCTACACTGTATGTATGCTCCATTCGCTTAAACCAGTCCTTCAAAAAGCTTAAAATCTCATTTTAGGTACTACAGACGCAGGGATTAAGAGGTACCGTGTCCATCCCCAGCAGCTGCCTTCGAAAACTCCCCGGCCTCCCTTCCACCCCGGCCCCCCAAAGTACCATGTGGTGCCGCCGAAAGACGACAAACCACCGGAGAAGGGAGCGAGGCTGAAGGCGCCGATGAAGATAGTCCTCACCACGGGCAATCCCGCACCCAAGGCCACGGCACAAGTAAGTCATTTGTAGTCTGATTAGGCTGTTTGAACCATACTTCTTTTATGAGTTGCTTTCAGAACTCGAACACCGGTGGGAAGTTCTGCAAGTTCCCGGCCACCGTTCCTTGGAAATATCCGCGTAGTGTGGGTCCCGCAACGCCTAGACTTCGCCTCGTTGTGGGAGGGCAGAAAGCGGCTGACAAGGTAGATTTCCTTTTGTTTTTTTGAGCAGAGAAGGTTACGATTAAGCCCCCCTTTATTCTATAAGCCCCTACTTTCATATCAAACTGATCGATATTCAGGGTATTGATCAATGTTTTGGAGCGTTGGTACCCCTATTCCATACCTGGACACGGTACGGATGGGTGCTCAAAAAGTAAGGTCCCCCAAATAGGAGGGGGTCCCCAAAAACCAAGGACCCTTATTTTTACAAACCCCCCCAATAAGCAATGCCCAAAACGTAGGTCCCGCAAGCACTACGTGTCCAGGTATGCCCTATTCGGGGTTCTCGGCCGGGCCATTTGGAAATTTTTTTTTTGATCGGCTCGGCCCAGGACGGTGTTGAGCGTTTACCTTGGACCACCCAATCAGATTGCCACCCACACGACCACGGTTTGATCCCGGTCAGTGACATTCTTTTTTCTACAACTAATATTGACTTATTAATTGTACAAAAATTATTACAAAAATATTAATAGTTAGCAACAAACATTATTAAGTTATTTAAAGCAGTTAAAAAAATAATGGACCAATTTATACAAAATTGAAAATTTTATTTTTTGCACCCGGGCTGCCGGTCGTCCCAAAAAAAAAAATCCCTCGGCCCGGCCTGTCATTTGAGAAGCCCCGCCTCTATTGATATTTAAAATTATTTCTGATTACAAACTATGACCACCACATTGCTCAGTTGTTAATTGAATAAGATCGAGGGTATTTGAATTTACCTCTTGGGCAAATAGCATAGGGGCTTAAATTTATTGCGCTTTGCGTGATGGGGGGGGGGGATAATTTGAGTGAGCTTTATTTGGGGGGGGGGGGGCTGTCGCAGCTAAATTGCTAGGAACATAATTTAGGTCTCCTGATTAGTTCTGCGTCTCTAACCGTTACTCTGCGTCTCTAGCTCCTCTCAATCTCTCTCTCTCTATCTCTCTCTAATCCTCTCTCTTCAGCCGTCTCCCTCGCCCTCTACTCCTCCTTCAAAAGGGACTCCCTCCTCATCCCCGGCCGCTCAACCGGTCGTTGTGAAGTCTCTGCCAGCCGGCAGCTCTACAATCAGGGTCATGAGAAGGGTATGTTCTAATTAGCCCTCTATGCTAATTACTCCGTAATTCGTTAAGTTCTCTATTTGCAGATCCCTCCATCGCCCCCTTCTGACCCAACTGTGCGTCCCAAGGATCCCGGCTTTGCCTCTTCTTTCAAAAGGGTAGGTTTTCAAATCATTTTAATGGATATTTCGATGATTTGTGTCATTTTGGGGTATTTGACGCTGTAAAAATTGGGAAATTCAGCCTGCCGCATCGGTGCCGCCGAACTCCGTGCCCAGGTGGTTCCCGCCGGTCCCCGCGCGATCGAAGCCTCCGACTTCTCCGGTGATGAAGGTCGTCAGAAGGGTGAGATTTTAGAGAGAGAGAGGGAGAGAGAGACGTGAGAAAGAGACACAAAGAGAGATATTACCACAACTTTCCTATTTCCAGATCGCCCCTCCTCTTCTCTCGCAGCCCACCGTCTCCCTCCCGCTCACTGCATCCGGCGCCAGCACAATATCGCCATCGAGAAAAGACAAAAGGGTTAGTTTTCTTGGCATTTTGGCAATTTTGCTTGGCCCGGGCCGGTCCGTTTACCCCGGTCCACCCGGTTAAATTGGCACCCACACGACCAGGGTCCGATCCCAGTTGGTGAAATCTGTTTTCTGCAACTACTTCTTTGTTCAAAACAAGCCCTACTTCTCGACAATCCAACTTCGGCCGATTTGGCTGCGTATCGGTCTGAGTATCCGACGCATTACTCTAGAAACAACATCAAAACATTGGCACGTTACGCCGATGTAGTCTAAAGAGTTACATTCCTTTTTTTTGTCTAAATAATCTCTTTTTCAGGCCGCATTCTCCTACGTGAACCGTATTTGTGATGACGATTCTTCGGACGACTCGGCGGACGAAACACCCGCTGCTAAGAAGGAAAAGCTTTCGCCTGAAAAGAAGGACGCGGTATGTCTTTATTGTTACTGTTTCTACACCGATCTATGAAAAAAACAAGTAAAATTTTTTTTAGGACAAGCAGGTTCTTTCTTACTGGGACTTGGTGGCGAAGAGGAAGGAGGATGATGGGAAGGGTCTTTGGATTGCGTGTAGCCTCTGCGACAACCACATCATGACATCAAGGTGGGGTTTTCCTATTCAACAGAGGAATTACGGCTTGTTTTAGGATGACCAACCTGACGAACCACGCGAAGCGTCACTGCGCCATAAAGCAGTTCTCATGTGCCCATTGCAAGTACCAGCATAATGAACATCACAAAGTGAGGGTTGTTTTGTTATATTTTTAAAAAAAATTAGGGGCGGAGCTAAATAGTGTGGGAGATGTGGTAAGCACCGCCCATTTTGTAGGTGAAGAAAGATCCGCCTGTCATCAATTTGCAGGCCCTGCACCTTAATGCATGTGACAGGCGTGGGAAAGTTACTAGTTCCACCCATTTTCGGTTTACAGGCTCCACTCAATCATTGTTGTGGCGAGCTTTGTTCATTCATGGCTATGGCAAGCTCCGCCCATCCGTGGATGTAGAAGGCCCCGCCTCTTTTACGAGTGTTCTAGGATCCGCCCATTTATTCATGGGACAGGCTCCGCCCATTGATGGGTTTTGTAGGCTCCCCCCACACCGTGTTTCACAGGCGGCTGATCGTTACTGCAGAGGCTGCCCATTTATGGCCATTGCGAGTTTCGTCTTTTTTATGTATGTAGAAAGCTCCGCCCAGTTTTGGCTGTGGCGAGCTTCGCCCATTTCTGGGTGTTACAAGGCTCCGCTCATTTATTGTTGTGCAAGCCCGTACATTACGGTTTTTACAGGCTCCACCTATTTGCAGATGTGGCTGGCTCCACCCCATACTTGAGCAAGCTCCGCAATATGGGGCGGTAGGGGCGTCGCAATTTTATGTTTTCGGCAGTTTTCCTTAGAAAAGGAGACCCGTCGCAAATTTTCGACGCTTTCAACAATAGAAGGGGACCTCGCAAAATTGACCCCCGCGGTAGGTTGCCCAGGTATGCTCCACCCATTCGCGATAATTGGACACGTCCCGCCTATTCAATGGGTATTACAGGCTCCGCTTCTTTCCAGAGTGGAGGAAGTTCCGCCCATTCATGGCTATTTTAAAGATCCGCCCATCAGTGGTTGCAAAAGCTCCGCCCTTTTTTGTTCGTTACAGTCCCCGCCCACTCATTAGTGGGACAGGGTCCTCTTATTTATGGATGTGGCAAGCTCCGCCCATTTATGGGCGAAGGAAGATCCGCCTAACATCAGGTTGACAGGCTCAGCCCCTCTATGCATGGGACAGTTACTACCTCCGCCCATTTTTGGTTTTACAGGCTCCGCCCATTCATCGTTGTGGCGAGCTGTGTTTATTCATGACCATGGCAAGCTCCGCCCATTCGTGTGGCAGGCACCGCCCATTTCGGGGTGTTACAGGCTTCACCCATTCGTGGCCATTGCAAGCTCCGCCCATTTGTCTGTTAGGTAAACTACATCTGGGTGTTGCATCTTAGGCTCCGCCCATTCATGGGCTTTTACAAATCTCCGCCCTTTGCTGGGTGTCACATGATCTGCCCATGAGCAGGTTTGACCCAATCGCGAATTTGACAGGTTTTGCCCATTTCTGGGTCTGCTAGCCTCCGTCCATTTGTAGTTATCGCAAGCTCCCCCTATTCTGATTGTTAAACAAAACTCCGCCCACTTCTGAGTGTTTCTAGCTTCGTCTATTCGGGTATTGGGCAAACTCCGCTGTTCAGAGGGTGTTACAGTCGGCTCCTTTGTGTGGATGTGGGAGCCTCCGCCCATTTAATGGTTTGCTAGGCTCCGCCCATTTCTTGATGTTACAAATTCTGTCTATCACTGGTCACAGGCTCCGTCCCTTTCATGAGTTTAAAAGGCTCCACTCATTTCTGGTTGTTACAAGCTCCGCCCATTTCTGGGCGTTACAAGTTCTGTATTTCCCGGGGTTTACATGCTCCGCCCATTTATGAATGTGCCCATTCTTTGGTTTGCTAGGCTCCGCCCACTTTCACTCCGCCCCTCATCGATTACGTTCCAGGTGCGGATGCACATGATCGGCTACCACAACGACTCAAAAACGGCGCCGAAGAACAACCACAGCTTCGACATGGAGAGGGCTTGGGGCATGATCATGTCCAAGTGCTTTCCCGGATTCGCCGCCTTTCCCATGCAAACGGTGAGTTTTTACGTATTTTTGTAATACCGTATCTCCGGCTTTAAAAAAAATCAAAATAACACCTTTTTTTCAGCAGTCGAAGCGATTGGGAGACTCTAAGCACACCTGTACAGAGTGCAATGAAGAGGTGATACCGGTTGGTTTTTTTTCTTCGAATTTTGCTGTTTCGGGCCGGCCCGGAATCAATACTTTGCGTTGAAATCGATATTTGCAGTACCTCGATTCCCTCGTCGTCCATCTGACTTTAAAACACCCGGAACTCTGCAAAGTCTACCGATGCACCACCTGTGACTACAGTAACCCCGACGAGGTTTGTTTTTGTAGTTTGTATTCTTTTAAAACTCATTTTCCAGGGAATCGTCAGTTGGCACGTGTTCAAACGCCACAGTCACATTGCGTATATTGTGGATGTGGTGGAGAAGCCGCTGGGCAGCAATATGGACATTTTTCTGCACCGCTACTTTCCATCCATAGCTCATTGTATGTTTTCGCCCCGAAAAAACGCGCAAATCAGCAGTTCTTTTAAAACTGTGCGCCAATCCGCATTTTTTTGGTCAAAAACTACGAAAATCGGTGAATTTTAGCGAAACCCCCCCCCCCATTTTTGCAACAAAAACCGTGCGTCAAATGGTATTTTCGACAAATACCGTGCGTTATAGAAAAAAAACATTCGTGCGGAACATCATGCCCCAGATAGCCATGCACCAATCATGTTTTTCCCACAAAAAAGTGCGGATTGTGGCGATTTTCTCCGAACACCGTGCGGTAAGCGGCAATTTGATTTAAATTTTCTCCGAAAATCGTGCGGAAATCGGTAATTTGATTTAAAACTACGGAATTCGGCCTTTTTTAAACGAAAGTTGCCCATTTTTTTAAACCGAAAATCTGCCTATTCCTCGATAAAAACATGCGTCAGATGGTATTTTCGGCAAACAAATACCGTGCGCACTCTGATTTTTTTTATCACCAAAAACTTGTGGCAATCGATCATTTTCACCAAAATCCATGTGGCATTCTGTCATTCTCACAAAAATAAAAACCGTGCAGAAATCTGCATCCTCCCAGAAAATCATGCGGCAATGCCGTTTTTCCACCAAAAACGCTGTTCTACCTAAAAATCATTTTTTTTCTTACAACGATAATCGTGCGTTGAATGGCATTTTTGAAGTATACCGTGGGTCAAATTGCATAGCTTTCAAAAACGGTGCTGTAATAGACATTTTTCTTTGTTTTTTTTCCGACGTTCCATTGTTGCGATGTTGTACCGTTTCCTTCTTTTAAGGCTTGCCGAAACCGGTCGATATAGAGGAGAACCGTTTCATGAGCCAAACCGCCGCCGTGAGGTTCATCTGGTACGCCGGGACGAGGGGCCAGCGACGCCCCGCCATCCGACCTTTAATTAAAGAGGAAAGCGACGAGGAAGTGGGTTTTTGTTTGTTTTTTTATTCTTTATTGTTGAAATAATTAGAAAATTTAGGTTGATGTGCTGTTGCCGATCAACTACACGCCTCAGGAGAGCCCGAAAAAGAAGGGAGAGGGAAAAGCGAAGGAGGGAAAGGATGAAGAGACGGACGAGGAGGAGGACAGTCTCATCGAAGTGGATAGTGAGAGAAAGGTGAGAGAGAGAGAGAGGCAGAGAGAAATCTATTTTTAGGAACCTTCGCCGGCTGATACCGAGGATTCCATGGGTCTGGGCCCGCTGTGCAAGCTGACAAGGCCGGCGGTGGACCGAAACACTCTTGGACCGAATGATCTTCTGTGTGAGGTTAGAGACGCAGAGAAACAGTGGAAGGGGTAGAGAAGCAGAGAAACAGTAGAAGGGGTAGAGACGCAGAGAAATAGTAGATGCCGAGTCACATATAGATTGTTTGCAACGCAGGGACCGAGCGATGGTTAGAGACGCAGAGGGATAGAGAGACGACTAGAGACGCACATGGCCAGAACGATGGTTAGAGACGCACAGACAAGTCGAGGGTTAGAGACGCTGAGTAAAATGGTTTGAAACGCAGTTAGATACACAGAGTGATAAAGCGAGGGTTAGAGATGCAGAGGGACAAGCCGATGATTAGAGACGCAGACTAATTCCCTCCTTTTCAGCTCTGCGAAAAGGTGCTCATGTGGTCGAACAAGAAATCCCTGGCGGCTCTCCTCGGTCACGCGAAGCGTCATTTCCGCATCAAGCAGTACGAGTGTCCCTCCTGCGACTACTGTAGCAGCGAGGCCGCCCACGTGCGCACCCACATCGAGAGGAAACACAAGGAAGGCGGAGTGCTGCCCAGGGAAAACAAGTGAGTTTTCGCACTTTTTTGTGAGAGAAATGCCGATCGGCGCACGGTTTTTCGAAGAAATGCCGTTTGGAGCTCGGTTTTTGGTGGAAATGCAGACCGGTGCACGGTTTTTGGAAGAAATGGCGATCGGCGCACGTTTTTCAAGGGAAAGACCAATAGGCTCACAATTTTGGAAGAAAACGCCGATCGTCGCTTGGTTTTCTGTTTAGGCGTCTATGAGTGCACGGTTTTTGTGAAAATACCGATGGGCACACAATTTTTGGAATAAAACTTAGATTTGCACATAATTTTTGGGAAAAAATGCGAATAAAATAACCTCAATATTGTTTTGTTTTAAATCCCCTTTTTCAGCGACGAGTTCATGCAAAAGTCGTGGATCCGTGTGATGAAGAGCTGTTTCCCTCCGCTGACCGACCGCATCAGCATGTTCCGGTTCAAAACGCCTAAGGGCAGATTCGAGGACGATGTGGAGGAGGAGAAGAGGAAGAAAGAAGAAGAGGAATATGTGGAGGACACGGCTCCTGTGGTTACTGTAGCGCCGGGGCACAAGTACGACACGAGGAGGAAGAAGCGCCAGCAAGTGGACAAGGGCTAAGCCCTTTTGTTTTGTTACCTTTTTTGTTAATAAACGGTTGAAATTTTCTTTTTCTTGATCTCGTCTGCGCCAGAATGCAATCAATTATCGCACGGTTAACCTGTTTTTAGTGGTAAAATCGGTCACTACACGGTTTTTTTTATGAAAAAAGTCGATTCGCGCATGGTTTTCGGTGGTTAAATCGATTTGCGCATGGTTTTAGCGGTAGCATTGATTATTACACGCAATCAAGCTGTAAAATCGACTACCACGCGGCTGTTTAGTGGCAAAATCGATTTCCGAACGGATTTAACAATGAAATCGATTTCCGAACGAATTTAACAATGAAATCGGCCGAATTCCGTACGTTTTTTTTGTTGTTGTTGTTGTAAATGGAGATCGATTTTTCTTCACGCGGCTTAAAAATAGAATAACGAATAAAATGTACAAAGTTTATTAATGTAAAAACGTGACATACAAATGAAAGGCTCATTAATCGATTTTCTTCGCCTGCGGCTGTCCCGCGTGTCGGTTGAGGATGAAGGCGAAGGCGGCCATCACGAGCGAGAAGGCGCAGTCGGCGTAGATGACGACCAGGATGAAGCCGACCACCCACACCGCCACGTACTGGAAAATGGTGTTTTTTTTTGAATAAATAAAAAAAATCTGTTCTTATTTGAAAAATGTCGGTTTGAACTTGGATTTAGAGCGGGCAATAACATGCTCATTTCAACTATTTTATCTTTTTTCCCTTCAAGGCATGCCGGAAAACATATGGGTGTATGTTTTTTTTGTGTAAATATCGATTGCCTGCCTTTTTTGCCGATTAACGCACGGTTTTCGATGTAAATGCCGATTGTCGCACAGTTTTTTAAGGAGAAATGCGGATTCTCGCAGTTTTCAAGAGAAATACCGGTTGGGGAAAATAGCGATTGGCGCAATTCTTCTGGAAGAAAGTCCGAAAATAACATTTTTTTTTTGGTGGAAATACCGATTGTGTTACATAATTTTTTTTCGGAGAAATGCCGATTGAAGCATCATTTTTGTAGAAAATACCGATTTGCGCACGGTTTTTACAGAAACGCCAACATTCGTGCATTGCCCACGGTTTTCGATAAAAATGCCGACCTGTGCACGATTTTAAGGAGAAATGATGATTCGTGCGCTATTTATTGGGCAGGGCCTATTGGATCCCGGTTTTGGCGATATATCGGCTGGGTTTTCCGCGGAACTCCTTATATACGCGCAAATTTTGGGGGAAATTCGTAACAGGAGGACGTTTTTGGGGGGAAATAGCCATAAAAACTCACCTCAACGAGGACGACGACGGCGTAGAGGGAGAAGAAGGAGTCTTCGGGGAGCAGCGAGTAGAGCAGGTAGAGGAGAGCGAAGGCAGGGGCAATCGCCAGAAGCACCGAGGCGAGCAGGGAGAACACCGTCACGCCCACGCCGGCCATCTCAACAATTATCGGTTAAAAATGATTCTGATGCAACAAAATAAGATAAAATAGCAGTTAAAGTATTAAAATAAGAAGAAAATAAAGCTTCGATGAAAGACAGGACGGATCGTTCCATTAGGGCGCCACCACCATTAGCACCGGCGATCAAAGTACAAATCGTACAGATGTTTCCCCGGATAAAAAAATATAAAAATTTACATTTATATGTATTTTTATTCAAGGAATTGCCGAAAAATTTAAAATATGCAAAAAACGAACAATTTTAAGTGGATATAGGGGAAAATTCATAGTTCTTTTTTTATCATTTTTCGTTAATTTTAGTGGTCATTTTCCTTCCAGTTTCTTTCTCACATAGTTCTCATCTCTCTCTCTCTCTCTCTCTCTCTCTCTCTCTCTCTCTCTGCCGCTGTCTTCTTTCTTCCTTTCTAAGCTGGAGCATGCCAGGGGGAAAGAATAAGAGAAAAAAGACAGAGGCAGACAGAGAGAGTGAGCGAGATAGAGACAGAACGAGAGACAGACAGAGACGGAGATATAGACAGAGATATAGACAGAGACAGGGACAGATAGAGCGAGAGACAGAGGTAGAGACAGAGACAGACAAAGCAGATACATAGACAGAAACAGAGACAGCTATAGAGATACAGATAGAAACATAGAGAGCGAGAGACAGACAGAGACAGAGAGATAGACAAAAGGTAAAAGTGCCTGTAAACGTTCTGTTTGAGAGAATGGAACCAATGGCCTCTAATGGAACTAGTTGGCTGCCCTTTCTCTTGAATGGTTGGAGTCCTAGGCTTCAAAATGAGAAATAGAATTGTTCAGAAATTAGAATATACAGAATGAAACCAAGTGCGATTGAATAATTTGAGTACCTCATTAGAATATCTGAAATGCATGGATCGTGGCTTGTAAATCACCTTTACCTCCGTCATGCGTCCCTCTCCCAAAGTGATAAGACTGCTCTTAAGAGTCACAGTGACGTCATGTTACTACAACCCTGCTGATGACTTTTTCTACCTGGTGAGTATTTTATAAATTTCTAACAATAAAGGTTTAGATGGAAAAACACGGTCTTATGGGACATTTGAGGAACACTTTGAAGTTGGGAACAGCCATCGGGCCGATCTGCATCGTGCTTGCTCTTTTGCCTTTGGAGAATAGGAACGACCTGTCGTGGAAGATTGCTTATTGTTGCCAGGTGGGGGAAATTCTCTCTGTCTCTGTCTCTCTGTCTCTAGCACTAGCTCTCATTATATTGCTAGGTAATCCTGATGTCTCTGGCGGCAGCATGCTTTTCTGTCAGCATATTTTGCCTGTTGATGTTTTCTGTCTCCCATTTGCTTTGGTGCCTTACGGGAAAACTTACTCAGGTGAAACAAAAAGTAAGTGTGTGTGTGAGTGAGTGTGTGTGTGTGTGTGTGTGTGTGTGTGTGTTCCTGAGGAAACAGTCAATTCCTCATTTTCAGGTTGTTAAAGGTTCACTGCTGGTGGTTTTTCTCTACGTGTCTTACCTTCAATACAGAAATTTTGTTGAGGTCTAGATATTTTAAGTTAAATAAAGTGTTTGCCATTGTTTCTCTTTACGTTGTCTCATACTGTAGTACAAATGAAAAAAGCCGCATCTGGTAGCGAAGCGTTGAACTGGCAGACAAGTATACCGAGTCTCATAGAAATCGGTCGCTTCTGGTAGCCACAGGCCGCTTCTGGTAACCAACCACTGATTAGGCTGGCAGTGGTCACAGAAGAAGCCGCTCGCTTTTGGTAACCATAGGTCGCTTCGGGTTGCAAAATGTTATCCAATTAGGCTGCTTCCACTAGCCATAGGCCGCTGTCTTAGACCGCTTTCGGAAGCCATCTCTTCCTCGGTAAATGTTCTGGTAACCATTTACCGAGGAAGAGATAAAGATAAAGAGAGAGAGAGAGAGAGAGAGAGTTTTGCTTAAGCTGCGTTGTTTACGCCCGTCCCGTCCTTTCCGTTACCGCCAACTCTCACGATCATTTCCATTCATTTCTGAACCAGAAGCGGTCTAACAGTGCGACCTTCCGCATCAAAAGCCTGTCGATTGGACTGCATATGGCCCCTGAAAAGGCATACTTAGGTGATATATGACTTTCTGAAGAGACACACCCTGGACAAAGTTGATCAGAAACGGGTAATGGGTACCAGAAGCGTCCAGTGGCACCCAGAAGCGGCCGGTGGCTACCAGAAGCGGCTTGCGGCTACAAGAAGCGGCCAGATTGGGCCGCCTTAGACTTGCGGAACCGGTCAAATTTGCCAAACTATGGCAACGAGAAGCGGCTTACTAGGACTGTCAATGGCTTCCAAAGCGGCCTAAGGTTGCCGTATGCTTATGACTGTGAGAAACATATGACTTTGAGAAGCGACCTATGGTAGTCCTATGTGGGCATTTGTTATCGGAAGCTACCCTGCCATCCTAAGCGGCCGATTATTTCTAGAAGCGGCCTATAAATATGGGAAGTGGTCTATTTGGGTGACCTATGGGTTTGAGATGCGGTTCACTTAAGCGGCATGTCTTCCAAATGCGTCACACTTAAAAAATTAGGCGGCCTATGGTTGGAGCGGCCAAACAGTTTATGGATGTCAGAAACGGTCAAATCAGTAAACCCAGCGAAATACAACACAAATACAAATAACAGTGAATTTCCACAAAAAAGAACATCGGCTAAGAGTTTTACTCACATACTCTTGTGATCACAGTGTCTCAAATAGTGACAACGACACCTGGTTGGGCCATGCCCGGCGAGTAGCCCGGAGCCGGAGGTGCCGCAACGACATAATGTTGATTGTAAATGGGGTCCTTCCTTCTGCAGCAACAGATGCAGGCCCAAATGCACAGAGGGATGCCCACGAGGCAGCCGACGGCGGCAACGACGATGACGATGAGCCAAAATGCTCCTTCGGCGGCTCGGTCGGCCGCGGCGGCGCAGACCAGGAGGAGGAGGCAGAGAAGCGTGCGGGAGGAGAGCATCCTGGGGAGGAGGGAGTAGAAATGAATGGAGATGATCGTGAGGGTTGGCGGTGACGGAACGACGGGTGTAAGCCACGCAGCGTAAGCAAATGAGACCTCTTTTCATATTCTCTCTCTCTCTCTCTCTCTCTCTCTCTCTCTCTTATTCTCTTTCTCTGTCTCTCTCTATCTCTTCCTCGGCAAGAGGTTAGGGCATATGGGGGGCAGCTTATGATCCGATGCTGTTAATGGTAACCAAAAGCGGGCTGCGGCTACCAGAGCGGCAAAACTGGGCTGCCAATGAATTCCCAAAAGTCGAATGTGTTGGCTACGAAAAACGGCAAAACTGGTGTGTATGTGTTTGTGTGTGTTTGTGTGTGTTTGTGTGTTTGTGTGTGTATGTGCGTGCGAAGCTCTGTTAAAAACTGTTATTCCAATTGTTTTATGCAACGAAACAAACAAAACGCAACAACGCGCTCGGCCCGCCCAGCACGGACGAATCGGAGATTTTAGCGGCCCCGGCGAAGGCCATTTGTACCCGCCAATTACTTAAATAAGGCAAGGATAAGGCACAAGAAAGAGTCAACGATCACATAAATGACGGTCGAGCATGATGGTTCACAGCTCATCCTTCTTGATCAGCTTCTCCAGAGTAATGTCGAAGTAGAGACGGGCCTTGCCAGGGATGGCAGGGGCGCGGCCGTCATCTCCGTATCCGAAGTCGCTGGGGATCACGACCTTACGGCGCTCTCCCTCGCACATGCCGGTCATGGCGATGTCCATTCCCTTGATCACCTCCTGAAAGAAAGAAATTGCTATTATGTTTTACGTCTGGTGTGTCCGACGATTACGCGCTGCGATACCATAGGTAGCACAAACACATAGCTTCCCAGCTCAGAATTCCCTACACCCGTACTAAAACGGTTGAAAGAAGAAAATTGCGTACACACGCTACATAGCGTCCCTATCCCTACACCCGTACGAAATAGGCTGTTGCTTCCAATTTAAGTCACATACGACCGCCGTATACCCGCTGCACAGCGCAACGATTTCTACACCCGTACGAAAGCGGAACCGAGGTTATTGTTTTACGCCTAAGGTGGTGCATGGACATCGCCGCGCGCCCTGGACCCGTACGAAGTCGGGAACTCACTCCGCGGTTAAGCTTGAAGACGAAGGGAGCGTTCCTGGAGAAGGAGGAATCGACGAAGGTTCCGTCCTCGAGGTGGAGGACGTACTGCTGGTGGATAGTGTCTCCGGACTCGGACTTCTTGCACTCGTCCTCGGAGATGGTGTGGGATTGCTGAAAAGAGGTGAATTGAGAGAGATAGAGATAGAGAGAGATAGAGAAAGAGGGAGAGAGGGAGAGAGGGAGAGAGGGAGAGAGGGAGAGAGGGAGAGAGGGAGAGAGGGAGAGAGGGAGAGAGGGAGAGAGGGAGAGAGGGAGAGAGGGAGAGAGGGAGAGAGGGAGAGAGGGAGAGAGAGAGAGAGAGAGAGAGACTGAGACTGAGACTGAGAGACATCTCACAATCAGCTACCTCAATGGTAATTCCCTCCTCAGTCTCCCACTTCTTTCCGGGGACGGCGCGGAAGATATCGACAAGCTGGACGGTGTAGTACAGGCTCTGGTCCTTCTCAATGTTGTCACTAAAAACAAAATAAAGAAAGTTTAAAAACGAAAACTCACCGCTCACGTCCCTTGTCTCCGAAGCCGAGGGCGGGAGGGATGACGACCTTCCTCTTCTCTCCGATGCACATGCCCAGCATAGCCCTGTCCATTCCGGGGATAACCTGTCCACGTCCAACAGTGAAGGTGTAACTAAAATACCAGTTTTAGCCTCCGCTACAGCTTGGGCGAGATGGCCGAGTGGTCTAAGGCGCTGGTTTAAGGCACCAGTCTCTTCGGAGGCGTGGGTTCGAATCCCACTCTCGTCAATTCTTTTGCTTTTCTTTCAAGTGAACAAATATGATTTTTTAAACTCACGGCTTCTTTCCGAAGTTGGATCCGATCTCCTTTCCATCCTTATCGGTGAGCTTGTAGAACTGGTCCAGAACATCTCCCTCCTGGGACTTGATCTTGCACTTCTCGGCCTTGATGGGCTTGATGATCTTGATCTCAAGTCCGTCTTCCTCCTAAATTTTCATATAGAATTGACAAATTATCGATTGATTACGGTCCAGTGATGGGGCTTGTTGACCTTCTCCTCGGCCATCACGACCACGCCGGCGACCAGCGCCAAAAGGCAGATGAGGGAGTTCATAACCTGGAAAAGAGAGGGTTAGGGAGAGAGAGAGAGAGAGAGAAGAGGCATAGAGAGAAATCTCAAGAAACGAAGGAATGGCTGGATTAGGAGAGGGAGAGGGGCGTGAACAGCCGGCGCGGACTGGATACGCCCGGATCCGGCGAGAAACTCGCGGCCTCCAAGTGACCTCTCGCTCGTTCTTGCGCGGACGCAAAAGTTTCAATCACAAGGGACCAACGACCGTTATTAAAGGACTGTAGAGGGGATTCAAAAGGTGACAAAAAGATTTGCTTTTGGCGGGGATTCGAACCCGGGTCGTGTGGGTGAGAGCCAAAAATGCTAAGCAATACACCACTAGGGAATATACGTGCTGCCCTTGCTGGCGGTTTATATCGCAAACTACGCGCTGCAAAGCAACAATTCTGAAAACTCACCTTCACTGACGGAGATCAAAACCACGTCATTTGATTTGCAAAGTTTTTTTGTTGCAAAGTTAATAGGAAGTCCAGCTTATCAGTTTACTGGGAGAAAGCAAGAAAAAATCTATAAAACTACGTAAACACGCAATTTCATAAATTTCACATTTTGATACACCGATTGAACTTCGACATCAGTATTTTATACTGAATTGTAGGCTTCAGCCGAAAAATAGGTACCAAACAAGAAAAAAGCAACTTTTTTTTGGTTGGGGTCTGATCCCAGAACTAATAGTTTGCCACCAACTAATTATCCAGTTGCGCAATGATCAACACTTACTGAAATGGGATGAAATCGATTTTTGCTGTATAAAAACCGTGTTTTTTCTTCATGATCTCCCAAACTACTTTACAAAACAAAAGTTTAACTACAAAAGATGTCCGGCGTTAAACCAACGACCGACCACGTTTAGATCGGGCATCTTCTCAGTATCCGAAACTTTCTGGCCTGATTTCAAGCCCCAATGGACACAAATCCAACGAGGAAAGATGACAGGCGCCGGAGGGGATCGAACCCCCATCGGCCAGATTGCGCGCGCCGACTGGCGCTGGACTAAAAGTGCGCTACAATCAAACTGCTCAGGGAGCCTTTATCAAATAAGCGGCGCGGCTGGGACGTAGCATTGCTAAATTTCACCTATTTTTCCTGTTTCCTGCATTAATAATTGCTTTTTAGTGGCTGTATTCTTTAACAAAAATGATTTCTCTACGGAAATTAGAAACAAACATGGAAATATTGCAATAAATAGCTTTTAGCTTTTTTACATGGTTTAAAGGTGTAAATTGGGCAATTTCATTCTAATCAGTCACATTTTAGGTCTGAATACGAAAGATAATGTGGTAGGAACTAAGTAGTTGTGGTAGGCTGCCGTTGGTTAGCTGAGATGGCGGAGATATGCGTCAGAGGCCGCGACCTTCGCATCTGTTCGCTGTTTACGGCGCCAGACGGCCACAACTCGGACGGATATACACATACTTGTATATTTTAGTCGTTCTTGTTTATTAATTTGCTAACGGCGCCTTATTACAACGATTTAGGCCTTTTAGCGTCGAAAAAATGGGAGAAAATGGGCCCAAACCAACTAGGGAGCAGAAGGAGAAGGGAAAGTGTCTAGGGGGCGTAGTTTAAGGTCACCGGGCGGCGCAAAAAAAAAAACTCCTTGGCCAGTGTAATATCTAGAGAGGATGGTCAGTCGGTGAGAGGGAATCGATCCGTTGTGGACATCCAGCAGCAGCGCCCCGTTGCCACGGGCATAACAAGGGAGGACGCGGTGAGGGCGCTTGGGCCACGTTAGCTCAGTCGGTAGAGCGTTGGACTTTTAATCCAACGGTCAGGGGTTCAAGTCCCCTACGTGGCTAAAGTCTTTTGCTTTTGTTTTTGAAGACAATACGGGCTTATTTGCGGAATTTCATGAAAGAGAGGGTTTGTGTCAAGAATATAAGCGTAAAAACACGTATGTGATTGGAAAAGTTGGAGAAAGGAGTCTTTATCAGAACACTCTTGGGCGAAACTGAATCTCTACTGCGGGGAATGCAACAGTTAATCTGTTGTCCAGTGTAAAACTAGCCGTTTCGATTCGCGGTAGATGTTGCGACGTGGAAGTTTTTTTTCCTTGTGCGAAGGGTAGGGGAAGAATAAGAGACAGAGGAGATAACAGAGAGAGAGAGAGAGAGAGAGAGAGAGAGAGAGAGAGAAAGAGAAAGAGTGCGATTGAGAGTGAGACCTCCAAACAAGAGAGAGAGAAAGAGAGAGAGAGAGAGAGGTTGCGACGAAAAGAGACAGAGATAGAGACACCACAATAAGAAGAGGTACAGAGAGAAAGTGAGACGGATAAAGAGACAACGCAAATACGCTCAGAAAAGTGGAATAGAACACAGAGAGAGAGAGAGAGAGAGAGAGAGAGAGTAGAGAGAGACAAATAGCGACAAAGAGAGACAGAGAGAGAAACAACGAGAGAGACACCTCTAGGAACAGAGAGGGAAAATGAGAGGCGACGGAGAGGAACCGATAGAGAGAAACAGAAAGAGAGGCGGCAAAGGGTAGTAAGATAAATACTGAGAGAGAGAGAGAGAGAGAGAGAGAGAGAGAGAGACAGAGAGACAGAGAGACACTATCCTGTGAGGAGGAAATGCGGATACACCTCATTTGAATTATGGAGATTCAGATTACGCTTCAGTATGGGCACAAAAGCTGTGTCTAATAGAGATGCTTTAAGGTGAATTTGCCAAGAACAAAGAATAGTAGAGAAACCGACCGTACCCGAAGGGAAACGATAGCGAAATGGAGCTGGAACGTAAGACTCTACCATGATGCGTAGCGATTTGAAAAATTCTAATTGTCAGCAAAAGAAAAGAAGGAAGTATATAGCTGTCGCCATATTGGAATCATGCCAATAACATTAGAATATCCAAGTGATGCTCTGTCGACATTGAAAGTCGTAGTCAAATAAATCGTCGACAGAGCATGCTTTGCATGTTTTCCTAATTAGCATAAGATTTTCTTTTGGCGACAGCTATAGTTGTCGCCAGTCATGCTCTCTCGTCTAATACTTAGACTACGAACTTCAATGTCAAGAGAGGATCACTGAAACATTCTAATTTTATTGGCATGATTCCAATTTCGCGACAGCTATAAGTGTTTCACATTTGTGAAAACCTCTTCCTTGTCGAAAATCACTTCGAAAAATCGCAGCAAGTTTAGGTATGCGGCCCCGTGATTAACCCAGATTTGACCTCCCAACTAACCAATCGATCAATTGTTCACCCTGTTTCCTGACCCTGCTCGTCCTTTGCGCTTCACCTCTTCAAAAGTTGTTTTCGGCGTCGCGCCGATCGGAAACGGCCAAATTAGAGAGCTGGAACAGGTTGCCATTTCGATCGATCGCCTTTCGCTCACTGTCGGTTGGCCTCACTTTGAGTCTCGCACGGAAATTGGCACCCACTACTGTATCGCACCAGGAGGCTCCACTTTGTCTGACATCTCTCTCTCTCTCTCTATCTCTAAACTCTCTCTCTTTCTCTCTCTCTCTCTCCCTTTCTCTCACTCTCTCTCTCTCTCTATCACTCTCTCGCATATTCTTACTCTCTCTCTCTCTCTCTCTCTCTCTCTCTCTCTGTCACTCTCTCTCTCTCTCTCTCTCTCTCTCTCTCTCTCACTCCACTGCCTTTATCTCTCTATTTTAGTGTCTCTATGTCTCTGTGTCTCTGTCTCCGTGTCTCTGTGTCTCTGTGTCTCTGTGTCTCTGTGTCTCTGTGTCTCTGTGTCTCTGTGTCTCTGTGTCTCTGTGTCTCTGTGTCTCTGTGTCTCTGTGTCTCTCTGTTTCTCTGTTTCTCTGTTTCTCTGTCTCTCTGTCTCTCTGTATATCTGTCTCTCGGTCACTCTGTTTGCTCACTCTCTCTCTCTCTCTCTCTCTCTCTCTCTCTCTCTCTCACTCTCACTCACTCACTCCACTGCCTTTATCTCTCTATTTCAGTGTCTATATGTCTCTCTGTCTCTGTCTCCGTGTCTCTGTGTCTCTGTGTCTCTGTTTCTCTGTTTCTCTGTTTCTCTGTCTCTCTGTATATCTGTCTCTCTATCACTCTGTTTGCCTCTCTCTCTCTCCATTGAGAAAGTCATCTGGCAGCAGAGAACGGTTCCATTGATGCCAACCGCCGTGACCGGTCAACGCTCATACACCCGCGCACCTATCGATGCGGGTCACCATGTTCTTACTGCCAGCCGAAGACTGTTACTGCCAGCCGGTGATCGATGCAGCTACCAGCTGGCTGTCCTTCCCCCAGCTGGATAGTTTTTCCTTGCTGACAGCAGAAAAAAGCACCCATCGGCTGTCATGAAAACCACGGAAGAGCGTCCTCTAATTGCCAGCCGGAGGTGGCATAAATTTATGATTGCAGCAGTTGTTGCGAGAGCGCAGTGTGGGAATTTAATTGATGTAGCCGGCTGGCCGTAAGTCTGGTACCAACCAGCCGGCTGGACCAAAGAAAAACTAGGTGTGATAGAGTTGTCGCGAACAAATAAATAGGCTCTGTTTATCAATTTAGGCAGATAACAAGGTTTTACGTTATGTAAGAGAGAGAGATAGGAACAGAGAGAGAGAGAGAGAGAGAGAGAGAGAGAGAGAGAGAGAAGGAGGAGGAGGCTGAGAAAAAGGCAGACCTTCTCCTCTTTCCTATCCTTCTCTCTTCTCTCTTCTCTCTGCCTCTCTTCACCCCCACCTCTCTCCTTTCCGCCTCTCTCCTGTTTTCTCTCTTCCATCCACAGCTCTCCTATCCGTTTCTACCCTTCCATCTTTTTGCCTCTCCGATTTGTTCTCCTCTCTTCCTCTTTTCTCTTCATCACTCTCTTTTCTTCTCTCTCCTTTTCGTTTATCTTTTGCTCTCCGCATCTCCGTTTCAATCCTCGCTTTTCTCTATCGACCGTTTCTTCTCTCCTTACCGCCTCACCGCTTGGTTCCTCTATCTTGACCTCCTCACTCCTCTCTCCTCTAAGCCACTCTATTCATTTTCTTCCCGTTTCTCTCTTCCCCTCTGCTTTGGAGTCTCTCATCTCTCCTCTCCGCGTGTCTCCTCTTAGCATCTCTTTGTTTTTCTCACTCTGTCTGCGTCTCTCTCCTGTCCCACAGTCATTTCCCATTTCTCTCTCTCCAGTCCGCCTCTCTCCTCCGTGTCTTCTCTCCTCTCCCTCTCTCACATCCGCCTCTCTTTGTACCTGTAATTCTTTCTGCGTCTCACCTCTATCTCACGAGAATGCATTGTCTTTCTCCGATTCAAAAACTATACGAGAGCATTCTCGTCGGATGAGACATTCGTTCTTTTGATTTACGTGCTCTGATCGCGGCTGACCGGTCAGCTGGTGCTTATGATTAGCGCCAGCCGATTCATTTTCACATTGACTATGCAATGGTAACGTCTTCGCCTCATAGGAGTTTTTCTCTCTTTCTCTCTATTCAAAGCTGGGGCTTCCCTTTGATTTGATAGTGCGCGGGTAATGAATTCAAACAGGTTCCGACACGAGACCGTGCGCGTTCGCTGCTAAAATGTCCTCACTCTTGGTCTCTGTCCCTTCCTCTGTGTTACCTCTGTGTGTCTCTGTGTCTCTGTGCCTCTCTGCCACTCTGTCTCTCTGTCTCTTTTTGCAACCTTAGCGCACCCTAACTTCAAAATCTTGCGTATCATTACAACCCAGGGCACCTCCACCGCCACAAAAGATTGAACACCGATTCATCAGCCACGTGCGGGAATCTCTGCTCACTTCCCTCTCTCTCGTTCGCCCCGCGAGTACTTTTCCTCGATTAGAGGGCGACAATTGCCCATTCGGCCATTCCTTCCTCAACTTTTTTCTTTCAAGGAGATTGTATCTTGTTTCGATCGGTGCCATGGCAGTTTTATCGTATTAGGAGAGGGGCTGGCGACCCTGAGACGTGTTTTTGCGAGGGGCAACCGTCTCCAATTCAACTTTTGGTAGACGGAACACTCACAGATCTTACTATATAATTTTCAATCTTTCTGTCTTTCTTCAAGAAAACGTGAAAGCACCGCAATATGGTAATGCCCACCACAAAAACGTTCGAAGTTTTATGTAGTTCAGGGCTCATATGCCAATTGAGGTTTTCAGGCGGAAAACTTCATATCTTATAAAAGGAAAGGAAAACAGCCCCCCTCACGCGAAGTCCCCCCACACAGCTTTGCCAGCCATTTGTTATGCAGTTTTTGTGTAGTGTAGACTTTTGATGTCAATAGGAACTGTTTTAACCTTAGAGTATATACGCGCCTGGAAGGTTTTCCTAACACTTTGTTAACCCATCTTCCCAATCTGTGTGTGTGTGTGTGTGTGTGTGTGTGTGTGTGTGTGTGTGTGTGTGTGTGTGTGTGTATGTGTGTGTGTGAGTGTGTGTATGTGTGTGTATAAACGTGTTTTGGTTAAGGGGTATCTATCTTAAAGGGAACCCCGTTTGCTAGGCTTATGTGTTTTTTAAAAACCTATTTCAGTTGTAAGCTTCATCCCACCTGTACTAAATAAGCCCCCAACCACAATATGATGATTATGCCTCAATATATGCTCCCCGGAGTACTGTACTTCTCCCTTATTTCTTCCCCTCATTTTAGAGTTTTCCCATTTTTGTGTGCATGTGGGCCACATTACGGTAACCCCCACCTGTATCCATCTGTAGCTTAGGATTCTTAGGATCTTTAATGTGCGTGAAGGGGGGCTTTGCTGTAAACCGGACATAGTCGGGGTGGGGGGGGGGGCAGTTTCGAATAGTTGACATACACCAAACCTTACAAAAGTAGGGTAACGTTCGAAATCCCTCTCTATCTTTTCTGTTCGCCTAATTTTCTTAATTAGAACACTTTTTCGCCAGCAAATCGAGCTCATGCCGCGCTGTCCCAGCGGTCCAAAGTGCAAGTTTCGCCTAATTTCCCTCGTCCTGTGCCCGAAATGAGAGTCGGGGATAATCCCTCCAGCCCTTCATAATTTCCACCTCTGAATGAGGTAGTTTCTCTTTCTCTTTATCACATACACTCACATAAACATACACGCATACACACACACACACACACACACACACACACACACACACACACACTTTTCTAATCCCAGTTTAAGTGATTTCCATGAAGCCTGTCACCCTTCTGCCGAAACAAGGCGATAGTCGCCGGAAATCCCCCCTCTCATCCAAGTGTTACGCACGTGTCACAATTGACCGATCAGGTCGGCTGTCCATTGGACTTGTTGTTGTGCTTAGACACATGTTTCAGCCAACAACACACACATACAGCGATAGTTGAAGGGAACATTTTTAAATAACTTTTCCCCCGAATTGTGTTTATTTTTACTAAATGGACCTAAGAATTAGGATAAAAACTACCCGAAAACTGGACTTTTCACGAAAAAATTCAGTTTTTTACCAACGAGATTTCAACCTACAACGAAATTATTCAACTACAGCGAACTAGGGCATGTATACTGTTTCTGTAGAGTGCCTGGGGCACTAAAGTCGCAAAGAATTCTCAGAATTTCAGAAAGAACTTTCAAAGATGGGAAACCCCGTGGAAATCGCTACATCGATTTGTTTATATGCTTTCGGAATACCATCGATACTATTGTTACCCTGTTTGCCTTCCTTGTTTGTATTTCCTTGGACGGAGACGTTTACACCACAACCGGACACTTCCTTGGAGTATTGAGTAGTCTCTCTCTCTCTCTCTCTCTCTCTCTCTCTCTCTCTCTCTCTCTCTCTCTTTCTCTCTCTCTAGAGCCAAAACAGAAACAGTACGATTCCACCCTTTCTCTCCCACCTTTGTTGTAGCCAGCGGTTGTAATCCGTTCAAAAACCACTTTCCCTTCTGCGTCTCTCTCTTTCCCACGGTTATTTCCCATCTCTCTCTCCGATTCGAATACTATACGAGTGCAGCGGATGAGACATGCGTTCTTTCGACTCGCGTGCTCTGATCGCCGCTGACCGGTCAACGGCTGGTGCTTATGATTAGCGCCAGCCGAGCATTCATTTACACGTCGTGGGGAGACGATGGCAACACTGTCTCTTTGGAGGGATTCCCTCTCTCCGTCTCTTTTTCGGTCTCTGTCTCTGCATCTCATTCTGCCTCTTTCTATGCCTCTATCTCTGCATCTGCCTGTTTCTCACTTTTGCGATGCTCTCTCATTATTGCCTCACTGGTCATGATCATGCGATCTCTGCTCTCATTGCACACCCTTCGTCGCCTATATTAACCCCAAACGTGTCTCTCGCAGGAAAGCACTTTGCTGGCCCTTTTCCGCTCTCATGCACGGGTGTCGGATATAAATCTGCAATGTTTCACTTGTGCAATAATGCTGTCACTCGGCTGAAGTTATTAGCTACACTCAGAATTGTAGGGATTCCATTATGGAAGCTGATTTGTAGCTGACCTCTATACCTTTTTGTGAGAATCAAGCTGTTTGTACACATTTTTGGCCTCACTACCTCGAAAAAAGAAAGAATTAATTACTCACTCACTCACTCACTCACTCACTCACTCACTCACTCACTCACTCACTCACTCACTCACTCACTCACTCACTCACTCACTCACTCACTCACTCACTCACTCACTCACCCCTCTCTTTTCATGTATCTTTTTTATTTTCTTTCTCATATATGGCTGCTCATCTCTCAATTTCAGTTTAAATCATGCCCAAGCAGGATTTCGAGGTCATTGACTACGTCGGCGTCCTCGTCGTGGGCACCATCTTCACCATCTGCCTCTTCGTCATCTCGTTCTTCTGCATTAACTTCTTCTGTATCACCAAATACGACGATTTTACGAAGTTCGAGAAGGTTCGTGGTCTCTCTCTCTCTCACTCTCTCACTCTCTCTCTCTCTTTCTCTTTCTCTCTCTCTAAATCCCTCATTTTCAGCTCGGCGCCAAGCGCAACATCCGCCTGGGTCCCCACTCCCTTCACTTGATCAAGAAGGGAGGCTTCGTCGACCGCTACGAGGCCGAGGAGGAGAGCATGGACTAGAGAGAAGAATCAGAGAAGATCATTCCTTGAATTGCACCCGGTTCCCACTTCACTTGACTTTGCCTTGTCTCTAGACGTATCTCCGACTGCATTAATAACTGCATTTGTTTTGTAAATTGTGAATTGTTTAGTAAGAGATTCATATGCACAGATAAAAGTACAAAAAAGTTGTTATGAACGTGTCCGCGACAGAACTCCTCTAATGACATAAGGCTCGTGTCGTACAGTCGCTTTTTTCGTGTTGGGTGTCTTTGGGGGTACCACAGAGGAAGCCGGGATATGCGAATGGAATGTACTGCTAGGTAAGAAAAGGAGACGATTGTAAGAGGTAAAGAGGGAAAATGGATAGAAAATGTAGAAAGAGAGAGAGAGAGAGCCGTTGACTATTCTCCAACGCATTAATATTACCTCCAGGAGACAGCTCTGACAACATTTTAATTTTTGAGTGAATACTCATATCACCACTGCTTTTTAAGTTAAAATTAAATTAGTAAGAAAGCATTTTGTAACAAAAATCTCATCCGGCTGTTTTTACACAGCTCGCCGCCCAATGGAAACCGTGGGCGCTTTGAAAATGACCGGCTGCTAAACATCGGACAGCAATTGAAATTTTCCGACTCTAGCGATTTGCACACATTGCATATTTTTCTGTGTTTTAAAGTCGAAACAGTAGCTGATATATTGAACTTTCGGAGGCAATTTTTTGGATTCTCAAAATTCATCCTACAAAAAGAAATACACGTAAAACTTCATATCTCACCGGAGCAACTTTTGTGTTGTTCAGGAAAATTGCCTCCGGAAATTCAATTTATTAGCTACTTTTTCATGTTTTTAAAGATAATTTTCATCTAAAAATGACGGAGAACTAGAGTCGGGAAAAAAATGTGCTTCTAAGAAGTTGGGTCTCGTAGCGAAGGCGTTGGGTCCCGAGCCGTTACAGTACAAAAGGGCCAAAATTCAAATTATTGACAATAAAAATTCTGTGCGCACGTTGCAAACAAGCATGCGAAGATCGGCATGCAAACGGTGCACAGAATTGTCCACAGATTTTGTTAAACACCGGACACATTGAAAGCGCCAACTCCGGCGAGCTGTGAGTGCTCCATTCCCATTCATTTCGTTGCGGGACCGAAACTACAGACTTCTTGCCTGCAGTTTACAGCGTAACGTGAAGTCCCGTTTGAATATTATACCATCTTTTGGATCCGATTTCTTCATGGGGAATTTCTCGTTTTTACGCTGTTTTGGTATATCTAAATAAGTTTTTTTCAGGCAATGACCGATCTTTCCATGCCGAAGGTCGATCCATCGGCTCAAGAGGTAGTTTTCTTTTATTTCATTTCAATAATACAGCTTTTTAGGGAGCGATCCCCGTGTGCAAGCTCCAAATCGACGATAGCACTAAGGATGTGCGTTAATTGCCATTTTTTGTACTACAATGTGTATTCCAGGACCAGATTTGCCTGTCGGACCTCCACCAAGTCTACATCGACAGGATTACCAAATACGTATGTTTATTATTCACCTGTGTCAATGGTCAGATTTTGGTTTAAACATGACTTCCTTTGGCACGGCGTGCCCAGCCCTATGAACGGCCGCCGTTTCTTTAATCAATCAACCATTACTGTTTCTTTAATCAATCAACCATTATTTTTCATTTTTAGAAAATCTAAATTGTTCTATAGAATCAATTTAAATAAGAATTACATGTAAATAATGAAGAAAACTGTCTGTAAACTAGGTTGAACATTAAATCATGAACGCGCCGCGCACTCTGGGGCGCGTCGCGGTCATCGGCGGGGAAACCCGGCGCTCTGGGCACGCCGTGTTGGGTTCGGGAAAGGAAGTAGCACTTTCGTGGTGAAATTAAACCTTAGCCTCTAAAATTCTTGTTTTTCAGTTGAATCTGATGGACGTGATTCGTCTGCAACTCACTTGCAAGGACCTCTTCCAGAAGGGATTCCACGCCCAGCGACTGATTTGTTACCGCTTGCGACTGGACATTCGACCATACTTTGCCTCCGGATTCGAGCACAGATTTGTGGTAAACATCGGTCCAGCTAGCCTTTTTTAGGCTTTTTCTAACCTAGTTTGCGTTGCACTTAACATAAAACATGGTTTTGTGACTTTGTTGCCTTTTTTCATATTTCTGTGCTCAACATCGAAAAACCGCATTTTTTCAAAATATTGGAAGGAACACCGGAAATATTCTTCTCATGGTCATGTTTCTGTGGAAAAGAGCATAACAATAAGCTGTCTGAAACGGGGTTCTCACGGGCCGGGCCGGGCCAGCTGGAAAATTTTGGTCGGCCCGGCCCGTTCGGCCCGTTTTCCTTGGACCACCCAGTCAGATTGCCACCCACACAACCAGGGTTCGATCCCGGTCGGTGACATTCTTTTTTGTACGACTAATATTGACGTATATGTTAGTAACAAACATTATTAAGTAATTTAAAACAGTTGAAAAAATTATTGTACCGATTTACAAAAAAATTAATATTTAATTTTTCATAACCGGGCCGACCGGGCCGGGCCGTCCCAAAAAATCCCCCGGCCCGGGCCCGGCTGGCCGGCCCGTCAGTTGAGAACCCCGGTTTGAAATTCCGGGCGATTTGGGATGCTTTACCCTCATTTCACTGCGTCACGTTGGGTAGAAATGGGATTTTCTGATTAAAAAAAATAATCTCCAAAACGTATAAGGTGGGACTGCTAAATTTGTGTGTTTAGGGCGAAGACTTCAGGCCCACGTCCTTAGGACGCCGCCGTTGGACCCAAAAACAGCTGAAAGCGTCAAATTGTCGTTTTCGCATCGATGTGCATGGCGCGGTAGGTTTGTTTCATATAACTCTGTCGTACTGTTATTTTAAGGGACTTCTCACCTTGGAAAGCATCAGAATTGTCACTGAAGTGCTGGGTGGCAGGGGAATCATCGACAAGATACATTTCGCCGGCGAAGTAGCTCTTGGATTGGATGGGAACATCTTCAATCAATTTCTTCTGGTGAAACTCTGTTGTAAGACTATAATCACATTTTTAGGACTTCAACGTTTCCGAGCTGTTCCTGGAAGAAATGCCGCAAGAGTTGCTGCAGTTGACTGGTGTGAAGCAGGTACGTGTATGGGGTTTTCTAGATTTTTGTATTTCTTAGCTGACATCCCTGTCTGTGATCATATTTCCTCTCTCTCCGATCTACCTCCTCGACACAACCATCCACACCTGCATGCTTTTCCTTGAGCATGAGCAGCCGGAGCGCCCCGATTCGGCCGAGATGCACGCCATTTTCGAGGTATTCTAATTTATTTCCACATTTGTCATGATGATCGTAGAAATGGACGAGGCACGAGATGGCCATCAAGAAGTATAAGCTCAGCCATTTCAACTGGGACGAGGACGTTCTCTTCTTCGGTTGGAAGATGGTCGCCGAGGGCCAATACATTCCCGGCGAGCGCCCTATTGTCATCCGCGACAATTCTTCCGATAATGCATATCGAGGTGTGTTTTCAAAACCCTAAGTCGAATTATTACTCGAACCACACGATAACTTTGATACCCTGGCGTTGCCTAAATAATCGAAATCATGCCTACACAGAAGTGATTCCCTGTTCTCGTTTGAACACCAAAGGTTACACTAGATTATGGCGGGGTCCTTACGCGCAATTTGACTTTTACCCAATTTTTTGTAAAGGGAGGGGACTCGTAGCTGACGTGAGGTGCTTGCGATACCTACGTAATTCCGGATTTGGTTGATAATGGCAAGAAGAAAAATGAAAGGGGCTTACGTTGCCTCCGACGCACCATTTGGGGGACTTTCGTAACATGCCCCCACTCTCCGCAAAGTTTGAAACGATTTTATAATAGAGGAAGCTATCGCAAATAATACAGCTGCGGTACGTTGACCAGTTATGTGACCAGGGGGAATGATATTAGCATGAACTGCCGGGGGGGGGGGGGGGGGAGTTTCGCAGGCAAAATGGGGAAAAAGGATCTCGCGGATTTTTTTTGGGGGGAGGGGGCGAGTCGGTCGTTGTTTTACGTATTTTTTGGCCGATTTGATAGCCTACTTGACCTAAATTTATTATTTTGCGAGAATCACTCCAGCAGCAAGATAAACAGGGGTGGACGAGGGCCGGCCCTGATAGGCCCCAGGGCCGGCCCTAAGGGCTTTCATAGGGCCCTGGGCCCTTAGGGCCTGGGGGCCCTAGGGCCTTGGGCTCAATAGGGCCCAGGCCTCAAGGGCTTAGGGCTCGGCCCTAGGGCCTGCGCGGGAATTTGAATTTTTTAAAAATAATATAGTATTTGTTGGGCGGCAAGGAAAAATTTTCAAATGTTTCACAAAAAAATGTCATGTTTTCACTATTTTTTTTCTACAATTTCTTATTTTTGCTTTTTTGAATTACTTTATTAATGTGTTTTTTTTTTGTTAAAAAAACCAATTAAAACCGAATGGCATTTATTACAACTAATTATTACAATTCAACATTAATAACATGATTGTGAAGAACTGGTTTGGCCGCAAAGCACCATTTTCAAACTAGTATTTCCTGTTCAATGCGACTTGGGCAAGTACAACAAAGTCAACCAAAAAATAAATAAACTTCTGAGAAAATTAGTCATAAGTTTAATTTTCCTGAAAAATATTTTGCAATCAACGAAAAATTCAAACAGCTTTTCACATATTCTTTTCGAGGAACAAACTTGTCTTTTTTGCACGTATTATGCGCTTTGGAATAAAGATATTTCAAAAAATTTACCTTCCCGCGCAGGCCCTGCCAGGCCCTAGGGCCGGCCCCAAGCCCCTGGGGCCTAGGCCCTTGGGGGCCTATAGGCCCCAGGCCCTAGAAGCCCTAGGCCCTAAAAGCCCTGGGCCCTAGGGCCGGGGCCAGGGCCGACCACCCCTGAACATAAAAACATTGGCACGTTGTGACGAATTGGTTTTGGTTGCAACTATAGCTCGCCAATCGTTTCGGCCAAAAAGTGGCCACGCCCCTTTTAAAAAAAAATTTTATAGCGCGCTATTTTGATGTTAGAATGGGTAATTTGAATATCAACATCTCAATCTCACCGATTTCCGAAAACCGAAGTAGGATTGGCGGCCACTATAATCATACTTTGAAAAAAACCTTTTTAAGTGATTCGTCGCGATGGAGCATGTCTGACTGTGAACTACAGAGAACCTTTCCTTGACGTAAAGGAGGAGGCACCCAGATACTAACGTTAAGAAGAGCCGATCTCCACATCACATGTACATTTTCAATCGCTTCCTCCTGATTTGTCCGTTTTTCTTGCACATTCTTCACATTGTTGTTAACAAAGCTCCAAATAAACACGTATTTCCTCTAATCGAAATTTATTTCCGCCAGGAAGGTCCTTCGGCACCCTTGTAATATATTTGTCTCTGACCTGGGTATTTGGTATTTTAACTCAAGGGAAAGTAGCATCTGCCGTCGTGGAACGCAGGCATACTGCCGTAAATTACCCCCGGGGAAGCTCGTTTGATCGTGAATTTCGATTGAAAATGTCCAGGCAGTCCTTCAAACTGCCGCCTCCTTGACTTTGGCGGTGTTTTGTAAAAACGGTGGTTTTTCGACATTGGTCTCGCAACGAACGCTATTTTTGGGAAAGTTGGCCTCGTTTTTTTTTGAAACTTGGCCAATTCGATTTCGTTTTTAAGCAGCATTTGGCCCTGTGCCAGGAAATCGATCGAATTCACAAACAGTCCTTTAAATAGAACTGCAATTATAGCAGACGTGTGCAGAAATTACTGAGGCTCTGGGAAAATATCGGTCCCGTAGCGAATACACGGATTTTCGATATTCGAAATTCAGGGGCGGAGCTTGACGTAAGATTTCTTTATTCTGCCTTTTATTTCACTTTGCACTGTTTTAATATTCATTTGCGTTCTTAATCAATTCTTTTTCAGGTGATGGCCGATCTTTCCGTGACGAAGGCCGATCCTCCGGCTCAAGAGGTGGTTTTTGTTAATTTAATTTCAATAAAACTGTCGTTTAGGGAACGGTCCCCGACATCTGCCAGCTCCACATTGTCGATAGCACCAAGGATGTGGGTTTATTGCTGTTTTGTTGTAAAATTTGGATTACAGAATCATATCTGTCTTTCGGACCTCCACCAAGTCTACATCGACAGAATTGCTAAATACGTAAGTTTGTTTATTTTCCGTGTAAAGGGATAGATTTTGGTTCAAGACAGAATTAGTAGCAATATGATTAAGGTGGGAGCCTCATAATAATTTTTCAGTTGGATCTGAAGGAAATTGTTCGTCTGCAGCTGACGTGCAGAGGTCTCTTCAAGAAGGGATTCCGCGCCCAGCGACTGATCAGCCAACGCTTGGATGTGGAGATTCGCCCCCATACCCCTACCGATGCCAGATACCGATACCTGGTAAGTGAATCATGCGTTTTCGAGGGGTTTCTCGTTGTTATACTTCCTTAAAATGAAGAGTGTTATTACTAAATTTCTATCTTTAGGGCGAAGACATCAGTGTCAGCTATTCGTACAACCGTTTTTTGACCGAAAAGCAGCTCCTTGCGACAAATTGCCGTTTTCACGTCGATGTGTATGTGCGTGTAAGTCGGATTTACTTTACTCTGCCGTACAGTTATTTCAAGGGACTATTCACCCCGGAAGACATCAGGAAGATTGCTGAAGTTCTGGGTGGAAGGGGAACCATCAAGAGGTTGTACTTCTTTCACGTGTCTCCTGAAATGGACAGGAACATCTTCAACGAGTTTCTTCAGGTGAAACTGTGTTGTGCAGTTGTGTCAATCAAGACAAGAGGCCGGCCACTCCCAAGTTTTTCACGGCTCGTTCCAACATTTTTCCATGCTTGGTTATCAAAGCTCGCCAAAAACGGTTTCCAACGGCGCACGCAGAGTTAGGCGCTTTTCGTGGCGGGACCATACGTTCACTTTCAATGAAACTTGCAAATTACAAGTGCTCCTTGCCTGGGAATTCTGGAGATTTTCATAAAGTTTTGTGTTTATAAATCGATAAAGGCCATATGTCTCCTTTTGTGTGAGTTTTTTCCAGGACTGAAAATATTCACAAGCCTAGAAACGCGGTTTTTGTGTTTTTCTACCATTTTCTTATATACAAGTATAAGTGCCAAACTCACGCAAAAGAAGGCCTATGTCCTCTACAAGTTGACACTAAGAGCGATCAATTTGGTTGTATGTACACGATGTTTAGCTACAAAAAAACTCGAAACTAACAAGGACTCCAAATGGAGTATTTTTGCATAAATTTACAAGAAACTCTGTATAAATAAGAAGCTTATATTTCTATATCTTTAATTAAACAGTAAAAACACAAAATTAATAGTAAATAACCTTAAATGGAGGCAATTTATGTCTGCAATATGATTGGCAGGGATATCGTGGCGGGACCCCGCTTCAAGGAAACGGCGTGTTTCCGAAATACGGCCGCCGCAAATTTGAGAATTCTGGAGTATTTTTCAAAGATCCTTTTAATAAATTGATCAAAACCACTTCTATCCTTTGGCCTGAGTTTTTTGCCGACCCAAAAATAGACATTTTCAGGCGGATTTCTCTATATAAATAGGAGTAAGGAATGTTTTTCTTATTGCTTTAACAATAAAATAGCAAATTATATGTTAAAATGATTAAAAAGAAGCATTTTTAATCGAAATTCTTAAAATTGAGACGTTCGTGTTAGAGCGCGATTTCATTAACTGCGCCCTTTAATCTGCCGGCCTCGGCAGATTAAAGGGCGGAGTTAATGAAATTCGTGCATGAGCTACAAGCGTTTTCAAAATGTAGTATCAAAATGTGCTTTAGGGTTATATAAATGGGGGAAATTTTCACTTTGTGGGGGAAGGCTTGCCGTAATTCGGTGAAAACCCATACTACATCCCTGGCATCCCATCATCTGAATATTTTCAAACCAAACTTTTCGCACACTTTCATACCACCTTTGCGCATCTCATGTTATTTTGATTTCTTCATAAACCGGGGACCATCCACCCCCCCCCCCCCCCAGCGGGGGGCAACACCCGAACCGGACGTGCGGGGGCTTGTTTTTCTATGTGTTGAATATACATTGATGTTTAGGACTTCGACGTTTCCGAGCTGCACGTCGAAGAAATGCCGCAAGATTTCCTGCAGTTGCCTAGTGTGATGCAGGTACGCTCACAAAGTTTTCTATATTTTGTGTTACTTAGCTGAAGTGCCTGGAAATTGACGCATTTCCTCTCTCTCTCGTCTACCTTCTGGACACGACCATCCACACCTGCTTTACCTCCCTGAACCGAAACAGGCCGGAGCACCGCGAGTCGGCCGAGATGCACGAGATTCTGGAGGTATTTTGATTAAATTGCATGATTTTATTGATAGTTTTCAGAAGTGGGGTCGGAATCAGAAGTTCATCGAGAGTTACCGCATCTTCAATTTCAACTGTGACGAGGCCGCTCTCTTTTTCGGCTGGAGGATTGTGGACAGCGGCGAGGTGATCCCACCCGAGCGTCCGATTGTCATTCGCTACAATCGCATTCGCGATGCATACAGAGGTGTGATTTAATCAAATTTACTGAATTGAAACGCCCACCATACGACAACTCACCGAAATGTTGAGGCCTTCTGTAGGCTGAAATATTCCCGGGCCGGGCTCTTTTTATAGTGTCCGAAGCAAACAAACCATCCCATCTTTTTGCCTTTCGCTTTTTCACACATATTGGTTTTGGCTTCAACCAATTCACGAATGCACGAACCATGTGGGAAGTTTTCCCTGGATCCAGGGCTGGTCGCGGCCCGGCCCGGCTCGAACGGGCCCGATTTCGGCCCGTGGGCCCGTTTTCAACATCGATTGACAAGTCAAGGTGAAATTTTTAGTCGTTAACGATAAGCTTTAAAATTGTCTATAAATATAAATTAGATTAATTATATAACAAAAAGATTAAAAAACCAACACCTTAACATAAAAATATCCTTTACAAAGACGTTTTACTACACCACATTTGGTCGATCCTAGCAAGATCGGGCCGGGCCCGACCTGGAAATTTTCTCGGCCCGGCTGAGCCCGATGTTTGGCCACCCCTGCCTGGATCTATGAATGGCTTTATGAATAAATCAAACACTTTGGAAAGGAAACTCCCTTTTTCAGTGATTCGTCGAGATGGAACGTGTCTGTTCGTGAGGCCTAGAGGACGTTTGATGAAAGTTGATGTGGTTGGATTCAGACATTAAGAAGACCCGTACTTACATTTCCTCTTCTCATCTTCGTTGTTGTCCCCTTTTTCTTGTATTTTCTCCACATTGTTGTTAGCAAAGCTCCAAATAAACACTTTGTAAAATATTTATTGTATTGGCCTTGGTGACATCCGGGTTATTGATAATTTATCAATAGGAAAAGGAAAAGTCCACCACCGTGGAACACAAAGTTACTGCCCTAAATTTTCAGACGGGGAAAATTCGTCTGAGACCGTTTTTTTTTGTTGTAAAACTGTTAAAATTAAATCGGGTCTCGTCGCGAATACAGTCACAGACTTTCAAATATTGGTGCTTGGCGGAATTTAAGTGCCGTGGCGCAGTCTGAGTTTGCTTGATTTTTGGCATTTCGATCGTATTTCCCTCTAGAAATCCGTGGGGCTGTGAATTTACCGGAAACGTGTGTTTTTCGTAGCTGAAAACAGTCTTTTCGGTTATTTTTGTTCCGTGGCGGGACTACCTGCACGGCAGGGGCGTTTTGTTGGCATTTCTATCGTATTTCTATCTCTAGAAATCCCTTTTGGACCACCATTTTCACGCAGTAATTTTGATGTCGTACTTTGGAGTTTGCCGCATTAAAAAAGTGCTGCACTGTTTGCATCCCGCCATTTTTGGTTTCGTTGCGGGACCAAACTTACAACCGTTGTGCCCGTTGTTTACAGCGTACCGTGAAGTGTCGTTGTTCCTATATTTTCATGGTATTTTTTCCCGTTTAGAGCTTGTACTTGCTTCCGTTTGCGGTTGTTTTTGCCCGAAAAGTTGATAAACTTGTGCGAAAATATTCAATTTTCCCGGAATTTTGTTTTCCGTTTGCAAAAATCAAGATAATCGAGGGTTGCTTTGATTTACTCTTGGATTTCATTTTCTTCTCAAATTCCGCCATTTTCAGTTTGAAATGGCTTCCCTGCAGGTCATCTGCGACACGTGCCGCGCTCCTGGCGTGATCCCCGCCACGCACTGGTGGGCTCACTGCCCCAACGTCCTCTGTCCCAGCAGGGACAAGTTGCTCCTTCGTCCCGTCATTCCAGGAAAAAAGTGGGTTATTTTTGACTTTTTATACATGAATATTGTCATTTGACTTTAAAAACAGGCTCTAATTAGTCGAAAATTCGATTTTCCACCAAAATTTGTCATTTCAGGTACATTCGAATTAACTGCGAGGCGGTGGCCTACCGTTGCATCGACCAGGAGAGCCAGAGCCAGCTGTGCGACTGCTGCCACGTGGAGCACACTGTAGGTGGGTAATTATCCTCCTAATTGGTACTTAATTTCGTGTATTAGCCGCTTTGTCATCATTTTTGGTTTAAAAACTATTTTCAGTCGATGTGATCGCGGAAGTCAGGAATTCCCAGCCCATCTACAAGACTCAAAAAGCTCCCGCCAAGAAACGTGAAGAGAGGTGATTTTTCAAGCAGAAGTTGTATAAAAACGTGGTTTTAGGCAGGAAATCGACCAAAAGGAGCCCATGGTGGAGATCGATTTGAGAAAAGAAGGCGTCGCGGAGAAGAAGAATAAAGAAGCTAACAAGAAAGGTTGATTTTTGGAGAAAATGGCTCAGAATATTAAAGAAACCGTGCGACGATCGGCATTTCTTCGAAGAAATCGATATTTTGGATCTCAGAAACTGCGGCATTCGGCAAAAAACCGTGCGTACTAAAAACCGTGCGGCAATCCGCTATTTCTTGCGAAAATCATGTGGCGATCGTTATTTATGGCAAAAACCGTGCCTGAATCAGAATTTCGTCTTTAAACTATGCATCGATCGGCATTTCCACTTAAAACCGTGCTGCAATCTGCTATTTCTTTCGAAAACCATGCGGCAGTCGATATTCAGCCAGCTATAATCGTGCACAAATCGGACTATCTAAAAAGAACTGTTCTTCGGCATTTCAACCAAAAAGCGTGCGGCAATCGGCATTTCTTAAAAAAAAATTCCCTCCATTTACGGGGATTCGCGAGTGCACTCCGCCATGTAGAAGAAACCGGTGGAACGCTTTCGCGACATGCGCGCGCCGTATATTGGGTCCCGCCACGAAGGCCGTAAAGATTATTATCGACGGCGCCGGTAGAAGTTTAGCAGGAATTTCAAATAAACCCTGTTTGCAAGGCCGAGCCGACGCCGTTGCCGATCCTCACGGTTTTCGTGGCGGGACCCAATATACACCGCGTGCGTGTCGCGGCGACGCTCCGCTGGTTTCTTCAACAGGGCGGAGTGCACTCGCTCTTATAGAAAAAAATCGCTATGCGTTTGCAATTCTTTTTTTAAAGAGTAGTTTAATACAATTTATTATCATTTTTTTCAAACTTCTGTTTCAGTCAGCAGGACCTCCTCCAATTCCTCCGGTGTCTGGGTGACCTGCGACAAGTGCCAAGCGGTGAAGGAGATGCCTACGGACAACTGGTGGCTATCCTGTGCCTGCAATTCTATCCTCTTCGCTCCCCTTCGAAGTGGACGAAGGTGGGGATTTATTGGGGATTTTATCAGTTTGACTAAGCCCCCACTAATGTTTGGGGGGGGGGGGGGGGTGGGGCGATTGAACTGTGTGGGGGCTCAACTTCCCCCCCCCCCCCTGATGCTTCTGATCAATTTAATCTGTTTATTTACAGGTACATTCGCATAAAGTGCAAGATAGTCAGCTACCGATCGGTCGCCGAGCGAGAAACCGTGGCGATGTGCGACTGTTGCGGTCCCACTCCCGTGGAGCACACCATCGGTTGGTCCTTTAACCGTTTTTAACAGAAAAATGGGTAAAATTACCCAAATAAAGCCCTTTTTTGGACCAAAATATCAACTTTCAGGAAGCACCGTGGTCGAGATGAGGAATGGCCAGCCCGTCTACGGAGCCGTCAAGTCCAGCGGCGCTTTTCTGAAGCAGTTCGACAAACTGAGGGCTGCCGGGTACGCAAAGTACGCAATCGCGCGGACGCTGTGATTTTCAGAAAGGAGCTATTTTCGACTAATAACAATAAGGAGAAGCCGGTGGAGGAGGCGAGCGGAGCCAGCGCTCCGCCGATGGAAATGGTGGATATGGGCGCCGTTGCGGAGAGTGAGAAGAGGGACAGTGGAGAGAAAATGGAGAAAAGTTGGTAATTTTGATAGAAATTGCGAGTGGAGCATTGTTTTTTTTTGAGAACTGCCAATTGCCGCACGGTTTTTGGAAGGACATCATATTGCCGCGCGGTTTTTGTTACAAAAATGCCGTGCAAAGATTTGGCGAAATGCCGGTTACGGAACGATTGTTTTGTGGAAATACAGTCGTCGCACGTTTTATTCAAAGTTTGCCGATTGCTGTACGGTTTTTGAACGGACGGCCGAATGGCACACGGTTTTTTTTGTTGTGAAAATGCCTCACAGTTTTTGGCGGATATGTCGGTTAGCGCGCTTTTTTCGGTGAAAATGCACGGAAAATGCAAGTACACGGTTTTTGGAATGAATGCCGATTGCCACACGGTTTTTAGCCAAAACGTAATTAGGTGCACAGTTTTTGAAAATAAACTATCGGCGCAGGGCTTTGTTTAAAAAAAAAAGTCATTTGACGTACTTTTTTGCGGAATTTTTGTTAACTTAACGTTAAGGTTGACGATTACGGCTTTTGAAAAAAATCTGATTTTCGCACGATTTTTGAACGAAATATCAATTGGCTTTCGGTTTAAATAAAAATGAAATTGTGATAACATCACGGTTTTTGGATTAAATTACGATTTACTTATAGTTTTTTTAAGCTGAAATGTCGCGTGCAGCATTGTTTTTGAAGAATTGCCATTTTCCGCACGGTTTTTTTATAGCGAAAATGCCGTTGGTGATAAGCAATATTTTCTATTTTCAGCCCCTGTCTACCCGGAAATCCCCGAAATGGATCGTCTGAAGCAGGAGAAAGCCAAGTTTGAAGAGGCTTTGCACCAGAAAGACGTCGAACTCCAAGAGCTTCAATCCCGTATGGAGGCTTCTGAAGCCGAGAGTAACAGCCAGCTGTCTCTAACCGAAGATGCTCTGAACACGGCGGTGGCTTCGCTGAAAATGGCTATGAAGGAACTCAACACGGAGAAGGAGACGGTAGCCCGAATGAGGGCGGAGAACCGCGAGGCGGAAGGTCTTTTGGGAGAGATTTTGGCCGACCATCAGAGGAGGATTCTGTCGTGGGAGGGACAAGTGGAGGGACTGAAGAAGGCCCTCTACGTGGAGAAGAAGGAAAACGAGGTTTTGAGGTGAGCGACACGGGCTGGCCCGTGGAAATGGGCTGTGATCACATGATACAAGACCTACAGTATCCTATAAAAGCCTACAGTAATTCAAATAACGTTATACCGGAATCCCCTACAGTAACCCAAAAACTACATTGCCCTAGTAGAGATGCTACGGTAATCCATAAACTACTGTTTCTTAGTAGAGAAGATGCACTAACATAAATACTACAGTATAGTATTTCTGATAAGAAAACTACAGTAACCCAAAAACTACTACAGTAAACCTCAAATGGTTGCTGTAACCCAGCCACTACAGTATCTTAACAAAATAGGTACAGTAAACACAAATACACACACAGTATCGTAGTAATTAAACTACAGTACTGTTATTCTAAATAAGCGACAGTAACCGAAAAACTACAATATCCCAATTAAGATGCTAATGTAACCCGAAACTAGGATATCCTAGTAAAGAAGCTGCAGTTGTTCAGAAACTACAATATCCTTATAATGATGTTACAGTAGCCCAAAGCTACGACGCCACAAATAAGTTACCGCAACACAAAAACTACAGTAATCTTGAAAACTTCAGTAATCTGAACACTACATTATTGCTCATTTTAGCTGCAATAATCGAAAGAACGCAGTTTTCTAGTAAAGAAACGACAGTAATTTTAAAATACAGTATCCAGGGAAGGAAGCCACAATGAGCAAAGAACTGTTTTACGGAAATGAAGTACTATAACCAGAAAAAACCAGGGTTACCTGGAAAAGAAGCTACATTATGTCGAAACTACAGTAGTCCAGAAAATAAGCTACGGTAATTCAAAAACTGCAGTATTCCCTTGACGAAGCTACAGTATTTATAAACTAGTTTGCCTCAAATAAGCTACAGTAGTTAAAAATGCAAGGAACTACAAAAGAAGCTACTGTAACTGAGGATACAAACTACGGTGTTTCAAAATCGGAAAGCTACCTAACGCATCTAACTCTGCTACAGTACCCAATTTTTTTCTTTTTTCAGTGCCTCCATCCTGAATCTCACTTTTCTTCTGAGAAACGCCACCTCTTCCGATTCTGAGGCTATTCAAGGTAGGAAACCCTTTTCTTTTAAAATAAATTAAAGCATTTTTCAGACGCTGCTCCTGTTATGGCTCCTGTTGCTGTGCGCAGTGTCGAGGAGACTTCTCCCTCCAGTGATCCTCTTACTTTGGGTATGTTTGGCCTTTTTATGGCTATGTCGATTGCCGCACGGTTTTTGTGGCGGAATGCCGATTGGAGCACGGTTTTTGCAAGAAATCCCAAATTCTTTTCCACTGAAATTCTCTTTTCCCAGACGAACTTGTGGGCAAGTACCCGTTGATGGAGGAGAGACTGTTGAACGAGCCCTGTCAGAAGAAGGAGGAAGCTCTGAAGAGACTGGTCTCACTCGGATTCTGGAAGCAAGGCCTGCCTCAGGACGAGGAGAATAACAACGTTTCCAAGTGAGTAATCGGGCTGGCCCGGGAGAACCCGGAATATTTTGCGCATATTAAAAATTGGTTATATAAAGGAAATTAATTATATAATTCTTCCCGGCCCGAGAGAACTCTGAATATTTTGCGCAGAATAAAATACAAATTGTTTTTTTTAAGAAATAACATTTGAAAAAACATTAATTAAATTAAATATTTTCAGGAGCAACGATAATAACGAGATCGTGGGAGTGAAGGGAGCCACAGAAAGCCTCGAGGAGGCGCCTGCCAAGTGAGATCTCAAGGAGCACGACGCCTAAATTTGGACCTGTTTGATACTCATTTTATTGTTGCCTCTTTTTGTTTTGTACATACAGTGATTCTCGCAATGCGATTCGGTCCTTTAATAAACATTCTCTGGCAAATCGTTTGTTTTAAATGCAGTTGGTTCTGATCGATTGATTTCTGGAAATTGGGGACAAATCCCAACTCTTCTGGTTTTCAGATGCGGGGGGAGGGGAGAGACATAAAGGAGAGGGAAGAGGGCGTTATCTGCGAAGACGTTGGGAGAAAAGGAAGTGGGGAGGAGGAGGCGATGGCTGAACTGGGCGCCGACCCGGCGTTCGACGAGATTCTCTCCCAGTACGTGGTGGACATGGAAGGAGAGCCCACTGTGAGTGGAATCTCCGTTTTTTATTAACCGTGGGTCCCGCCACGAAGAGTCCTGGGCCCCGAAATGAAAATTCCAAGACGTCTCACGGTCTTTCCTCCTTAACGCTTGAAGGAACTCCAACGACCGAAAAGTCGGCCGTTGGCATTTTGCCAACGGGTCCATTCCAAAGGCCGTGTTCCCGCCACGAAGATTGCGCGGTTTTTTTTTGCAAATAACCGGTTTTTCATCAGCTCCTTTCGTGGCGGGACTCTATCCAAATGCAGAAAATGGGACGGGGCTTGGCAAAGTTCCAGTTCTGTTTTTGACGTGACCCTAGTTCTCATTTGGAAAGGCCGTGCCACACAACCAGGGTTCGATCACGGTCCGTGACATTCTTTTTTGTACCACATATTGACTGTATGTTAGTGACAAACATTATTAAGATATTTAAAGCAGGTTAAAACATTATTGTACCGATGTATACAAAATTTAAAATTTTATTTTTTCATACCCGGGCCGGCCCGTCATTTAAGAACGTCGTTATAAGACACTTCCTGGGTGGTCTGCATACATGAACATTCCATTTGTGGGGTTCGTTTTGCGCGACCCCCCCATACATTACACATGAAAGCTCACCGTTTGCATTCGAGAGCGGACATTTTAAAGGACTGTACGCGTTAGGTCATAGCTGGATACGTAGTGCTTGCGGGTCCTTGCTTTTGGGGGTTTATTTGTATGGGGGCCCGATTATAATGTGGATTCTTGATTTTTGGGGCCCCCTTTTCATTTGGGGACCTTATTTTTTGAGCCCCCTCCATACCGTGTCCAGGTTTGCGTTAGGTAAATGATAACTATCCGTCACAAAATCTCAGGAGGTTTCATAAAATAGTCTGAATTAACAATTTGTAGCATTACTTTGGTATATTGTATAGCAGATCTTTGCTTGCAAACAAAATCCTTTAAATGGTAGAAAATGCGGTTGAAATTTTTCGAAAAGTTTCGGTTGGCTCGCTAAACACGGCGCATGTATAATGTGGGGTTGGCGCAAAACGGAGCCCCCAGGTAGCTTGAACTTTGGTGGTTGACCTATTTTGCGATACATAGGTCGCCCGTTTATATCGATAGAAACAGTGAGATTTTAGGTTGACGAGGGAAATGATGAGGACAAGGCGGATGAGGCAGCGAAGTTTTTCAAGAATTTGGACGAAGAGAAACTGCAATCGATCTGTGTGAGTTTTAGAGAGTGAGTGGGAGGGAGAGAGAGAGAGAGAGAGAGAGAGACTGAGGTAAAACTCAGCTGCAATCGGAGGAATTCGGCCACAGCGAGGAGGATTTATACGAGAAGATGGAGGAGACTCATTCTGTCATCTCTTTCGAGGTAATCTCTTTCTCTATCTCTATCTCTCTATCTATCTCTAACCCTTTCGTTTCAGGAGCGAAAGCTATATAAGTGCTGCGTCGACGGTTGTTGGGAGGCCTTCCATGTGAGAAAGGAGTTCCTGCTTCACATGAGGACGAGGCATTCCTGGCCGGCTCCCTGTTCCACCTGCAAAACCTACATAAGGGTAATGCATTTACCAATATGGAAATTTGATTTTTGTGGCGGAATGCCGGTTGGCGCACGATTTTCTTTGAAAATCGGTCCCGCCACGAAAAATATAATTCCAAGACGGTGGTTTTGGAATCCCGTCGCGAAATCCCTGCACCGGGGTTCTCACGGGCCGGGCCATTTGCAAACTTTTGGCGGCCCGGCCGGCCCGTTTTCCTTGGACCACCCAGTCAGATTGCCACCCACATGACCAAGTTTCGATCCCGGTCAGTGACATTCTTTTTTGTAGAATTTATATTAACTTATATTTAGTAACAAACATTTACAATTTACAATTTATTTAACGGAATCGAGACAATTTGGGGGGATATTATTGCTGTCTCGCCGTCTTTATGAGCCGTCGCCACTCGTGTCTGTCCGCCCTTGCAGTCGTAGCCCACAAAACAAACATTATTAACTTATTTAAAGCAGTTTAAAAAAAACTATTGTACCGTTTTATACAAAATGTAAAATTTTATTTTTCATCTTCGTGAGAGATTTTTGTAGCTTCTGCTGTAGAATACACGCTCAATTTTTAAACCCAAAACTGAATTTTTTCACCCGAAATTTTGACAAGATCGAGAGTTTACTGCTCACTAAGTCTGCCGAATCAGGGGTGGGTCCCGCCACGATTCCCTGTAAAAGTTCTGCGTGTTGCCTGCAGTTTAAAGGTTTTTGTGAGGCTCTTCCGACACAAACACGATTAGAGCGCGCTTTTAGTTTATGAAAGAATTAAAAAAATCCATCTGGTATATCATCAAACAGTCCTTTAAAGGGGGGCATCAAGAGGATTTTCTTCGCTCATGCAAATGATATGCTAATGAGTACTTGGAAATCATTTGTTAACAATTTTCAATTTGCATATTTCCATTGCCGTTTCGAAAATCCGGCTGATGGTCGCTTTAAAGTAAACTGCCGCTGTTGGCGCGCTGTCAAAAAGAACCGAACCACGATTTGTTTTCAAAATATCGTTTTTCTATCAATTATCGATTGAAATTCACCATTTTTCCAGACCCCTAAGCTGCTCCGGACGCACATAAAGATCCACTCTGGTCTGAAGCCGTATAGCTGTCCCAAGTGCCCGAAGAAGTTCAACCAAGCGGGGACACTGCAGAATCACATGCGAACGCACAAGGAGAAGGCCTTCAAGTGCGGAGTGTGCCACCTGCGCTTTTCTGAAAAGAGGAATTGCGAGGACCACGAATTGGTCATCCACCGCCGCGAACTGCGCTACGCCTGCGACATTTGCCACGAGCGATTTGGCTACAGGGCCTCCTTTAATCTGCACAAGAAAACGCATACTAATTAGAGAGAAATAATTCGTTTTATGCACGCAGTTATGCTTTTTTTATTAATTATTCTTACGGGTTTTAACTGTAACTGTTTTAGCTATTCGTATAGTTTTATCTGTTTTATACTTGGTACAAATATAGTTTTTGGGTTACCGATCTGGTACGGGTGGGGTGGGCTACTGTTTTGCCAACTGAAGAGAGCCTCATGATTGCATTGGGAAGCCTTGGTCTCTCTCTGTCTCTCTCTCTCTCTCACTCTCTCTTTCCTCTCCTATTTCAGTCTCTCTCTAATCTCTCTATATCTCTGTCTGTCTTTCTATACATATCACTATCTATCTCTGCTTTTCAGTCTGGCTATCTCTGTTCTTCTATACCTTTTTGTCTCTTTCTCTCTATGTCTCCATATTTTTTCTCTCACTCTCTGTCAACCATGACAAAATCGCGGGCCGGCCTGAAATTTTCTCTCTCGCTATTTTCGATTTTTACATTGGAATAAGGCATACATTTTTGGCCCGGGTAGAGTCGGGCCGGGCCGTGAAAATTTTGCGAGCGGGCCGGCCCGCAGCCGTGGTTGCTCTCTATCTATCTATCTATCTACCTATCTACATATCTATCTATCTTTCCTGTCTCTCGCTGTTTTCTCTCTCTCTCTCTCTCAGAATCTCTATCTCTTTCTCTCACGCTAACTGTATCTATCTCTTCGTCTTCATTTCTCTCTCTCTCTCTCTCTTCCTCCCAACTTTCTCTGTCTATCTACATGCTTCTCTCTGTGTATCCGTCTCTATATCTCTTCAACTATCTCTGTCTCTTTAGCGACATCTCCCTCACTATCTTTATCTCTTTATATCACCAGAGATAGAGAGAGAGAGATGGAGAAACAGAGCCAGGTAGAAAATATCGGAATATCTTTCTTTTTTTCTATCTCTAACTCTCTCTGCATCTAATTGTCAATGCCACTCTATCACAAACCAAAAGCAACATCGAAACATATGCACGTTGCGACAAAGTTTGGCATCACGATTCCGATATTTAGAGGAAAATGGGTGAACATTGTGGCAAAAGGTTGTCGACAAGGGAATGAAATTGGTCAAATTTAAGCGAAAGTGGGTTAACAGGTGGGTAAAGAGATGTGCCCAATCAATCTTTTTTATCCACCTCACTCCGATGACCCCCACCCCACAGAAAGTCGGCGCCTGTATAAAACTCTTTATTATCCTTATTTAAAAACTAAAAACTGTAGAATATAAAACAGAACCAGTATGACAGGGAGGACCAATGCAGTGAGTCGATTATCATCAGTAAAATATCTGTCTATTACAAGTGAAAATGGAAAGTATATAAACATGTAGAATTATTAAAATGGGTAAAAACTGTGTAAAAGATTGGGGTTGGGGGGTTATCAGCTAACGAGACCGGCCTTGCGGGCCATTCCCCAGAATTCGGATTTCCTGTTCTCCAGCAGCACCTTCGGACTGTCCATTTCCGCGATTCGTCCTTCGCTCAGCACGATGATTCTGGAAATGAAAGAGTTGGTAGGGAAAATTATGGGGTGAAAAGTTGTATGCCAAAACTACTTCTTTACAACGTGTCATTGTTTTGATGTTGTAGTTATTAAAGGTCTGCGTTGTACGTATAATAGTCAGGCTATGTACGCAGCCAAATCGGTAACTCTTGCCCAGAGTATATGCGATCTAATTGCGAAATGCGGATGTTTACGCCGTAAATACGCTCCAACGACATAAATACTATTTCCGAGAGTTAAATTAATTCCAGACACGAAAAGTACGGGGTTTGAACGGTTAACGCGCTCCAAGGGCAATTGATTCTATTGCTGGTACGTAAACGTGCTACATACACAAAATGTACCCTTTGGGTTGTAAATACGCTCCATTGGCACACCATGGCGTAATTTTGGATCGACCAAAAAATATGGGCGGGCCGGCCCGTTGCCATGGTTGACTGAAACTGAAAAGTGCGTTTTCTGCTGTAAATGCGCACAAATTGTACCGTTTTGGCGCGTAAATGATCTACAAAGACAAAAGTTACGCCTTTTTATATAGAAAGGGCGCTAAATTGACAAGAGAATTTTGTTGTTGAACTGTAACTGCGCTCTAATCACAATTAATTTGGTCTTTGAGCACACTAGCCTAAGAGTGCTGTAAACACGCTCCAGGCGCAAAAAATGGCTTTGGTAAAGTGACTCTCTATTCCTCAGCGTTTCAACGCGTTCTAACATATATATTCAAATTTATCTGCGCTCCTGGCTATATCGAGTTGTTTCTGTGCTCTCTGCCTTTCTAACCTGTCGTAGTCCAAAATGGTATTCAGCCTGTGGGCAATCGTGAGCACGGTGGCGTCCTTGAATTCTTCGCGGATCGTCTTCTGAATCAGCGCGTCGGTGGACACGTCCACTGCCGCCGTGGCCTCATCCAGAATGAGCAGTCGCGTCTTGCGCAGCAAAGCCCTCGCCAGACACACCAGTTGCCTCTGTCCCACACTGGAAAAGGAAATTCCTTACTGTTTCTGCACTTCTGATTCTAGCCCTTCCTCTGCGTCTCTACCCACCTGATATTCTCTCCGCCTTCGGTGATTTCGTGATCCAGTCCGGCGTGCTGAGCCATGGCGAACGGCTTCAGGTTGGCCATCTCGAGGGAGCGCCAGATTTCGTCGTCCGAGTAGCGACCGAACGGATCCAGATTGAACCTGAATGGGGAAATTATTGTGAGTTTGTCATTGGAGCACATTTACGAGAATGCAGTTATTCTTTTGCCACAAGGGCACTTTTACAGCTCGAAAGGCGCATATTTTGAAATTTAGGCCATACATTGTCAAGCTCCCCTATATGCGGCGGTGGGGTAGGCGCAATTTTAAGTTTTCGGAAAATTTTATAAATGAAGGGGGTCCGTCGCAAATTTTGCAACCTTTTTGCAATAGAAGGAGCTGTCGCAAAATTGACACCCACGGTAATTTGCCCAAGTATGATCCAGGCACAAAATTTGTTAGTAACGTGCAGCTCAAAACTGACATCGGCCCTTTTAACGGATTTATAAAAAAAAATCAATATTATTGCGATTGGGGCACATTTATAACCCTATTTAAAACGAATTTGTAAAAGAACCATAGTCATTAGAACGTGGCTACAGAACAATACTGTTCTTTTTGTCATTTGGGCGCCTTAAAAACAATATGGTCCTTTTTTGTGATTGGAGCGCATTTACAGAAAAACAAGCGGAATTTGCCATTTTAAAGGCATTCAAGAACTAAAAAGAGTAATGTTTACAACATTTAACGTATTTATATTTTTAAAAAAAACTATAGCCCTTGTGCTTGGAGCAAGTTTTCAGCTCACAAGAAGGTTGTGTTATTGTATCGGTTATATAAAAAAAGAAAGGAAACTGTAGCAACTGCCAGTGGAGCGCATTTACGTAAATTTTGCATATCAAAAGCAACTACAGGCCGAAAGTAGCATTTCTAGAATTAGAGCGCAGTTACGTACAAAAAATAAATGGCTGTAGTTTGGGGTAACTGCGCTCCAATATCAAAAGTGAACTTGGAGCACAAAAACAGTGTAATTTAGGCGGTTTTTGCCAATAGAGCGTGAACATATAAAACACGTATTCAGTGTCATTGGAGCGCGATTTTCACTCAATAATAGCATTTTTAACACAACTGCGCATTTACAGCCTAAAATAACGGTTTTCTCACCTCAAAGTTCCGGAGAAGAGGACGGGGTCCTGGGGGATGATGGTCAGATGGCTGCGCAAGTCGTGTAGTCCCAATCGGCTGATGTTCACTCCGTCGATGATGATATTTCCCTCGGCGGGTTCGATCATTCGGAAGAGGGCCAGCGTGACGGAGGACTTTCCGGCACCCGTGCGACCCACGATTCCGATCTTTTCGTGAGGGCCGATCACAGCGTTCAGCTGCTTCACAACGAGGCTCAGACCGGGACGGTACCTGGAAAAGAGAGGTTAGGGACGCAGAGGAATAAGGGAAACCTGGTAGAGTAGTTGTTCAGTTCGATGCGTCCCTGGTTGGGCCAGTCGGCGGGCGGTTCTTTGCCCTCTTCGGACTTCCACTCGGCCTCGGTCGTCGTATCCGAGTACTCCTTCACTCGCTCCACCGAAACGATGTTCGTCTCCAGCTTGCTGATCTGACGCACGGCAAAGTTCAGCACAGTGGTGATCTGGAAATGAAGAATTAGAGACCGCCATTGGTCACAAGGAAAAAATCTTTCTGAAGACAACTAAGTAACAAAAAGCCGAAAAAGATAGGTTTATCGATTGTGTCCAGCAAACCAGTGATATTTAAGAAAATCAACTATGACGGAAAAAGTGACACGCGCAGCTATCGGCCATATGTTGCCTTTTCAAAGTTTCACTACATAAAAAGGGAGGGTGCGTCAACGGTCACAATGAAGTCATTTGCGATCCTATTGGCCCGGCTGGTACGACATACGGTGGAACACCCAAGTATGGAATTCATTGCGAAAGGGGAAATCCACTAGTTAGAAGCCAACTATTAAATTACATCTGCTGTTTTCACAAGTGATTGAATAATTCGCTTGAAAGCCGTAGAACATCGCTCCTTTGAGAGGCAGATCGTTTAAATAAATTGGTGATTTGCACCGTGAGGGTCAATTCAGCGATAGCTCCCCTGCATTTTTAATATTGCGAAAAATTGCAAAGGTCATCCTCCTGTAACAAATTTTCCCGAAAAGTAAACTTGTGATGGCCCTATCACTGCTTCACCGGAGGGTGACAATGTATGAACATTGTATGTCTACCGATACCCAAAAATCAATATTTTGTCTGGTTACAACACCCTGGGTAAGGTTACAACACGTCCAGGCTTGAAAAAGTTACAACTCGTGGGCGTCTCATATTTCAAGCCATAACTGTAGCTGACTGCCGGTCAGACGCTTTGACAATAGAGCATGCTTACACAGACATACCCCATGACACGAAAATTTTGTATTTACAAACGTCGCAAAAGGGTGGCAAAAACTCTGTCATTGAGCCATGATTGAAAGTCACATTTTGTGGGCAAATGCCTTCTTTTTTTAATGCAACAGCTATAGTTCAGCCATAGGTTGTAATTACAAAGTTTTTATGTCAAGAGGGGTTCCAGCAACTCCAAGCACCGATAGATATCCAAAAAATAATACTCCATTTTTTAAAGCATCAATTATTTTTTAAAGCGCCACCATGCCAGTTTGCAACAAATTTCCCCACATGATGCTCCATTTTGATTTTCTGATTTCAGTAAAAGAGACTTACGTTGAGTGCGTAAGAGACGGAGAGACCGATGACTCCAGAAGAGGTGCTGTCCCTCATCAAAGCAGCACACATGGCGGCGAAGAGGACGATGCTGTTGCCGATGAACTCCAGTCGAATGGACATCCAACGATTCGCCACGTAGCTCAGGTAACGGCACTGAAACAAATGTTTTGACTGAAATTTAAAAAAGATCCCCTCACCTGCACGTGTCCATCCATGTTGTGTTCGGAGATCTTGCAGAATCTCTCGACGAGGCGGTAGGCTCTGATGGTGGCCGCTCCGTTGATGGACTCGCTGAGGTGGCTGTAGATGGGCGAGCGGGTAATCGACTCGAGTCGCTTCAGCTGCCTCGAAGTGGCAATGTAGTACTGCATTACGATGAGGTAGATCACGGCGAGCGGGGCGATGGCCAGGCCGAAGACGGGCGTGGAGTAAAGGATGATGAGCAGGGTGGAGGCCACCTGCATCAGACACTGCGCAAACAACTGCACGTTCATCGGCAGCAAAAGATCCACCGTCTCGATGTCCTGAAAGGAGTATTTTTTAAAGGAATTGGTGCACGGCATTTTGTTGTTGCAATTATGGCGTGGTTTATTTGTGCGTTATAAAAAATGGGCACTATTTTTTTTTAGGAAATTGTTTTTGGAAGGAATGCTAAAAAAACGCATGGTATTTTTGTTGCTATTGAAGCGTGATAGCAGAGAAGAAATACATTTTGTCGCATGCTTTTCAGAAAAAAACAGATTGGCGCACGGTTTTTGGAAGGCATTGCAAAAGGGGCAGAGTTTTTTTTCGCGAACAAATGACACATTAGACCTATTTCCAATTTTCGCTGATTTTTCTTTGACAATACGCAGCCAAGTCCTGCCTTGAAAAAAAATTTTTAAACAAAGAGAAAGTGCATCATCCGCTAGTATGCCATAATTTTTGCCCCTATTGACACTAGACTGGCAATTTGGAAGAAATTGCAAAATGCCACGGTTTTTGCAATAAATGCTGATTGGTACGCAGTTTTAGAAGAACTGTCGATTGCCGTGTCTTTTTTTTTGAACACAAACTACTGATAGTGCACGGTTTTTAGGAAACTATTTCTGCACATATTTTTGGAAGAAAAGACATAGAAAGTTGTTTTTCTTTTAAATGCCGATTGCCGCATGGTTTTTGGACCGAAAATCGTTTGATTTTGATTTTTAAAAGAGAGAATACCGATTAGCGCACGGTTTTTGGGTAGAAACACCGAACAGAAAGCAGTTTTTAGCCTAGGAATTGGCAGTTGCAGAGATTTTGAAGAAACTGCTGATGGGCTCACGGTTTTTGAAAAAAAAAGTGATTGCTGCACAGTTTTTGGTGAAAATGGTGATTGCCGTCCGGTTTTTGAAAGAAACGACGATTGAGGCATGAATTTCGCGTCAAAATTCGAATTAGTCCACGGCAGGTTTTCGTTTCAATTATTTTCAGTATAGTTTTCGGTTCGGCATAGTTTTCGGCACAATTATAGAACGGCTCAGTTTTTGGAGCAAACTATGACTGAACAAGGCTTTTGCCGTCGAAAAACGCTTTGCGCATTTTTTTGTTGTTGGAATAAAACGCGTAGTTTCGCACGGGAAAATGCAGATTACAGTCCATTTTCGTACCTTTCCAATTCTGTTGAGAATCCTTCCGAAGGGCGTCGTGTCGAAGAAGGCCATCGGGGCGCGGAAGATCGAGTGAACGAGGGGAGTATGCAAATTTCTCGAAGCGGAGACGCCTCCAAAAAGAAGCGACAGCATTCCGACGAACAGCAAGAAGACTTCGGTGAAGCCCAAAGCGGCGTAGACGCCCAGACGCACTCCCACTGAAGACTTGACGGCGGTGCGATTGGCGCGCACATTGTCGTTGGACCTGAAAAAGAAAGTTAGTCCTTTAAAAGGAAAAGAGGTACCAGTCGGTGAGCCAGAGGTTCCTGCCCATGGAGACTACGGTACTCAAGGTCATTCCGCCGATGAAGAGCACGGCCAGGAGACCACCCATGGAGGCGAAATAAATCATGTAGGTTTCGTACTTTACCTGGAATATGCTAATTAGTAAGGAACACATGCGTCTTTAACACGCCGTCTTTGTAAATCTCGAGCAATGGCAAAATAGTCTCCGATTTGGAGACAAAGTGGGGTCTTAAACCTTCCTATGACCCATAAACCTTAATCTAAAACCTAGATAAGCATACATTTCAATAGATTTTTCGAACCGGGTTACGGTAGGTACCCTCAAGCAAGGGTGGCTACGAGCCGGGCCGGCCCGATCTTCAAAAATTCACGGCCCGGCCCGCGGCAAAAATTCCAAAAGTTGAAAAAAAAAGTTTTTTACGATTTATGTGCAGGAATTGCGTTTCTATTGTACCTAATGTATAAAACAACTATGGCAAAAAAGTTTCGTCGGCGGGGGATCGAACTGGGGCAACTTCGGATTACCAGTCCGACCTCTTAGCCACTCGGCCATGAAAAACGTACAAAATTTATATAGGGTAGTTCGAATCCTCCTTCACACAGTATGTTTTGCACAATTAGAACTATGTTTTGCAACAAACAGAACTTAAAAATAATGACTTTGAAAAGAGTTACATTTAAAACAAGATTTTCAAAAAAAAGTGGGGCCGGCCCGTTCCTCAAATTTTCTCGACCCGGCCCGCTGATCAGCCACCCCTGCCCTCAAGGCACTTCCCAATTTTCAAAATTCTTCGAATTTCCCAATTTTGTATGCCAATCGGTTGCAAATTTGATTTCCAAAACCGTCGAACTACTCGCAACCTCGATTTCTTGCCACTCAACTTTCAAACCTTCAAAAAAGCAGGGGATTTTTGTTGCGTTTTTCGACCTTACACTAAATTTTCCAGGAAAAAATAAAGTAAATTTTTGAATTCTTTGTTGAAATTTTCTCTGAATAAGTTAAAAAAAAAAACAAACAAATTACAATTTAAAATTTGCATTGTCGACCATAAACGCGCTGTGACGCGTTAAAGTTTGCAAATTGGTCAATCCTTGTATTTTTCTTTGGTTTTCGGTTATTTTTGAACGTTAATGCTTCGCAGCGCGTTAGTAGCCGACACTGCAAATTTTAAAGTGTAATTTTTGAACTCGGGATGAAAAAACGGAGAGCAAAAAATACCATTTTAAGACATTTTTGAGCTAGTTTTGGCTAAACTTCCCCTTTCACGTATTTTTAACAAAAATAGTCGTCGATATTTTCAATTTAAAAAAAAAAACTTATTCGATGTGAAATTCAACGAAGTATTCAAAAACGGTCTTTATTTTTTTCTTGCTAAATTGAGTGTACGCAAAAACTTGTTTTTTGACAGGTTTTGGAGGTTTAAAAGTTGAGTGCCAAGAAATCGACGTTGCGAGTAGTTCGGTATTGAAAATCAAATATGCAACCGATTGGCAAAAATAATTGGGAAATTCGAAGAGTTTTGAGAATTGGGAAGTGCCCTGAGGCTACCATAACCCGGTTCAAAAATTCGATATTGACCAAAGGTTTTAGGTAAAGGTTTATGGGTCATAGGAAGGTATTGGACCACATTTCAGCCAAATCGGACTATGACCTTTTACCTCCTCTCTCTCTCTCTCTCTCTCTCTCTCTCTCTCTCTCTCTCTCTCTCTCTCTATCTATACCCTTCGCAAAAACTACTTCGACCGATTTGGCTGCGTACACGGCCTGAGTATCCTATTTTGCACGCATTCTGCGAGGAACAACAGCAAAACATTGGCTCGTTGGGAAGAAGTAATTTTGGCATGAACTATATCTTTCTAACCCACCCTTCCAGTTTCCACTTTCTCCGCAGTGGTCAGCTGTCCGGCGGCGATAGTTTCCGAAACAGTGCCCGACGGCGCAACAGACGACGAAGGCTTGGCGGTGGAGAAACGGCGATTCCTCTTCCTAACAGTGGAGGTGCTGATGCGGCGACGGGAGATGATTCCGGAGACGGTGGACATGTGGGACGAGCCGAGGACGTGGTCGATCAGAGGGGACTCGGACACGTTGTCGATGTAGTCCTCGTCACTCTCGTCGCCCTTGTTGAAAGCTGGAAAATGAGGGAAATTAGAGGGTTTTGGTTTTACTATGCGTCTTTAACTCAAAATCTGGCAGTTTGTCTGCAAATTGTTGTTAACTGATGGGCCGGACACCAATTGGCTTATCCTTCATATTGTTTTTTTTTTCATTTAAAAAAACGTTGGGTTTTAGAAAAGTTAGAGCCAAAAACATGTATAATGGGCCGGCCCGTTGAGAATCATTGAGATCCCCGCCTCAGACCACTGAATTGTGTTGCTTTGCGTCTCTAGCCACTCAGATGTCTCTACAACTGCGTCTCTTCACGGCCCGGGCCCAACCAAAAATATATGCCCTATTTCAATGTAAAAATCAAAAATATCGAGAAAAAAAACTTTTTTCGGGCTGGCCCAGTCCCAAAATTTTCTCGGTTCGGGCCGGCCCGAGATTCTGCCATGGGTAAGTCTAACCATTAGTCTGTATGCTTCTCTGCGTCACTAACAACACATTTTTCTCAGAGTCCTTAACCACCTATCTGTTTATTTTTCAGTGTCTCTAACCACCCATCTATCTGCTTCTCTGTGTCTCTAACTCTTTCTCTGTATGTCTAACCACAAATTCGCCTGTTTCTGTATATCTCTAGCCACTCATTTTTCCGTTTCTCTGCCTTTCTACCCACCGGCTTCATCTCCACTCGCTTCGTCCTCCACTTCCTCTTGCTGTCGTCTCTTCCTCTCCTCCTGTTCCTCCTTCTCACACTCTGCCAACAGAGGCTCCAGGGCGCCCTGCTGCATCAGCTCCGCGTAGCTGCCTTCGTGCTCGATGAGGCCGTCTGAAATTGACGTTATTACTTTGTTTAAAGAGCGCACCACTTAGCGGCAACCTAGGCCGCTTGGACCCCCAGCCACTGCTTTGTGGTATCCTTAGGCCGCTTAAACAAGCAGGAACCCAACAAACCTTTCATGATGAGGATGAGGTTGGAGTGACGCAGATAGGAGAGCTCGTTGGTGACCAGGATGCGGGTCTTGTTGCGAAGCATGCCCTCAGGGCCGATGACGGAGGAGAAGAGCTGAAAAAGAGAGATTTGGAGAATTAGAGAAGAAGAGACTGACCTGGGATCCCACGTGGGAATCGACGGCGCTCATTGGGTCGTCGAGGAGGTACACGTCGTGGTTCTGGTAAACGGCGCGAGCCAGGGAAATACGAGCCTTCTGGCCTCCGGAGAGGTTGATTCCCTGGAAAGGTAGAGTTAGAGAAGTAGAGATAAGGGGCAGAGACGCAGATAACAAGACAGCAGAGTGGATAGATACAGAGAAATAGACAGATGGGTGGTTAGAGACGCAGGGAAGAAGATCGATTGACGTTAGAGACGCAGAACAACCCTCACCTTCTCTCCAATCTCCGTCATATCTCCGAGAGGGAGCATCTGAAGGTCGGGATACAGGGCGCAGGCGTCCAACACGCGGTTGTAGAAGTACTCGTCGAATTTCTTTCCGAAGGTGATGTTGGCCCTCATCGTCTGATTCTGCATCCAGGGCTGTTGAGGCACGTAGGCCACACGGCCAGACACTCCGATGTATCCGCGTAGTTTCTCCATTTCTCCTGAAATAATTGGGGTAAAATGGGTAAATATGAATTGTAACGGGGCACGGAGAGAGTCTAGATATTACAGCGGGGGTCTCGCCACGGCCCAAGCGACGGAACTGTGCCCATGTGTATGTTTGTGGGTAGAATGGGTAAAAGTTGCCTAATTAGGGGAAGGGGGTCAGTAAAGACAGCTCCTTAGAAAGTTTGCACTGGGGTAAAGAGTGACCAAAAAAAGAAGAGGGGCTGGAAAAAGAAAGCCCCCTACCTAAGAGTGCCTGGAGGAGGGAACTCTTTCCATTGCCGACGCGGCCGACCACCGTGATCAGCTGTCCCTTCTGTACGGAGAAATTGAGGCCGGTCAGAGAGGCAGCTGGTTCGCTAGGGTCCCAGGTGAGGTTCGCCTCGTTCACAGTGATCACGTCGTCGTCTGAAAATTGAATTTAGACCTTTAAATGAACCCTAAACCCACTATCTCTGGCGGAGGGGTCGATGGCGTCGGGCAGAAGTTCTTCAGAAACAAGGAACTCCTTCAGACGGCGGTTGGACACGTACACCTGGACGGTTTGGGTGATGAGCTCGGCCACTTGGGACATGGGGGTGCGGAGCTGGTTGAAGAGGGTCAGGGAGACGAAGGCGATCTCGGGGGTGAGCACGTTCGAAGAGTCGATGTAGATGAACGTGGCGAAGGTGGACAAAGCGACCTGGAATGAGAGAGGTTATAGAAGCAGAGAAAACGGGGTGAATGGGTTGTTATAGACGCAGAGTGAATGAGAGAACAGGTGGTTAGAGACGGGGAGGAACCAAGACGAATGGGCTGACAGAGTGGAAACGGGGCAGACCATTTACACTCTGTCAGCGCATTCTTAGGGACACAGGGAAAATGACAGATGGGTGGCAGAGAAGCAGACTGGGGCAAGCATGGCAACGGGCCGGCCCAGGTCTGACCGAAAATGTATGCCTTTTTCAATGTAAAAATGGCCCCAAATTTTGCCATGCTTGGACTGGGGGAAGAAAGTCGCAGTGGAAACGAGACAGGTAAGAGACGCAAAGGAAATGCGATGGCTGGGTGTGAGACGCAGAACCAGTCAGATAATTGGGTGGTTAGAGACTTAGAGAAAACGAGAGAAATGGATTAGATACTCAAGAACTGGGACAGATGCGTGATTGTAAATGGGAAATACTGCACCCCTCTTGGTATAAATTTGACAAACACTGTAATATCGATTGATTTTTTATGGTAAATAGACATATTTTGGGTTATATATCGATGTTGTCGACCGCCGGAACCCCCCATTGACATAAAAAGTTCGCAATTACAGTCTATAGCCCACCCTGGATAGGTGATTAGTTAGAGACGCAGATAAATAGACAGATGGGTGGTTAGATACGCAGAGAAAGCGAGGCAAATGAGTAGTGAAAGACGCAGAGAAACTAGAGCTATAGTTACTTAGAGACGAGGTTCTCAAATGACGGCCGGGCCGAGATGCTGTTTTGTGGCGACCCGGCCTATGAAAAACAAAATTTTAATTTTTGTATAAATCGGTACAATGATTTTTTTTTTAAACTGATTCAAATAACTTAATAATGTTTGTTTCTATCATATAAGTCAATATTAGTCGTACAAAAAAGAATGTCACCGACCGGGATCGAACCCTGGTCGTGTGAGTGGCAATCTGACTGGGTGGTCTAGGGTAAACTGGCCATCCAGGGCCGACCAAAATTTTCCAATGGCCCGCCCCGTGAGAACCCCGCTTAGAGACACAAAGAAATAGATGAATGGTTAGAGATGCAGAGGAAATAAAACAGCTGGCTGGTTAGAGACGCAGAGGAAACGACTGTTGAGTTAGATACGCAGATAAACAGTGAAACAGCGTACCAGGAATGGAGACGCAGAGTTGAGCATGTCGGAGAAAGTTCTCAAGAAGGCGGCCTTCTTGATCAGCGACAGCTCCTTCTCGCGCAAGTCGGTGATGACGGCTTCCATGGGCGGTTCCCAGGCATACAGCTTGATGACCTACATAAAGAATAAAAGGGGCCAAAAGGATAGAGAAATACCTTGATTCCGTTGAGAACCTCGTTGACCATCTTCGTGCGTTCGTCCTTGTACCTCATCTGCTGCACCTGCCACTTGCGGACCAACATGGTGATGAGGAAGTTGATGGGGAAGAGGGCGACCATCACAAGCACTCCAGAGATGACGGACACGCCGATCTCGTTCCAGAGGAAGAACAGAGCCAGACCGATCTGCAAAGGGAGGGTTAGAGACGCAGAGGCATCGAAAGATAGAGTGAAGTGGAGAGGCAAATGGAATCAGACAGAAGACGGAACTACATTAGGGCCACACACAGATAGTTCGACAGAGTGGGCTAGAGACACACAGCGCGACAGAAACAAATGTGGGCTTTAGAAGCAGGCAGTCAGTAAGGAAGGTTAGAGACGCAGACATTCGGCGACGGTTATACAACGAAAAACGGATTAGAGACGCAGGCAAAAACATTTAGACGCAAAAGCTAGAGACGCAGAGCAAAAGTCAGATACGGTTAGACGCAGAGACGCAGACAGATTGAGAACGGCTAGAGACGCAGACAATTGACTGTTAGAGAAGCAGACTGACTGAGTTACATAGGCCGGGAGTCAGAGAATAAGACAGTGAGACAGTGTTAAAGACATAGTTCTCACGGGCCGACTTGAAAAAAATCCTCGGCCCGGCCCGTCCACTCGGACCACCCAGTCAATTTTGCTAACTTAAAATGAGTTAAAATGTGAAATATAAGTTAGCTAAAATAACGATTTAAAGAATTTTTTAATTTGACAAGTTTACAAAACGGGCCGGGCCGACACTTTTCTCGGTCAGGCCCGGCATGTCATTTGAGAACTATGGTTAGAGACGCAGAGAACTAGACATTCAGATATGGTTAGAGACTCACAGAGAAGCAGGCATTTGACTGTTAGAGACGCAGACTTTCGGCAATTTTAGACACAGAGAACAAACCTTTAGATACGGTTAGAGACGCAGAGAAACAGACACTCAGACACGGTTAGAGACGCAAAGAGCAAACGAATAGACATTTAGAGACGCAGACATGTAATGTCTGTAAGAGACGCAAAACTCTCACTTGCAGTGGATTACTCCAGTACTGCATAGACTGTGGCGAAATCTGCTGGAATCGATCGATATCGATGGCCATGAGGTTCACAATCTCTCCCACAGTCCTCTCCCTCCTCGCGTTGTTCGACAACCGCAGTGTCTTCTTATAAACGGCGGCAGTGAGACATGTCTGCACACGGGTCCCGACACGATACATGAGGTAGTAGTAGTGCGACTGGAGCAGGGAGGACAGCTGTGAACAGGTGAACATGGAGATGGCCAGACCCAGGCCCTGCCACATCGGGCGACTCAGGTCCTCCGTGAACTTGATCAGCATCCTGAAAAAAGGGGTTTAGAGACGCTGAGGTAGTGGTGAGGAGGGGGTTACTCAGTCAAGCCCCCATTAAAACAACGTGAGAAAGTTTTTATGTTGTTTTTCGAGCATACATGTGCACAGCTCCGTCGCTTTGGTTGTCGCGAGACCACGCCGTTTAAAAATGGTCTATGGGGGAATCGAGCGATACCTCCCTCATATAAAAAATTCTTCCTGGCGAGATCCCCGATCTGTCATTGCCGGGCTGACGCCCATGTATATTTTAGAGTTACGGCGGCATTGAATACTCGGGAAACGAAGGCAACCAGAACGAAAAAAGTGGATTTGGGGAAGAAAATGCTGATAAATGACGGCTTATAAAGCGGCCTAAGCCTTTCCAACACACCGCAGAGCGGCCTCAGTCTGTTTCATAGCTCCTTTTGTGGTTTAGAGACCGCGAAGCACCAAACAATCTTAGAAAAGATTTCAGCCTGATAAGCAAAGCATGAAGCGGTCAGAGTTTGCGACTTCAACAAACCGCAAAGCTGCAACATACAAAGGACAGTTTGCCGCCGCTTCGAGGTCTATAAAACACCTAAATGATGCGTGTGATAGGCTGAGGCCGCTTCCTTTCTTTGAATTTTCAAGAAGCAGTGTGCTAAACTACGGCGTGGCTTAATGTTTCTCTCTACAGACATCGATCCATCTGAAATCTTCGTGGAAATGGCTTCATTAGCATGTTCAAATTGGATCATAACCGTAATCCAAACGAACTTTGAACTATGGACGCTAATTTGCATAACTGCATACACAAAAGGTCCATTAGAATCCGTTTCTCGAACCTTCGATTGCCTTCCGTGCTTCATTAGCCTAATACACGTAACCTAACGGAACGCACTTTCCAGCCCCATAAATAGCGTTCTCCACCGGGAATCTCTCATTCTCTCCTTCTTGGTCACCATGTGTGGTTGGTCCCCTTCCTTTGTGCTCTTCTTCATCTTCTACTTTCAGTTCCTGTTGGAGCCAGCGGGCGCCAGAAAGCTGGCCATGAAGAAGCCGATCCGCCGCAGGAAGAGCCTCCCGTTCAGGAGGAGGAGGAGGAGGAGGAAGAAGAAGAAGAAGATGAGGAGGTCAGCGATGAGGACGAAGAAGACGAAGATGAGGAGGAGACGGATGAAGATGAAGAAGAAGAGGAGGAGGAGGTGACGGACGACGGGGAAGAGAGCGAGTACGAGGACGAGATGGACACGGAGATGGAGGAGGAAGCTCTCGGTGCAGTGGGACTTTGAGAAGGACGAGCCGTTCTCCGGAATGACCCAGCTGGAGGCACTGGAGATTGCGATGGCCGACGTGGATTCCTCCGAATGCACGGATAGCACCACCCGGAGCGAGTGGGACCAGGGAGAACACATGGCGGGGACGCCTAACTACACGAGCACGAGCTATGGGTCGGACTTTACCGACAGCATCACCGGAGAGCGCCTGGAGGAGGAAGAAGAGCCCAGCAACGTTGGAACCGAGTCTTCCACGTGGAAGGAGATGAGCGTCAGCGGAAAGGAACACGAGGACCTGATCACAGTGAGTTTTTGGATATGCCGCTTTGGGCAGCAGTAGGACGCTTTTTGTATCTTTGCTTGCCTTAAGGCGAAATATGGGCGCGTTTGACATGAGTAGGCCGCTTCTGACAACCGAACGGCGCTTTTCGGCAACTTTCGGTACTCCTTGGACAAAAAGTGGCCGATTTCGGTAACCTCAGCACGATTCCGACTAGTACGACGCTGATGCAAAAACTGCCGCGTTTGGTATGCATAGGCCACCGGGGATATTTAAGGTCCGAAACAAAGTTAAAATTTCATTTTCAGTTCAAAGTCGACCCCATGGCTACTTCGGTGGAGGCCACCATGCTTCTTGGATTCGACCACGCCCCCAACGTGTTCGCCCAGAATCTGAAGGTGGAGGACATGGGAGAAATCAAGTGGATCAAGAGCAGCCTCTTCCTGAAAAAGAAGACCCCCGGCACTTCTGCCTCGGTGATGAAGAAGTTCTACGAGGAAGAAGAAGAAGATGATGATGATGATGATGAAGACGAAGACGAATCGGACGAAGACGAAGAGGAGGAAGAGGAAGAAAATGAGGAAGATAAGGAGGAAGAGGAGGAAGAAAGCGACGGAGAAGACGACGACGGAGGCATGAAGATTGTGGGAATCGCCGACTACGTGGATACGCTCTACGCCAGACACGCCCAGGAGAACATGCAGAATTGTGAGTTTCCCTCTTATAAAAGTGGAAAAATCGAATGTTTCAGGCATGGAGATCATCTGGCCCACTCCTCCGAAGTTCGACTTGACGAAGACGCAGGGAAGCTGTCCGCTGTTGGCGTTTGGACCGAGGTACAGACTGAAGGACGATCTGGAGGCGAGCATCGGAAGAACGAGGCCGCCGAGGAGGAGGATCCTCAGTCTGCAGGACGAGGAAGATGTTCTCGACGGAAAGAAGGTGGTGGTGCTCCCGGCCATCCACAAGCCGAAGCCGCCAGGCACAAGGCTCAGGAAGGTGAGGGAATATAGTTGAATACAATAGAATTTTTACTTCAGAGTAAGCAGCAGAAACAGCCGATGAACCCCTTTCAGCGAAAGCTCATGGGGCTGCCGCCGTTGAAGAATAAGGTGATGAGGAACGACAATGTGGAGAGGAAAGTGGAAGTCAAGCCAGCGGTGGAGGAGAAGAAGCCGGAGGAGAAGGTGGAGGAAGAGCCCAAGGTGGATGAGGTGAAGCCAGTTCCGGAAGAAAAGAAGGAGGCTGAGGAGAAGCCGGCTGAGGTGGTGTTTCGGCAATGTGTTTCGAAGATTGTGCTTCTAGGTTGTGGAGGAGCCGGTGAAGGCCGAGGTCCCCGAAAAGAAGTATGAAGCTCCGGAGAAGGCTGAGGTTCCTGAGAAGAAGGAAGAGGTGTCGGAGAAGGCTGAGGTTGTGGAGAAGAAGGTGGAACCGGTGAAGGTGCCGGAGAAGCCTAAGAAGGAAGACAAGCCGAGCGACGAGGAGGAGAAGGACGACCCCGAGCCGGTTTCGAAGCCAAAGCCCAAGCCTTCGCCGAAGAATCTGAAGCCAAAGCCGAAACCGAAGCCCACGCCTACTGTGAGTTTAACTACAGTAATCTTGGGTAATCATGGGTTTAGCCGGATGATGAAGAATCTGAGGAGGAAGAGAAGCCGAAGCCGAAACCCAAACCGAAGCCCAAGCCGATCAAGAAAATCAAGCCCAAGCCGGAGGAGGAGGACGATGATGATGATGAGGAGGAGGAGGAGAAACCGAAGCCCAAGCCAAAACCGAAACCGAAGCGAAAGCCACAGGAGGCAAAGATCAAGGAACTGCCGGATGAGGAAAGCGAAGAGGAGGAGAGTGAGAAGCCGAAGAAGAGGACTAAGAAGACCAAGAACACGAAGAACACGAAGAGGACGAAGAAGAGCAAGGAGAAAAAGAAGAAGAGGACGGCGAAGAAAGGTGAGAAGGCTTTGAGGAATCAAGGGCAACATCTCATTTTCAGAGAAGAAGAACGAGGAGGAAGAGGAGGACGAAGAGTAGGAGAAGTGAAGAAGACACGACTTCGCAGAATAAAGGCGTGGCAATAAATAAATTATTTTTTATACAGCGCTTTGTTTCAATTGTTTTTCGTTGTTGTTTGTCAGTGTGGATTCCTTTGGTTTGATTAGTTCATCATTGATTGGAGTGAGCCTTATTGTTATAATTTATTGTAGCAAAAAACTTTCCCTATAGCTGTTGCCAAATTGAAATCATGCCAATAAAATTAGAATGTTCTAGCGATCCTCTGTTGACATTGAACTTCGTAGTCTAATCACTAGACGACAGAGCATGCTTTGCACATTTCCGCAATTGCACATTTCCGCAATATGATTTAATTTTGGCGACAGCTATACGTTGACAATTCCCTCCCCCCACGAAATACCACGTTTATTACGAAATAGGGTGCATTCAAGATATAGCGCAAACTTTAAGCCCATGCCTGGCCGTCATTTGAGAACCCCGGCACCATGAACACAGGTCCATTGAGCGATACAATTTTGAAGTCGGGCTGACGCTCATGTCTGTATGGTGGCGTTTAGAAAAACAGAGCGATTCTTACTTGAGCAAGAGCGGGTTGCAGAAGGTGAGAATGTCGGAGACTCCCTTGGTGAGCATGGCAGTGGTGATGTCCCACTTGAACAGCTTGAACAGGCACCAGATGATCGAGGGGGGCTTGATCTGCGCCGAAGGGGGGATGGGCAACGAGCCGTAGTCATCCTGGAACAACTTCAAATCAGAAAGGTTACACAAGCGTTCTTGGAAAGACACGCAGTCTTCGAAGCGCATTGGAAGACATTGGAAAGAAAGAACTGACCGTGGCGGCGTCGGCTGTCAACAGCGGCGTCTGGTCACTCATGCGACGGCTGCGAAGGGTGGAGGCACGGGAACGGGCAGAGTTCGAGCGGGAACGACGGCCGTTGTAGTCTGGAAGTAGAAAAATAAGCAAATAAACTTTTCACAAAATAATTTAAAGGACTGCAACCCACCATTAAGAGCCTTGTCCCAGAGCCTGAACCACTGCGGCACCAGCACGGCCGAAGTGTCTCCGTCGTTGAGGGCGTAGAGGTCGCCCACCACCAGCGGCTTCTTCTTTCCCTTGATGCAGGCCGCGTTGAACCACCACATGGTCAGTCGGTTGAGGAAGGATGACGTCATTTCAGGAGAGAGTACCTGAAGACATCATTTCCGGTGCCCTGAGGCGCGCGACTAACTCCATCCTCGTTTATGGGCTTGTATCCGAGCGGAGGCCTGTCGGCGAAGGCGTACATCACGGCTTCGGCCGCGCACAGGGGCCACCAGACGATGTAGGCCAGGAAACGGGGCACGTCCAGGCTCTGGAAATCGGGAATTCTGGGTAAAAATCACGAAGGAATGGGGAATAAATGGGCAAAACACTCACTTTGGCGGAGAAAGCGGCGTTGATCCAGTAGTAGAGCTCGGGCAGACCACAGACGGCGAACAGGGTCCAGACCATGAACAGGGCGCCTGAGGTGACTTTTCCATATGTGCGGCAGGACCAGCCGAAGAGGGTGAGCAGGATCTGAAAATAAGGGATTAGAGACGCAGAGGAAATCTGACGTTGGGTTACAGACGCAGAGCAATGGGACAGATGGGTGGCTAGAGACGCAGAGGAAACCAGACAGTAGATGGATAGAGACGCAGAGAAAAAGAGATAGATGAATAGTATAGCGGTTATAGAAGCAAACATTGCCAGGCTTCTGGGCAGAAGAGGTTCTCGAATGACGGGCTGGGCCGAGGGATTTGTTCGGACGGCGGTCCGACCGGCCAGAGTACGAAAAACATTTAAATTTTGTATGAATCGGTACAATAATTTTTTAAACTGCTTTAAATAACTAATAATGTTTGTTACTAACATATAAGTCAATATTAGTTGTACAAAAAAGAATGTCACCGAGCGGAATAGAACCCTGGTCGTGTGGGTGGCAGGCTGACTGGGTGGTCCAGGGTAAATGGGCCGACTCGGGCCGGGACAACCAATATTTTCCAAATGGCCCGGCCCGTGAGAACCCCGCGGGCAGAGATGCAGAGTTATTTAGACAGAGCTGTGGTTAGACGCAGAGAAATGAGTCAGACGGGTGGTTAGATACGCAGAGGGAATCGGCCATACAGATAGACAGGCAGAGAAAAAGAGAAAAACCGAGCACTAAAGACGCAGTGAATACCGCCCTTCTGGCTAGACACGTAGAGGAAATGCACCTACCATGGACAGACACAGCATGAGGGGGTAGACAAAGTGGACGGCATCCGGGAAATCGACGAAGATGGCCTCGTAGAAGGCGTAGATGAAGAGAAACAGGGCGTCGGCGATCAATACGCATCCTGCTGCCTGGAAATTTGTATTTTATCACAAAACAAACTATTTTATCACAAAATAAACATAAATCGAGCTATTGGCACCCTGGTCGGGGCTAAAATCCCCCATTTTCCACGTAAATGCGCTCCAAACGTACCAATTTCGATTTGAGAAGCCTAGTCCATGGGAGTGGCGATGGGTTCCGATTGGAGATCTGTGTTGTGAGCACCGGCGAGATCAAAAACGTCGCGGCGAAGGGGATCCACACGAGGGCCGTGTGGTGGAAGCACTGGGTGAGCGTCGGCACATTCGGCGACTTCCACGCTTCTGCGTCCTGAAAGCAACAGAATTTTATAATTTTTTAAAAACTAGCATAAATAAATAAATTTTGTTAAAATATAACCATAAAGTCATGAAAAATGGAAGACAAACTCACCCAAAAACTCTCCCCGCAAAAAGAGTTGAGTCCGCGCAACAGCGGCGCGGTGTTTGATATATTCGACTCCATCGACTCCTACTCCCTTCAGATGTGCACTAATTGAACATATACTGAAACGAAGCAGTTTAAAAGGAAAGAGAAATAAAAAACGAAAAATACTGTGAGAAAAAAATCACAAAATTGAGTACATAACCCACAAAAAGCGTCATTTTGTAGCGGTTTCAAGCAATTTTTACAATTTTTGACACAAAATTCGGCGAAACCGCAGCAGAAACAACGAAAAATGAGCAAAAATGAGGGGAAAAGGAACCGCGGTTTCCCGCCTTTAAGAGCGGGTCCCGCCGCGAAAAGTGAAGTTGTAGTTTAGTCTTTGCTCAGGCGTTTTGCCTACAATTTTATTAGCGCTAGAAAGTCGTTTGTCGTGTAAAATTTAAATAGTTTTGTGAAATTTTGTTTTCTCGGCTTATTAAAGGTAGAAATGGACAGTTTTTCAATAGTAAAAGTGGAATAATTCAATAGTCGGGGTGTTTCAAGGACTGTGAGCGTCGTTTTCTATGGGAATAATGATCTGTTTCTAAATTTCAAGAATATTTAATCAAATCAAGAATATTGGGATTATTATTTTTAGAAGTCGCAGCTATTGTTACTTTATAAATTTATATAGCTAGTTTTACTCTGAACTGCCTCAAAAAGTGGCCTTTGCGGTCCGAGAAAAGGGGCGATTTGCGGGCCAAAAAATTATCAGTGAAAAAGATTGGAAGCACTCAGAAGATAACCAATTGTTCGTATCATAGTGCATTTCAGGATCACAAACTAAGTTAATCGATAGTTTTCCAATCGTTTCGATTGGAAAACTTGCCATTTTTGGCTGGCCAAAATTGTCCGAAACCGACTTTGCGTCTCCCAAATTTGGATCGAAATCATCAAATGTGTATTGAGACGTGCGATTGAAAACTGTGTACGCAAGGTTGGCCTACCTGTTTTTTTTTTTGGCGCGCCAGTTGCATTTTGTTCGCAAAACATTCATTTTTCAAGTTATTTTCTCAGAGAAAAATAATTTTTTGTTGTTTCATTGATATAAAATATAAGTTTTATAAGCGAAAATCATTCCAAAAACTTAAAATTGGCACCGATGAAATCGAAAACCGCACAACTGAGCCAATTTTATCACCACTTGGCTCGCATGAGCAATTTACGGAGTGACACTACGTGTGTTATCCGATATGCAAATGACCCCGTGTGCGCGTGACCGATAACAGACGATAAAAAGTCACATGAGGGACCGCCTACCCCGTAAACAAACAATTTTGACGAAAACTTGACCCCTGGTCTAGACAATCGATAATTTCGGCCCTCATCCCGAGAAAAATCGATTGGAATCAGAAAATTAGGCGAGAAGGTGGTTTGGTTGTGGTTCTGATAAGGTGAACGGCTACCGAGCCAGGGCGTTCGCTTACCCACACACGAGCAGAGGTGGATCGATTTTTGATAAGAAAAAATAGGAGAGGAAGCGCAACTTTTTGTCCACGATAGAGGGTTTTCGCGACGGGAGCCAGAGATAAGGAGGAGAGATTGTGGGACTATTGTTCGAAGGAATGGAGAAAGACAGGAGAGGAGATGAAAGGAGGAGAGTATATTTTAAGAGAGAGAGGAAGAGAGGGACAAAGAGAGTAAGAGAGACGGTAGAGATAGTGGCATGTAGAAAAGAGGTGTGAGTGTGAGTGTGAAGAGTATGTGCGGAGAACAGATGTGAGCAGATGAAATGAGAAAGGGTAGAAAAGAAGGTATGAGATAAGATAAGAAACAAAGGTCAGGAAAAAAGAGAGGTAATGAGAGGTAAGATGAGACCGAAATGGGAGATCCCAGGAGACAATTTTTTTCATGACTCCCCTAAAGTTAAGAGAAGAATCCCTCCCTCTCGGAACTCAATATGGCCAAGAATGATACAGAGAAACTTTCTGAAGGAGACAAACCACCAGACTTTCTGATTTTTGGGTTTCTAAAGTTTTGACGCGTAACACAAGTAGCATGTATGAGACCTAAACATAAAACTTCTACAAACTTTACTCAAAAGTGCCTCAACCATCCTTGGAGAAGCGTATAAAGAGAAGGAAGGTCTGGATATCATCATTATACGGATACCTTGAAGCTTCAATTGAAGTTTGAGGGAAGAAAGGTATAGTCTTTGCCAATTTCACTTCTTAGCCAATTCCCAAATGTAACCCTGACGCAGTATTGTGTAGTAGCGTTGTAGCCTCCCTTTTTTCCTTTGTTCCAATTTTGGTCCCTCGTTCAACCCCGCCTAGATTCCCCTCGGCCCTCGCCCTTTCTTTGTCCCCTTTTGCTCGTGTCTCGGACAGCCTTCTGAATGTCATCTCTCATCGCAACGTTTTTCTCTCTCACTCTTCTTGGCTGATTGGCGTAAAAAGCGATGAGTCAATGGGCCTGAGAATGCCACCGATGATCGGCGTCGGCGATAGGCTCGAAAGGTTGAGCAGGAGCGGAGAGATGGGTGAATAGGAGCAAAAATCGATCTTTCAGTTCAATTCAAGGAGAGTTTAAGAAAGACGGACAGAGACAAAGAGACAGAGAGACAAAGAGACAGAGAGACAAAGAGACAGAGAGACAGAGAGACAGAGAGACAAAGAGACAGAGAGACAGAGAGACAGAGAGACAGAGAGACAGAGAGACAGAGAGACAGAGAGACAGAGAGACAGAGAGACAGAGAGACAGAGAGACAGAGAGACAGAGAGACAGAGAGACAGAGAGACAGAGAGACAGAGAGACAGAGAGACAGAGAGACAGAGAGACAGAGAGACAGAGAGACATTTTTTCATTCCGTATTTTATTTCTCAACTTTTGGTATTCCTTTTTATGAAGTAGCTGTTTGCAACTTATAAGTGTTTGCATTGACGGCGATTCCACTTTATCAGCACAGTTGGGCAAACATTGAAATTTCAGGAAAGCGTATGTGTTGCAATTTTGTGGCTCACAAAGTTTTCCGAATCCCTCACTCATACATACATACACATACATACACACGGTTTATTCTCTAGGGATCTACCATGAACCGCCAGAATGAATCACTGTTTCTATCTCTCCAATCCCTCACTCACTCACAACAATCACTGTTCCTATCAATAATCCCTCACTCACTCACAACAAAATCAAAGATACGTTTTATTCCTTTTAAAAATGAATACGAAGTCAGTTCCTGTAACAATCGACTGCTTTTCTAGCGTCAAGAGTTCCCAAACTCTCATCTTCGACATCATCATAACGCCTCTTGTAAAATTCCATAAGCGACTCGTTTGAATCAACTCGGGAATAGCGGAGACTCAAGTAGAGAACGTCCAAGTCTTCGAATGTATATTCTCGTAGAATAATACCCACAGGGAAGTTTCCCTCTACCGGAAGTAGAACTGTGTATGCGACTTTATCTCCCCTATCGACCACTTTTGTGAGAGTTACGTCGTGTTTTTCAAATATCGCAAGAATTTCCTTAAATTGAGCAGTAGACGACAGTCGGAATTCCATTCGAAAGACACTGTTAACAACGTTTTCATCAAGGTGAACAGCCTAAAGGGAGCTAATTAACTAAGGAAAACGTGACCGAAAATTTACCTTGATCAACTAACTGTATAGCTTGTTCCACAATGTCCTCATCCCATAAAAATAGCGGTCTCGAAATCATAAAAATTCGGAAGTTTAGAGCCAGCTTTGAAAGGCTAAATTCAACTTCCTGCTTCGTTCTAGGCCACATTGTGAGTCGTTCCTGAACTTTTTACGTGTGAGTGTGAGTGTGAGTGTGAGTGTGAGTGTGAGTGTGAGTGTGAGTGTGAGTGTGAGTGTGAGTGTGAGTGTGAGTGTGAGTGTGAGTGTGAGTGTGAGTGTGAGTGTGAATGTGAGTGTGAGTGTGAGTGTGAGTGTGAGTGTGAGTGTGAGTGTGAGTGTGGGTGTGAGTGTGAGTGTGAGTGTGAGTGTGAGTGTGAGTGTGAGTGTGAGTGTGAATGTGAGTGTGAGTGTGAGTGTGAGTGTGAGTGTGAGTGTGAGTGTGAGTGTGAGTGTGAGTGTGAGTGTGAGTGTGAGTGTGAGTGTGAATGTGAGTGTGAGTGTGAGTGTGAGTGTGAGTGTGAGTGTGAGTGTGAGTGTGAGTGTGAGTGTGAGTGTGAGTGTGAGTGTGAGTGTGAGTGTGAGTGTGAGTGTGAGTGTGAGTGTGAGTGTGAGTGTGAGTGTGAGTGTGAGTGTGAGTGTGAGTGTGAGTGTGAGTGTGAGTGTGAGTGTGAGTGTGAGTGTGAGTGTGAGTGTGAGTGTGAGTGTGAGTGTGAGTGTGAGTGTGAGTGTGAGTGTGAGTGTGAGTGTGAGTGTGAGTGTGAGTGTGAGTGTGAGTGTGAGTGTGAGTGTGAGTGTGAGTGTGAATGTGAGTGTGAGTGTGAGTGTGAGTGTGAGTGTGAGTGTGAGTGTGAGTGTGAGTGTGAGTATGAGTGTGAGTGTGAGTGTGAGTGTGAGTGTGAGTGTGAGTGTGAGTGTGAGTGTGAGTGTGAGTGTGAGTGTGAGTGTGAGTGTGAGTGTGAGTGTGAGTGTGAGTGTGAGTGTGAGTGTGAGTGTGAGTGTGAGTGTTTGCGCCTACTTACCACTGAGGAAAATTCAGATAAACGTTTGGCCATTAGTTCCAGTAACGGAAGTGAAAAACAGAGAATAGAAAGCGACACAGGGCGCAGCAGTCGAATGACATCAAAAAAGTTATCATTTCCATGAAGATCAAGTCTTGTAGTTCTCCATTTCACATTCGATAGATACTTCATAAGCACTTCCTGGCGAATATTGGACTAAAAATAAACTTTCTTGATAAAAAGGTAATTAAAGTACTTAAAATTTTGAAACAAACTTACTAGAAACGTTCCTCCAACAACAAAATAATCGGGTGTTTGCGAAACACAGTATTCCACAAGTCCACTTTCCTCAACAGCTGTTACCATACAATATGTCTTGCTATCTTTTTGCACTTCAGGCTTGAAAATTTGAAATTTCACGTGTATTTCTGCTTCATTTTCGACTGAAAAGCAGTTTTTTAAATTGAAAATAAAAGGTATGAATATATTCTTTTTTATTGGTTTTAGTTGTTTTCATTCGCAAAAACTATTTCAAACAGAAGCAATCAGTCAATAATTTCTCACCTGTTGACAATCGGACATGATGATGGGGAAGGTGAATTCCAATTTGTTTTCTGTTCTTCTGAGTCCAATTGTGAAACTCTTTGTTGGTTTGTAACATTCTTACAAAACTAACAGGTTGTAACTAAACAAAATTTATTACAAGATTAATATACAAAGAATACCAATGTTACCTTATTGCAAATCAACAGAAGATCAAACGTGTTGAGCTGAAGTAGGTTCAGCGACATTTTCCCAAACGTAAATTCTGAAGGCAACGGAATTCTAAACCTTGAAAGCGATGAAATACACATGCATATCGGCAAAAACGCCATTATAAAGCGAAAGAAAAGCACAGAAAATTTGAATTTGGACACAAGGGAATATAGTCGCACGAGTTTTCGCGCGAATTAAACGAGACGCATCTTTCTTTTAATTTTTTTTCACTCACTCACTCACTCACTCACTCACTCACTCACTCACTCACTCACTCACTCACTCACTCACTCACTCACGCACTCACTCACTCACTCACTCACTCACGCACTCACGCACTCACGCACGAATATCTCTGTTTATCGTATATTTCCCCCATGTATATGTCCGTCTGCCATCAAAAAACCGCCGCCCTCACTTGTGCCTTTTGACACCCGCCGCGTGCATATGTTGATGTGATGGCGGATCGCGTGTCAGCAGAGTGGATCAGTTATTGTTTTGCCGCACTCTTCGGTACGATCGATTGAGAGATCCTCGCGCCGGTCGGCGGCTTTTGCCGGTCACAGCTGTCCGTCCGGCGCGCAACTTTGAGCCCGTAAAAGTCGGCGCGAGACGCCAGATGGGTGCTCTTTTTGTACACGTCTCTCCCAATGAATAGAGTCAAGGGACATCCGCACTTATGGACACCTGTGGAACTGTAAGAGGTTTTTCAGTATATGTGTGAAAGGGCAGAGGAGGATGAAAGGGACGGCGCGAAGGCAATTGCACTCTTACGCCTCTGAGAGAGCCAGAGAGAGAGAGAGAGAGAGAGAGAGAGAGAGAGAGAGAGAGGGACAGAGACATGGACAGAGACAGAGACAGAGAAAGAGACAGAGACAGAGACAGAGACAGAGACAGAGACAGAGACAGAGACAGAGACAGAGACAGAGACAGAGACAGAGACAGAGACAGAGACAGAGACAGAGACAGAGACAGAGACAGAGACAGAGACAGAGACAGAGACAGAGACAGAGACAGAGACAGAGACAGAGACAGAGACTCAGACAGAGACAGAGACAGAGACAGAGACAGAGACAGAAAGAGAGAGAGAGAGAGAGAGAGAGAGAGAGAGAGAGAGAGAGAGAGCGAGAGAGAGAGCAGTAGTACTTTGCAGTAGCACCTTCAGCCGTCATTTTTATCACCCTAAGGGGGACATCTGTCTCAAAAAATGGCCAATTGACACAAGTGATAAGCCTTATCTCACCTCCGCAGACAGAGGCCACAACGGCATTCGTTCATTTTTTGAGTACAACAACCTCTTTACCCCCTTTTTGCCTCCTCGGCCGCCAGCCCACCCCCTGTTCCGTTTTTTTCACTCTGTTTTTCCAGGAGATGAATGTTCCGCCACCGCTGATGCGTCCCGAATCCCCGAGATTCTCGGCGTTTCACGCTATATTGCGCTATTCGAAAAAGTGTTTTTGCAAAATAATCCATTAGAAAAATTTTATAAATCGAAGTTACTTTTCTATCATTAAAAAAATAAAAATATAGGCTTGAAACAGAGCAAAAAGGGGCTGAAAATTTTTCGAATTAGCCGGGATTTGGTTTATCGCCACGGTAATCCGCCGCCTCGTACTCATTTTCAACTCCACGGGGGGTCCTATTTTTGAACGCTTTATTTTACAAACGCTTTTTTAATTGTTTTTATTAATTTTTGTAAGTTGAAAGCCTAATAATTCTGTTAGATAATTTGAAATTCAGGTTTTAATGGCTCAAACCCGAGAAAATTTGGTCTTTTAGGTTAGATTTGGGGGTTTCTTTCATTTCTCGTTCCCCCGCATTTATTTCTGGTTTTCGCGGATTAAAACATTCAAATGATAGTTTTCAATATTCAATATGTTTCGTATTCTGCATGGCTTCGCAGAAAAATCCTAAAAACTGTTGTTGGGAATCAATTTTTCCCGTTGAAATCGTCTGCGAAATTGCGCAAATTTGGCGTTCGAACGCAAAATTTCGGCTCCAAGTACTAAGTCGTAAACTTTATCATCTCCGCTCGCTTGTTGTTCACCTTCTTCTCTGGGCCGGTCAGAATTTATGGAGGCTTGTTTTTTTTTCTTCCCCGCAATCACAGAGGTCATCTCGCCGTGTGTAGTCCGAGGTAACTCCACGAAGCACTCTGCCTTCCACTGACTTCTCTTTTATTTTTCTTCATTTCACGATTCCAACAAGGTTCAATGTCAGTTTTGTGTTTTTCCTTGAATCATGCGTAATTAAGAGTGAATTTCTTCGCTTTTCCGAAAAATTCGACCAAAAACTCAAACACGGCCATAGTTTGCGTAAGCTCATGCTGCGGAAAGCAGGTCTTTTAAACTGATAGCGCCGGTATATTCGGAAACCAAAACGGCCAATTTTCGCAACTGTCCTTAAATTTGGACAACACCCAATCAGACAGTGCACTCGCAGAAACGTGGTTCCCTCGGGGACTCAGATGGCTTGCGTCGCCTCCAAGGCACCGTCTGGGGGGCTTACGCATCAGGCCGGCAAACACTCCCTGCCCAGCCATGCTTTTCCACTTGGCATCTCGAATGCTTTTAAAAACGACACTTGAAATTTTTCCGAACTCCGCCGATTTTCCTTGAATTGGGAAAGATGCCAACTGTGATTGACGGTCTAGCAAGTCTATTTCCGGCGGCTTTAATGTGTATCAAACAATTGGTTCGCAGCGTTTTTGTGGAAGCCTCATACTGTATTTTCCACCTAAAATTTCTGGGTGCATCTCCATCCCTTTAAGTATGCGTTAAAAAGGCTGGAAACACATTTATAGTAGTGACTCGGCTACCATCAAAAACGGAAGCGGAATTCTGTCAAACCCCGCAGCTTTACCTGAATTTGGATACCTTTCAATCCGGGAGTGTGTGGATCCAACACACTCCCAGAACTGGCATGGATGCGTTTTTGGCAAACTGCCAACGGATTCCTTCCCATTGGCAAAGTGCCAAATCCGATCCACTGAATTGGGGCGTCCCGACGGCCCCAGGTGCATCCCCACTATAATTTTTACCGAATCGTTTTTCCCTTGCCCCTATTTATCGTTAAGGTATGCCCATATGCCATTCTTCAAATGATCGGGCATCGCCGAACCACCAGACAACGTTTTTATTCCACGAGACTGGGTTTTTTTTAACCCCACGTGGTTCGGCTGGCCGAGTTGAGGGAACTTTGGCCGCTGTTGGCGCGGTGCCAGATTTCCTGCCGGCCGCCGGCGGGATGGGCGTGGTCTGGGAATGGGCGTGACCCCGGGGATACAGTCCAGCTGTCACTTGTGGTTTCTCGCGTGTTCGTCGGCTGGTCGCTTCCGTTTTCTGTCTGTCTGTCTCTCTCTCTCTCTCTCTCTCTCTCTCTCTCTCTCTCTTTCTCTCTCTAACTCCCTCTTTCCAGGGCTTGACCTAAAGATGGGCTCGACGGAAGCTGAGCGGGCGCCGCTGACCAACATCGACGATACCGACGAGGTGTCGAAGAAGAACATTGGTAAGTTTTCATAATTTTTTGATAATTGTTTTGATTTTTTACAAATATCATTCAGACTACGATGGAGAAGCTGCGCCAGAGGTGGAGAAGTTCCTCGAGGAGAAGGGCTCGCCGATCGACCACAAGAACGTCGTCTACCTCATCATCCTGCTCCACGGCATCGGAACCCTCATGCCCTGGAACATGTTCATCAACATTGCCGGCAAGGTTGGTTCGAAGTTTTTTGTCTTGTATGCGCTCAAATTCTAATCCAACTTAAAAGAACCGGTGAAAATTCACAATACGTTTTGAAGGTGGCGAGGCGACCGAAAACGTAGGTGGGCGTGAGGTTTTTGCTTACGTATCCCAACGTTTGAACGGATATTAAAAAAAATTAGGGGGGGGGGGGTTACGTAGCATCCGAGGGAGTCCCCCAAACGTTCCAGTCTAGCTCTGGCCGGGAATTCTGTCTTCCAGGCTCGATTTGCTAGAAAAATATGCCTTAGATAGCTTTATACCCCTAATTTGGGTGAGATGGGTTCAATTGTGTGTCGCATGGGGCTTGAGTAAGGTATAGCTGGACAGGGAGTGTTTGGGGGCTTTATACGTAAGCCCGCCAAATTCTACCTTTGGGGCAACGTAAGCTCCCCTCTAACTTTTTGTGCCAATTTCAACCAAACGCCAAATTACGTAGGTACCGCAAGCACCTCATGTCCACCTATGGAATAAGGTGTTCATTTGCTCATTTAGAAAATAAATGGAGCGCGACTTTTGGTTGATAGGGTCTTGCCGAGTAGAATTTCTCAATTGTGGGACCCGTCCCAAACGCAGCGTGTTAAATGTGGGGGGGGGGGGGGGGGTCGCGCATAACGAACCCTACAGGTGTATGTATATTCTCGGTGTATCTGGCTATACACCATGACTGGATATGGGCGTTTGGGAGGCTCGATGCGTTAGCCCCCCAAATGATGACCCGGCTGCAGCGTAAGCCCCCTTTAATTTTGTGTTATCATTTTCCATTTAACGTCAGTTTGCATAGGTACCCTAAACCCGTATCAAGTTCAAAACAAGTACAAAACCACTTATCAATCAAGTAAACACATGTGGGTGGGCAGAAGTGAACTTGCATGCACTTTTTATTTGGTCGTGCTTGTTTGTGTCCAAATTTACGACACCCTAATATAGTGGCTTCGAAATAAATGTGGCAGACATTGCCTGACTATCCTATGTCCGGGCTTAACACGACGAAAAACATCGGAACTTGGCACGATGTGTCGAAATAATAATTTTGAATATGCTAATCCTACATTTTAAACGTTGCAGACAAAATTCAACAAGCGTTTTCATACGTGTAGTACCAGTTTTCCGAAGGTTATCGGATTCGAACTCCAAAGCCTAGAAAATACAGAAATTAAAGGGAATAGGCCCCATTTTCTTAAAATACAGCTAAAAATGTATTAATTTAAGAGAGATACCACCAGGATTGGTTCTAAAAGTTAGCAACGACTTCACGATTACTTTTGACTTATTTAGTGACGTGTGGAAATTTGAAAGCATTATTCTACAATGTTATAAAACTAAATTTCACACAGAAACAGTATTCAAACGATTTCTGTTATTTTCTCTTTGAAAATGTGGAGAATTTCGCCGCCGTGTTGCGATTTTATTCATGTCATAGGCATTTTACACACGTGAAGGGGAGGCATAAACAACAAGACAAGGTGTAAAAGTGTAATGGTGATGGAAGATTTCGAGATAGGGGTTTGCAACTTTGCATGTGTTTTTTCAACTATTGGAAGGTTTTAGTGGGAAATTTCCGGAGAGTTTATGGTTTTAGTCGTGAATTTGTAGAAAATACCTTTTTTTTTTAAATAATTTTTAAAAGAAATTCTTTTCAGTACTACTCCGGCTTCAAGATGATGGACCGCGATGAGAACGGCACCCTTCACGCGAACGACCTGTCGCAGAACTTCCTCAACTACCTCTCCCTCTGCTCGCAGCTGCCCAACCTCCTCCTCAACTTTATCAACATCTTCATCGTTGTCAAGTGAGTTTTTTTTGTGTTTATTTATCAATTTTTGTTCATTTAAATTTTAAAACTTAGTTTTTTTTTTCAGGGGAGACCTGACGAAGCGAATCTCCTACTCCCTGTCGATCGTGGCTCTCGTCATCATCGCCACCATGGCCTTCATCTACGTTGACACCTGGAGCTGTGAGTAGTGGAATTTGGAGAAAATGTGTCAAAATCATACATGGGCAAGCTCCGCAATATGGGGCGGTAGGGGCGTCGCAATTTTAAGTTTTCGGTAGTTTTTCTTAGAAAAGGAGACCCGTCGCAAATTTTCGATGCTTTCAACAATTGAAGGGGGCCTCGCAAAATTGACCCCGCGGTAGGTTGCCCAGGTATGGTCAAAATATGTGATTTCTTGCTTGCATAACCGGAGAAATGTACATTTCGGCCGTTTATTAGAAGAAAATGCAAAATTCAGTGCGAAACACAATGAAAAGGGTGCGGAGAGCCCGTAAATCAGCAATATTTCTCAAAATTGTGCGATTTGTCACAATTTTAACCAGTTTTTTTTCTCCAAATATATACAAAGGAGGGATGACACAACAATTCTACTGTCCTAGAACATTTTTTCGCGAACGTTTCGATTCTTTTGATCGAAATATAGCGTAAATTCCATAAATATCACCTTTTGAAGGCGTGGATGTGCTTGTTTCATAAAGAGAAGTTTGAAAAAGCGCCGCCAGACGGATATCCGCCTCGACAGGTGGTTTTTCTTACGCACGCGGAACACCTGTTCCACGGGTGCGTATCTTATCACAAAAGCGTGAAGTTTTTGCTAAATTTAGCGGAACATCGCGATCTAGCCGAAGCTTTGCAGCTTTTTAGCCTGCAGGTGCTTAATTTGGGAAGGAGCGATAATTATTTCATTTTAATCGTTTTTGTCCCGACCACCACAATTTTGGTAACAATGACTTGAAGCTACCGTTGTCGTTAAATCAGACTAAGCGGAAATTGGAGCCGGAAGGACGGAAAGAGAAGATCAAAGACGATCCGATAGCTACAACCTTGTACTTGATGGATGGGGTGTCAGGCGGCAAATGTGACCGACACGCGGGGCATCCTGCTGCGAAATGTGTGAAATGAACTACATGTGCCGATCAAGCGCGGGTGTGCAAGTGGACGCGTACCACCTGAAATACCAATGAAAGTTGAAGCATACCACGTGGGGACGTCTAATTATTAAGTATATCCATCATGCCTCTGACAACTCCTTGCAGTTGACGTACCATGTTAACATTAGGATTTGAAAACGGTAACCCCAATTGAAAATTGAGGCTAAATTGGGTAAGCTAAAAGTTAACGCCCTAACTCATTCACGAATTAGGGTTTCTTTGTGGCTTACTTTCAGCTCAGCCAGAAAATGCGGGCAAGATAACATTTTGGGGTACCTCACATCATAGGAAAACATCGACCGTAATTTTCGGTTGAGGGGGTCGCGTCGAGCCTATTTTCTCACTTGGGTTACTCTCGACAAACGTGCAAAATGGACTTCGAAAGGGATAGACAGTACAAAACGTCTATTGTTAAGGGTGTTTACGTGCTATTTTCGCCTAATTCAGAGCTCAAAGTTCCCAGAATTAGAGGTTAGCTATTTTTGAGCCCCAAAGTCAGTATACCGCGAAAACGCTCCAGGTTGCACTTGGAGTGGGAGGGTACGTTTCCACTTCGGGCCCTATTGACATCCGGCTGGTACGAAATACGGTAGAGCACTCACAACATGGAATTCATTATATCGTACACTGAATATACGGTAAACTTGTGGCCACTCCCACCCGTACCACGTCGGCTGTGGAGAATCTAATGAAAAAGGTACAAAACCACTTGCTAATAAAGTAGACGCATGTCGATGAGTTTGATGCACTTTTTCGGCCATGCTTTTCTTTTCCAAAATTCCAAAATTACGACGCAGTGTGGGTCAGAAATTAATGTTTAGTTGAGAATACTCGGTTAATGAGTGACAAAAATGGGCTATTATCCACCTTCTTTTAAAGCTTGAAAAAGTTTTTTCAATGCGTCTATTTCAGGGCGTATCGGTTTCTTCTTCCTCACTATGATCTCCGTGATCATTCTCAACAGCGCCAACGGTATTTACCAGAACAGGTTGGCCCTGAAAGAAAAATTGTCACTAAACTGCAAATCTTAGCATCTACGGAATGGCCGCCGACTTCCCCTTCAAGTACACCAACGCCGTCATCATTGGCAACAACGCTTGCGGAACCTTTGTCGCCATTGTCAGCATCTTTACCTCCTTCGGTTAGTCTCTCTCTCTCTCTCTCTCTCTCTCTCTCTCTCTCTCTCAAACCGCGTGGTCTGGGAATGGGATACAGTCCAGCTGTCACTTGTGGTTTCTCGCGTGTTCGTCGGCTAGTCGCTTCCGTTTTCTGTCTGTCTGTCTGTCTCTCTCTCTCTCTCTCTCTCTCTCTCTCAAACCCTCTCTCTTTCAGTCTCCTCCGACGTGCGTGGCGCCGCCTTCCTCTACTTCGCCATCGCTCTGGCCACCCTGATCCTCTGTTTCTCCTCCCTCTTCACCCTGAAGAAGCGTGAATTCTACATCTACCACAAGGAGAACAGTGCCTCTGCGGCCGCCGCCTCGGGAGAGAAGGAGGACGAGCCGTCCATCTCAAAGCAGGACTACCTGGACACTTTCAAGCAGGGCTGGCGCATGTTCCTCAACGTGTACCTCGTGTTCTTCGTCACTTTGACCTGCTTCCCCGGACTCATGGCCGACATTCGCCCGAATTTGAAGGGAGACGAGTACGACTTCCCCGTCTCTGCCGGCTACTTTGCCGACGTCAACTGTTTCCTCCTCTTCAACTTGTTCGCCTTCTTCGGATCCATGGCCGCCGGAAAATACAACTATGTGAGTGGGGCAGACAAGCAGAGAAAGGAGAAGGGTCAGAAACGCAGAGAATTAGAGAACTTACGCAGTTTGAGACACAGAATTAGAGAATTTGGACCATGGCTGGGCAGGGAGCGTCTAGGGACTTGATGCGTAAGCCCCCCAAATGGTGCCTTGGGGGCAACGTAGGTACCGCAAGCACCTCGTGTCCACCTATGATTTAGACGGTTAAAGACCAGACGAATTGAAGAAATGGGACAGTATGAAACAGGGCTGCTAAATTAGAGGCCCGGCCTGGGCCCAATTTTTTTAGGCTGCGGCCCGGGCCGGTCTCGGAAAAGCAATACAAAAGTGGGACAAAATTAAGGGCCTGGGCCTAATTTTTCCAGTGCGGCCCGCCCCTTTGGCAGTCCTTGTTTGAAACGCTAGAATTTGCATTGCTTGAGATTCAGAGAATTAGGGAAATTAGACGGTTAGAGACGCATATAATTGAAGAAAATAAGATAATCAGAGGTATATAAGACGTGTAGTCGTCAGAGATCATACGCGGGGGTCAATTTTTCGACGCCCCCTTCTACTGTTGAAAGCATCGAAAATTTGCGAGGGCCTCCTTTTCCAATAAAATTTGCCGATAACTTAAAATTGCGACACCCATACCGTCACATATGGCGGAGCTTTACAATGTATGGCAGAGATATAAGACGCAAAATTCGAGAAATCAGACGGTTAGAGACGCAGAAAATTAGAGGAATTATACGTGTAAGGTGTAGAGATTTAGAGACGTTAGATTGTTAGAGACGCTACGAATCAGGGGAAATAGGCTGTTAGAGACGGAGAATATTTGAGAAATTTGAGGGTTTGAAACGCAAAGAATTAGAGAAATTGAACAGTTTGAGACGCAGAAGCATAGGTGAACGGGGGTGTTGAAAATGGTAACAACAACTTGAAGGAGGGCTACGTTGCTTCCAAGGCGGCATACGGTTAGAGACGCATAGTTGGAGAGGCGGTTACAGGCTCAGAGAAACATTAGAGAAATTGGACGGTAAGATATGCAGAGGAAATAAACTGTTAGAGCTGTTGTTTTATCCAAACTAATTGAACTGTAGTTTTAATGGTTAGATGCAGATAAATTGGATGGTTAGAGCTATAGAGGGAATGAGTCGACTGTTAGGCACTCGGAGAAGTGAAACAGCCAGAGACGTGGGGAAATAGATGATTCCGTTAGAGACACCGAGGAAATTCTCCTAATTCAAATTTATTTTTTCAGCCTTCCGCCAAGAAGCTCTGGGTCCCCGTGTACTTGCGTGTGCTCTTCATCCCGTTCTTCTTCTTCTGTAACTGCCGCCCCGCCACTCGGTAAGCTCTCTCTCTCTCCCTCTCTCTCTCTCTCTCTCTCTCTCTCTCTCTCTCTCACTCAAAAACCCCCTCTTTCCAGCATGTGGCCCGTGCTCATCACCAGCCCCTACGCCTACATCTTCGCCGCCATCCTCATGTCGATCTCGTCCGGCTACCTCAGTGGCCTCGCCATGCAGTACGCGCCCAGCGTCGTTGAGCCCTCCAAGCAGCGCATCGCCGGAATGATGGCCGGATTCTTCCTCATCTTCGGTCAGTTTTTTTTTAATAAGGAAATTGCAATTATGAGCGCAGTTTTTCGAATTCGAACGATTTTTCACACGGAAAGGAATTTTTTCGCACTGTTTTCCAAGAATGCGATTTTTCTACAGAAATAACTTTATTCGTATGTCTTTATCGGGTATAACGTTAGATTTGCCTCAAAATTTTACGAGAAAATAGCAGAATAGGGGGTATGACAATTAAGCCCCACCCAGTAGATGTGTCATATGATATTGGGGGGGGGGCTTATCTGTTTTCTACAGCGCAAATGTAGCACTGAGTCTTTTCATGTGTGGCTTATCTGTATTCTAAATCTAGCGTGGAATAATACAAATGTGGGGCTTAACTGTTTTCTAAAGAATACGTCGCATTTATATGGGGGTCTTAACTGTTTCATGAGTCTTTCAGGGGCCATATTTTTGTGGGGGGGGGGTAAACTGGTTTTTAAAGTTTGTATGGGGTCTTTTTATGCTGGGGGCTTATTTGTTTTCGGTATTTTTAATTCGGAGGCTCCATTGATTTCTAACGATTGGTCATATTAATATGGGGGCTTAACTGTTTTCTACGGCGTAAATAGATCTTGGGGTCATTGCGAAGGCTTATATGTTTTCTAATAATATCGTGGGGCCATAATAATGTGGGAGGGGGGCTTATCTGATTTCTAACGGTTTGTAATATTATAGAGGGGCTGTGTTTTACAGGGCGAATTGAGCGTGGGGTTATATTATCAATGTGGTGGCTTAACTGATTTCTAAAGCATATTGTAGTCCTAAGATTAGGTTTTTTCAAATGCATTTTTGCGGGTTTTACCCAAAAATTGCCTGTTTAGCGGTGAAAATACGCAGTTGCACGGTTTTCAACCCCCTTCGTTTCAGGAATCGTGTCCGGTCTCACGTTCACCATCGCCGTCACCGCCCTCATGACAAACTTCGGTCCCCTGGCCCCTGCGGCCGTCTAGAGAACTCCCCTTTGTTCTCTAATTGTTACCTTGTTTTGCAACTACGCGGTTTATCACACACAGAGCCTTACCAAATTGTTGTCCCCCTCGTTTGTTCCCCCCTTTGCCACGATCCAGTATTAGCTGAGGCTCACAATAAGAGCACAAGCATAGCTTTATCCTGGCAACTAACCGATGGTTGTCCGCCGCCATATCCACACCATACACAAGCAATCTCTCGCTGTAAGTTGACAATTTTGCTCATTTTGGTTATTAATGAAGATTCAAGAGCAGTTTTTTTTTGTTTTGCGAGAGAGGTAGAGGGGAGAACTCGCGGGTGTTTAGTGTGGAGCGATCCTAACGGCGGAGCGCCAATTTGTTTTTAAAAAAGAAATTACAGATTTTCTGGTTATTGCTGGGCCGGCCCGCATTAAAAAATTCGGGCCCGGGCCGGCCTTTAAATTTGCCCCACTTTTGCTTTGGATTTTCGGAACCGGGCCGGCCCGCCCCTAACAAATCGAGTCCGTGCCGGCCCTCAAAACCACCAGCAAAGAATCCTCCTTTACACAGTATGTTTTGCACAATTAGAACTATGTTTAAAAATAAAAGTGCCTTAAAAATACTAGATTTAAAAAATGACTTCATTGTACAATTTTTGCAACACACGATGGTCGAGAAATGTTGGGTGGCAGGTCGGCTCCATGATTTTTCCAAATCTTTTTTTAAGTGTAAATCTTTTCCAATGTTTACAGTGTAACGAAGGATTCGAACCACTCTATAAAAGTTTTGAAGGTTTTTCATGGCCGAGTGACTACGAGGTCGGACTGGCAATCATAAATCACCCCAGTTCGATCCCCGTCGACAAAACTTTTTTGCCTTTCTTGTTTGAAGTAATTTATATACTAGAGACATATTTTCTGGACATAGACAGTGTAAAAAATGTTTTTCTAACTCTGAGAAAAGGGGCCGGGCGGATATTTTTTTTTTCGGAGAGCGGGTCGGCCCAGACCTGCCCTGACTCATGTGAAACCATGCCAACATTTCTTTTTTGAAACATTTGGTGAACGGGCCGGCCCATTGGCAAGCTTTCTGACGTGTTTAGTGAAAATTTCACGATATAGTCATGTTTTTGAAACTTGGGGTTTTTTTTAGGGTGCCTGAAAAACAAAGTAATTTCGTTCGTAGACATCAATATATATTTTTTTTTACTTAAACTGCTGCTGGATACTTAAATGGTACCAAATAGAGATGTTGAAAAAACTCTTTTCACATGCCAGGAGAAAAACAAAAAGACCAATTTCCCGTTTTTTGTAAATCTGGTTTTTAAGCAGTCTGTTTCTCTCCAATTTCTTGCCTCCTGCTACCTAGGTTTTCTCTATTACAGAGAATGTTGATATGCACTGATATTTACTGTTAAAAGTGTTTCTTATTGTGTTTATGGGTTCTTTTGTGACGTTGTATATATTTATCGTACTATGTTATCCCTTGTCCGTCTTTTCCTTTGTTCTTAGAGAGAGGGCACTCGTCGTCTCTCATCATCTGCACTTACTCTCGCGATGCCTTTTAGTCAGCTGAGTCAGCGTTTTTTACGCCGGAGAGTCAGCCGAACGGCCGGTGCAAAAAGACGCGACGCGAGGAGAAAATGAGAGAGATGTCCAGGACATCCGCTGCTGGAAACAAAGAGGGGAGGGAAAGTGGGGAAAGAGAGGGAGCGCAAAGATAAGAGAGGGGTGGAGGGATCTAAGAGAGACAGAGAAAGAGAGACATAATTCAAAGTAGCAACCGATTATAGAAAAGTGCGAGTTCCCACCGATGCTTCGACCCAATTAGGCTCTGATAAGCGGTCGCATCGATAGGAGCAGCGTTCGACCACGCTATCGCAAACAATTGTGTCTGGGTGTTTTTTACAGGCCTTGATCGATACTGACCCCTTCTCTCTGTCTCTCTGCCTCTCTCTCTCTCTCTCTCTCTATCTCTATCACTCCGTTCTCTGTCTCTTTCTCTAACTGTTTCAAAAGAGAGACTCTGTTTTGAGATTTGTCTATCGTTTGCTTCCAAGGAACAGTGTTCGACTTTCGGGCAATCTTGAAAAATGGCACGCTTTTAACCAAAAAGGATTTGAAACATTGAAATGGACAGAGATAAAACAAGCGAAATAGCACTGTAAAGTGGAGTGCGCAGACAATTAAAATTAAGTAAGACCGTTGCAGGACCAAGGGTACCTAGTCCTTCACAATTTGTCAAAATCCTTGCCCATTCGTTGGAAATGGGGTAAAAGCACCTTTGCGTCGGCGAAATTTTCCTTTTACTGCGCCTATTGTGAACTCTTCGCAGTTGAATACAGATTAGTATTGTAATCCGTGGATTTTTGGAAAAATGTGGAAAACTGTCTGTGGAAATCAATTTTTCCAGTCTGCGAAGTACTCCCAGAAAAATCTCTCAAATATGGGGAACCTATCTCCCTCCCTCTCTCTCTCTCTCCCTCTCTCTCTCTCTCTCTCTCTCTCTCTCTCTCTCTGTATATCTCCTTAAATATCTCAGTAACTCGCCGTTGCCAAAAAAAGCGGAGCTCCGCAAAATGCAATGTTGTTATCTTATCGAAAGAGAGTGTGGGAACCCCCCAAAACGCGGAAAATTTCCCATTACGTCATCTGTTTGTTCGATTGACGGCCTCTTCTGATATTTATTGTATTATTCATTTACAACATTTTTATTCTACAATTGCAATGATGTTTTCGATTTTTCAGGTTTGTTCAGACTTTTCGATCTTATCTTGGTCAGGGGCGCAACACAGCATACACACAAACGTCACTCAATAAAATGTTGGAGGTGAGTCAATGTTTCGTTTTCATTAAAATTGTTACTTTTTATTTTTTTTTTTACAAACAGAACTTCTCACAAGCTAATGGTTACAATTACGTTCTAAGTTTTTGAAAACCCCCTGAAACATTTTGCTTACTTTCGGCTATAAACGTTTTTTTTCACAAAAATTTTTAATTATTTTTTTTCTGTTGTGGCTTATTTTAAATTTTCATTTTTAACTTTGATAAGATCCATAAATGTTTAAATTTTTTTTCAAATCTGAGGAGCTGATAGACCGAATTCTCAAATCCTCGGCTCTCAAATCTAATAAAAATCTGTAACATTAAATAAAGTTTAATATTTTTAAATAGTAAAATTGAAAAAATTTGCCTAAATAAAAGCTTACTCTAAAAAAATATTCAGGACGAGGTACCGATCACGAAGAAGCAGTACTGTTTCAAGGTTTTGGTCATCGGCGACCCTGGAACTGGAAAAACGTCGATTATCAGAAGACTGGTGCACAATGTTTTTACTTCGAATTATAAGGCAACGGTCAGTAATTGATCCACCCTATTTTGCATTTTTCAATTTACCTAATTTACAATTTACTCAACTGCAAGTAAATTTTTTTTGCAGATAGGGGTCGATTTTGCCCTGAAAATCCTTCCCGTCGACGCCACTCGTCTTGTTCATCTACAGCTTTGGGATATTTCGGGTGAGACAATTTACGAACATGAAAAGTCTGTAAATTGGCGAGTTGCCACTTGAACTTGTATCAAAAAAAGTCGGCCATAAGTGAAAATTTCTACAAGAAATTTGAGTAAGATTTGAGCAGACTGACATTCGGAAAATGTCTAGGTCTCAGAATTGACAAAAAAGTTTTATAGTGCGTTTCCTGAAAAGAAACAAGGAAAATGGGATTTTCCTAAAGGACAGGTACATTTGGTCCCTCCGCGATCACTTAAATGTCTGCGTACTCCTCTGTTACAACGCTATTTCGCTTATTTTTCTGAAATTCACATGAATGTTTCAAATCGAGAGTGGATAAATACGATTGAATATCAGAGTCAATGAAGAGTCAAAATCCTTTCTTTGGAAACAGACTATAACATTCGTATGACCCATGTAACTTATTCTGAAACTTTCGGACTCAGGCCGCTTTTGGGAGGCAGGTTACTGTAGGTGCCCCTCCTGTAAATTTAAAATTTCAAACATTTTCAAAATTGCTTTGTATTTTGATGATTTTGTAGCAAATTCAATTTTATGAAATATTTATTCTTGGACAAAACCTGATTTAGTGAAAATTTAACATGTTTTGGTCAAATACCTCAATTTTAGCCATATTTTTCAGACTTTTGTTGTTTTTCTCGAAAACTCTCAATTACGGAAAAACCGGACAGTCAATATTGGATCAAATGCAAAATTTGGCAGGTGTTTGCTTTTACAACCTATAAATTCTGGGTGCCTATTATTCTCAAAAACGCGCGTGAAAAAGTAAGACTTTGACGATTTTTCATATTTCTATTTGACTCACGGATTACTTCTCTAACATTAATAATTTCATTGAGCTTATGTCAAAGTTTCATTTAGATTTTAGATTTTTTACGCATTCAAGATTTTCAATAAATTGGTTCGTCAGTCATTTTGAGTAGCTTCATCGAAACGTTGAAACTTCGAAAAAATAATTTTAAAAAAACCTTCTTTCAATTATCGCTTCTGAAGAATTCGAATAATTTTATAAACTTTAATATTCTAAAATTATAAATAACTTGAACTTTAATACAAAACTAATTCGGAACAACGCGCCAATGTATTGATGTTGTTCCAAGAGTAACGCGCGCAATATAGGATACTCAGGCCGTGTACGCAGCCAAATCTGCCGAGGTAGATTTGGCGAAGAGTATACGGTTGTTTATTTTAATTACGGAAAAAGTTTTCGGTAGTAACGGCTCCTGGTGGTCCCATAAAAAAACAACAAAAAATGTTTAGGCCAGGATCGCTACGGAGTGATGACTCGAGTTTACTACAAAGATGCTCACGCTGCTGTGGTTGTTTGCGATGCTACAAGGTTTGTTTATATTTTTTCTCTCTCAAAAATATATATAACTGACCCTTTTGGTTAATTTGTATATTTCAATGTGAGTGACGCATTGGAATATGCTCACGTCATTTCCTAAGTAAAAATTCCATTTGCATTAAACTTTTTTTTCAAATTTAAACTAAAATAGCTAAAATACTGGAACGTTTTTTCGCCCTTTGTGTTTTAGCGCAAAGAGTCTTTGTCAATTCTATTTCCCCTCGCGTTCCATTGTTTTGCTGTGTTGCGTACACTATTTTCAATCTCAAGGCAGTTATTTGAAAATCACATTCTACTGTGGATGATTTTTCAATAGTGATAACATGATATTTAAAAAAAACTTGTATATTACAAAAAAAATACAAATAACCGCTGAAAATAATTGAAATATACGGTTGAAATGCGATTCCAACACACGGTGTCGTTTGGCGTAAAAAGAAGTACGCAATACAGCAAAACAATGGAACAGCGCCCAGATTGGCGAGGAATATAGACGTGCCACAACATTAAAATTTGTCACTATTTTTCTTATTAAAATTTAAGAGAAACTTGGATTTGTTTTTTTCATATCTTGAATGTTTCATCGTTTTTTTGAATGCTTCATGAAAAACGCAAACAAATGTTTCATCTCGCCCCGAGTTTACGCATAAGACGCCGTGTCCGAGAGACCCGAACTCATAGAGGACGAAACTTTTCATCTTGTTTTAATTGAGCTGAAACTTTTTGCATGAGACATCTAGGACCGCTAAAGATACAAAATGATCATTAAAATCGATTATCGATTTTAGGGTCGAATTACTGTAATCGACCCATGGGGTACTGTAACTACCCTCTAACTTGAGAAAACTTCACGTGTTAGGTATGGACACGCTTGCAAATTTTATTTTGAAAAACATTGTATTTAGTGTTTAAAGCGATTGCTCCAAAATATGGAAAAACGTCTCCGCCATTTTTTGATATGTTGTTAAGCTCCTTTTTCTGGTCTAGATAAAAATTTTTCATTCGGATCTGCGGAACTAGCCACCCACCATGGCTAATTCAACGGCCCGCGACCACCCCTTTGGCGCCCAAATTGACGGCGTCCCACCCCGAAACAGCTGAAACAGCCGCCTGCGCGCACCCCGAAAATTCCAAAAAATGCCTAAAATCACCGTTTGAGACGAAAAATGAATAAATTCGCAATATAAAAAGTTCTTTTCATTTTATCACTTTAAACAAATAAAGGAGTAACACTGATGTGAAATCAGGGCAAAAACGGAACTATAGCTAGTAAAATTTGTGAATGATAGCAATTTCACATCGCTTTTCAATTTATTTTGGTTTACAGGTTTTGTGTGACCTTTTTAAATATAAAGAATGTATATTATAACACAAAACTGAAAGCTTTTATTCATTTTTCGTCTCAAACAGTGATTTTCGGCAAATTTTTTATCTAGACCAGAAAAAGGAGCTTAACAACATATCAAAAAATGGCGGAGACGTTTTTCCATATTTTGGAGCAAATAATTTTTTGGTGGTTTTTGCAACACGTTTTGCTTCTGACTTTTTTTTTAAACCGCGGAAATCGCTTTAAACACTAAATACAATGTTTTTCAAAATAAAATTTGCAAGCGTTTCCATACCTAACACGTGAAGTTTTCTCAAGTTAGAGGGTAGTTACAGTACCCCATGGGTCGATTACAGTAATTCGACCCTAAAATCGATAATCGATTTTAATGATCATTTTGTATCTTTAGGGGTCCTAGATGTCTCATGCAAAAAGTTTCAGCTCAATTAAAGCAAGATGAAAAGTTTCGTCCTCTATGATTCTGGATCTGCTGATTCTCTCAGACATCGCGTCATAATGCACATCGGGCTTTCAAGAAATAAAATTCAGTTATGGGCGGGCCGAGAATTTTTGACAAACGGGCCGGCCCGTGGCCAAACTTGTTCAAAAGATACTTATTTTCAGAGAACGCTCGATTGAAGGAGCTCTTCGGTGGAAGTACGACCTTGATCAGAAAGTGGTGCTGGCCGATGGAAGTGCGGTGCCGGCGATTCTGGTGGCCAATAAATGCGATATGGACCATGCAATTAAAGACGATCGGCTGAAACAACTGGAGACCGAACATGGATTCGTTGGAGCTTTTAAAGCTTCGGCGAAGGACAATTTCGGGATTGAGGAGGCTTTCATGCAACTGGTGGATACGGTAAGAGAGAGAGAGAGAGAGAGAGAGAGAGAGAGAGAGAGAGAGAGAGAAAGAAAGGTAGAGAGAGAGAGACAGGGAAATTTGAAAATTCCAGATCCTGTCAACTGAAAACAACGGTGACTACGAAATTCCCCTTCTCAATCGAGATGAAAATTTGCGCTTGGGAGAGGAGCAAGAACAGAAGAATCACCGCGGAGGCTGCTGTTAAATGAAAAATTGTACTAATTCTTTGTTTAAAACAATTTACGATATGTAAAGTCATGTGAATACTGTAGAAAGTGAATGGCTTGTAAAATGAACACCGATTCATCTTGGATTAGAAAATAAAAAGTACCGTGAAATTTACAAAACGAAATTAATACTGAAAATTAAATTATCTAAAAAAAATTGTAACTGCAGTTTTATCCAATTTAGCAATTAAGACACTGTGTCTAGTCTCAGAATTTGTTCAAATGTGGTCAATAACCTTCCTAGAGCACTTATAGCTCTCGCCAAATTGAAATCATGCCAATAAAATTAGAATGTGCAAGTGATGCTCTGTCGACATTGAAATTCGTAGTCTGATGAATCGTCAACAGAGCATGCTTTGCATGTTTCCGCAATTAGCATAAGATTTCGGTTTGGCGACAGCTATATAAGCCACTGTCAAAGTTGCAGATCAGAATATATTTGACTTGGGTTACGGTAGGGTGCTGTAATTTTGTAAAATTGATCGAAATAATTAGAAGTGTGGCTTGAACAACTACACGATTGCTGAAATCCGCGCAGGACCTAGAAAACCATGAAACAGTTAAAATCTGCGTTTGAATAATCAATTTTTCGCATTTTTTCGACCGTTGACGACGAGACAAAATGTGAAAATATTCTTGACCTACCGAAAGTGAGTTTTTTGCTGATCGAATCAATGGAAAACTTCCGTTTTTAAGGCAATTTAAGTCTTGCAGGAGAAAAGCAAAATCAACAGCTGTAAAAATACAACAGAAAACGTAGAATGTAACAATTTCGGTCATATTTTGCCCGTTTCAGAAGTTAAAGGTTGAAAAAATTTGAAAAACTGTGGTTTCACTAACAGATTTACACTTTTTCTTTGGATTTTGGGTACTGCACGGAACAACACAAAAATATCGTTATTTTATGGTTAGATTTGGGGTATGCAGTACTAAAACTATCAAAGTCCCAGTGTATTCGACCAGTATTACAACACGACACTACCCTACCATAACCCAGGGTAAAAAGTCGATATTGACCTAAAACTTTCAGAATGGCTTACTTATACTCTTTCCTAAGTCAGGTCGGACTATAGTGCGTGGGGTGATGAAGCTGATGTAATAATTGTGGTTCCTTGTCAAAGAAGCACTTTGTCCCTACTTCATGATGTATTTGGCTGATTTTCACAGACAAAACGCCAACGATCACACACATCAAGAAGAGATCTCATATCAGTGAACTGCCTTCGTATAAATAAGCCGCCTCAGTTATCACCGCCACCGCACAAAATGCTCTTCCTCTTTGCGATTCTTGTAATTTCTTCTGCTGTATCAGGTAATTCTTCTTATTATGCTATGAATATTGAAATTTGAATTCAGCTTCAATGCCATGTGGTGTTCAAGGACCTCTCAACTCTTGGGCGTGGATTAATGGATCTTTTTTGGCTGGAGAGGCCATCAATCGACGACATTTACCCGTCAACGAGTACTGCTACAGCGTAAGTCTGGCGGAAACGACTTAAGGCGGCCTTATGTTGCCAGAAACAATTGAAAGCGGTCTGAGCTTTTCTGAAGCATACGGCGGCGGCCCGAGACTGCCAAACGGCGCGAAGCGACTTCAGACTGCAGGAACGCAATAAAATGACACACACACATACACACATACACACACACACACACACACATACACACACAGACACACACATAAACACACATACTTGCGTCTTTTCAGATCGTCGGAGCAGATGTACACGCCCATTCTCACGTTTTCTTGTCGAGCAATCACTATGATGCAACTCCCCAGCCGCAGAAGTTCACCTCCGCTGATAAACGTTAGTATACATTTTCAGCCCATAAAACACTATTTTCAGTGGCTTTGGATTGCTCTTCTGCCACCAAACCAAATCACGCCAAGTACATCAAGGGGTGCAAGGCTTGGTGCCAGGACGCCAACGTTGAGGGCCACCTCGTAGGTGGGTATTTGTCACTTACTGACTGACTGACTCACACTCACATTGCTGCTTCAGAATCCGCTCTACAGAGCAGTAACCCCGTACAAGTGATGGAGAGGGCTCAGTGGCTCTTAGAAAACAATGGAAAATCAACTTGGCCTGTTTCCGTCTTCTCGGTACCGAATAACCCTTTTGAAAAGTAGCCCATTGTTTCAGTTGTTGCCTGAGGACTCTGAAATCAATTTCCAATCGTTCGACGATGCCAACTACTGCGCAGTGGCTATTGAGGTAACCAAATCGAAAAGAAACAGAAAACTGTGTATTTTCAGGCCCAGACCGTTGGATTTCCCTACAAGATGCTTCTGGTGACGAACTTCAACTGGGGAAGTACAAATTCCACCATGACCAGGGCTACGAGGGTCAATGGCCTTGGAGGAGGAATTACTACTGACACTAACACGAATACAAACACCAACACCATCATGGGAAATGTCTTTATTTACAACTTTTACTCTGGAAATCCAGCCAATTGGACAATGGAGCAGTGGAAATAAAGAGAACATAAATAGTTATGATAGGGAGATTTGGTCACTTGGATCTGGGGTTTCAAAGGAGAGAGAGAGAGAGAGAGAGAGATAAAGAGAGAGACGCAGCTTCAATGCGCCAATTCCGCTCAAATTCAAGTGGCTCTGGGTGTAGCCAACCCACAGCGCCTTGATAGCTCAGTTGGGAGAGCGTTAGACTGAAGATCTAAACTTTTGCTCATAAAATTGCCGAAGAGTTTATATTTTCTGTGAACTACCGCACTATGCCTAGTTTGGGTCATTTTACCACTGTCATATCTCTTCCAACAGCTTTGTTTGAACTGAAGTTATGCTGAAATTCTTCAGAAGGCCTGACACCCTAACAGATCTTGAGGCAGTTGAAACAACCCAAGGTATTTGTTGTTGCATCAAAGTGCCGCATACGAGGCATGAATGTGTCTCCAGCATGGTCTCCATCCCTCTCATCTCTCTCTCTCTCTCTCTCTCTCTCTCTCTCTCTCTCTTTTCCTCTTATTGTTAGTTAGCATACCTCATTATGTCAATGTGAGACATTTCCTCCCCTTTCCACCTCATTCTCCGTCCTCACTCCCTCCTGGACGGTCAACATGCTCCGCCTTCTCCTTCTCCTCCTGATGGTCGCCTCTCCTGAAGCGGAGATGACTCTTCATCTGAGGAGACTCTGTGTCTCTCCGTTCATCGACAGTCCTCGTCCTGAGGATGACTTCAACGCCCGCATCCAAGGCGACTTTTGTGAACAGAAGTTCCCCTACCCAGGAACAAAGGAGCAACACGACACATTCTGTCGCAATCAGCTGCCCTTCGACTTCACTGTGAAGAGTACGCCTAATGAAGTCACGTGCAAATGGAGTCAGTTTCTCATTCTTTTCAGTAGTAACATGGTTTCAGCTGCTTCGAGTGTCTGTAAAAATGACCAACAGCAGATCTTTGGAAAGTGTTACTATGCAGGAGAATGTTATCGCGTTGGCATGAAAATCGCCAAGCCTGTGACCTCAGATGAGATTCGCTGGATTTCTCGTATGATTCCCACTCAAAATTCAGTTTCTAAATGCATTTCAGTTCTCTACGGAGAGAGGTATCAAACGCTTCATGTGGAACGGAGCAAAGCCTTTGATGACAAAGTAAAGAAAGGCTACTTCTTCGATGGAACTATTGTCAAAGAGCGTCAAGTAAACAATACTATCAACCAAACGTCTTTGGTTGTGACAAGGATGGCGGCGTTTGGACTCTATCCTGGAGACTTTATCCAGTCAATTGACGAATTCACTCAGACACTTTGTTCAGTTAAGGCTGACATCATCGGTGAGCTCTCTTTGTAAAATAACCAGGAGTACGGCCCTCCTTCGGCATTTCGCGGCCTTGGGCTGCTCATTTGGACGGCCTGGGGCCACAAAGGTGCGTGACATTGACCACTCAGTTAGGAGGCCTACGGCCGCACTCATTTGCGGCCGTAGGCTGCTCTACCGTCGGCCGAGACGGGCAACCAACCCATTGGAAAGGAGTGCTATCGCAATTGGGGGGGGGGGCGTTGGCATCTACATTTGCATATACATACTCCTAATGCTGATTACCTAACGTTCCTATTCTAGTGTATCTCACAAACAGAATAATCAACAATTTCCCCAAACTATTTATTCAGCTAATGTATCTTAGATTGCTAATAGAAAGGTAGGAAAGGTAGCTTGGGCAAGTAGGGTAGTAAAGTAGCTAATGTAAGTAAGGTAGGCAGGGTAGGTAAGGTAGTAAGTAGGTTACGAAATGTGAGTAAGGTAATTTGCAAGTAGACTGAATCATGATTAGGGGGTATTCTAATGAATGCCCCCCTACTGCGATATCACCTGGAAATGATCACTTGCGCACTTAGGCTAAATCTGCTCATTTTCCTTCCCTGCTTGGAGATTACGCTAACCCCAAATGGTCGTTTTGGGAAAATATAATTAGAAATGAGAGAAGTAAACAAGCGAACCTGCTTGCACTTTCACGCTTGCTTAGAAAAGTTTACATTTACAAAGTGTAAGGTAAGAAAGTTAAAGAAGGAAGGCCTTTAAACGTTAAGAAACCGATATTTTCGTTTCAGGACCCGCTCCCAACATGGAAACAGAGTTGGCTAAAGATTACCCCTATTCCGGTCAATCTAGTGCCTCTAGCAACATGCGACAATTCGGTTCTGGCTACATGCAAAGGAGGATTTCCCTTCCCGGAGGAGGCTACATGTTCCCCACTCGCAATTCCTACCAAGCTCGTCTGGAAAGAGGAGGTCGATTGGTCGATGTGGACCATTTCCACCGTATCTGCGAAGGAATCTGTGAAGGTTGCTTCGCCGCCACCTTTGAGACAATTGAAAAACACAAAGACCTTGTGGTAAAGGAAAACGAAGGCCAAAAATACCTTATTCCAGCCTAATGGTCGTTTCTACGTTCCAGTCAGGAAAGAGAAGAACGAGGACGATTTCACAGACGATTCTTGCAGTACTCCAACACTGAATAAGGAAGATGTAAAGCTGTTCCAAGCCAGGATTACTGTAGGAAGATCTTTTTTCCAATGTATTTTTATACTAGGCTGGCACTGGTTTTTACAAACCAACAGCTGTGCATTGGGATACGAAAATGAAAGAAGGATTGCCTAGAAGGGGTTGTTCGGATGGAGACCGCCTGGCAGTACAGATTGTGAAGAGTGCAGACAGACAGTTGACATACGTGGATGTACCCATCTTTGATTACCAACCGGTCATGTGTGTTTCTGGTAGGTTCTCTCTTTTCCTGTCTCTCATCTGTCTTTATTTCTGGCTCTGTCTTTTTATAACTTATTCTTTCTCTATCCCTCCCTCTCTTATCGTCTACTTTGTAGGTAGAAAGCCTGAACCCCCGAAAGAAGTTGGAACGTGTTACAAAAACTCTGAACCATACGAATCAACCTGTAAATGCAAAGTTGGATTCACAGACGCCCTTAAAACTCCCCTAATGGCACAATTGAACGCAATGGGCTATATAAAGGAGGCAAACCTTCAGAATTTCCATAACATTCTTCCTATTTCAGGGTCACATTTGTGTTCCACCCCAAAATTGCCACACTACGAGTACGCGGCACTCTTTGTACACCGGTGTCGCGATTCTCGTAGAAAAATCAAAATACACGAAACACCAAATGGACGATATTTCCTCTTATCTCAAAGGACTCAAAAACGAAATTATGCATGATATTCCTGTCCATTTCTACTCCTACACTGGGTCTAATGAACAGTGGAGGCATGACTGCGCGAATGCCGGCGGTTGGAGAGATTTGGATAAAGCAGTCGACTTTATATCATACAAGGAGAGTTTAAAAGAGGATATTGTATGGACTTTTCATTATATGGAAGAATTTGTCAAATTTAACTATAAAACATCCACAACGCCGTCTTTGTTTGATGGAACGGAACAGAGTTTGTTTTGCCAATTACCCCCAGGTGGACAGAAAGTGATGGTTCTCCTAACCAGTGGACCAATGCATGATAAAGATATATCTCGTTACGCACAAAAAGCTAACGCAGCGGTTTGTGCCTACAAGATTCATATCAATTAAATGTCGATTCAGCTAAAATCCAGCAACTATAAATTAGTAGTTGTGATTATGAGTAATAGACTATCAGCTGCTGATTTCAATGTAATTTCCGGTGCAACGGTTATTGTCCTCAATGGATTTTCTGTAATGTCGTATTTGTGTTTTGTTTAACAACGCTCTTTCAGAACATGCCTCAGTTAACGCGGACACTCACGAAGTTGCTTTGTGATGAATACCCTAAAACTATTATTGAAGACAGTGGAGCTCTGTTCTTCTCGTGATACCTGGTCATGAAACGGTTTCCGATTTGTGTTTTATGTTTTCAAAGGAGGGAGAAAGAGAGAGAGAGAGAGAGAGAGAGAGAGAGAGAGAGAGAGAAAAGAGTTACTTTTAAAACTATCTTACGAGGAAACCAATTTAGGTCAATATGGCCAGGGGGCACATTTTTGGATAGCCCTAGGCATCCCATTTACAAATCTGTTTTCAAAATCGGCTGAGCACACCTGTGAGCCGAAATGTTTCACCTTTTGTTTTTGTCGGATTGCAACCGAATTTTGACTTTATTACATCGGCTGATGAAAGCTAGAAATGTGGTCCCTGTTTAGAAATGGGAGATTACACATTAGACAATTTCGTTTTAGACCGTTTTCACCATGACTGTTTGCGCAATGGAAAATTCTAAATATGCATGCTTTCGAAATATGATGAATGCGAATCTCGGTGCTTTTAAAACGACCGTGTTAGAGTTTGCAAGATTGCAAACATGGCCGTTTTAGAATTATTTAGCATACCAGTGAACGAAAAGAAGAAAATGAACCAAATTCGCCAAATATCCACATTTACACTGCGAAAATCATATGCTAAATAATTCTAAAACGCCCACATTTGTAATCTACCGCTAGTATTATGTCCAAGTTTAATTTCGACCAAATTCTAATATTACCCATTTCGAAATTTTCCGAAAAGATTACATTCCGATTGTAATACAGTTTTGTTTGAAGATGTCCGCGAGTTGAAAACGTCCTGAAATGGAAGATACCTTTTCTAAAAAGGGACGGTCCCAGGAACGTGACTTGGTGGTATAGTGGTTAGCAAGCGAGGCAAAACTTGGGGCCGGGCCGAGAAAATTTGAAAACCGGGCCGGAAAATTTTTTTCTCGTTTATTTTTTGATTTTTACATTGAAAAAAAGGCATAAATTTTCGGTCGGGTCTGGGCCGGGCCGGGCCGTGAAAAATTTTGAAGTGGGCCGGCCCGTTGCCATGCTTGGTGGTTAGCACACGGGACTCATATATTATACCAGAAGCCAAAGCCCCGCTGCGCGGGTCTTCGCCTTCTGGGTTCGGCGGCCTTCGGTCGCCTCAATCTGTGTGTTTCCCTAATGTCGGCAGCGGCCTGCGGCCGCATAGGTACGCAGCCTTCGGCCGCGTCTGTTCTATTCGCTTCAATGAAATGTTCCTTATGCTCGTCTTGGGGGGAAATGAAGGGTGTACCTATCCGCATATTACGTTGCGCTTCTAACCAACAAAGGGAAACCCTCTAATGTTATAAAGGATGATGGAAAATCTACTCTAAAACACGCAAAAAAATCTATAATTTATGGTCTGCGTTCCCTAATTTACTGTATGTTTAAAAAAGTCTGTGAACGAATAATGTAAAAACCTAATATTTTCTATAAAGTGTCTGTGAAACATATTTTTCGACTTTCGAACCATACGGCCGGGCGAAAGGCACTTTCAACCGTTCTTTCAACCGGGTTATGCCCGTCCTCGAGCCGGAGTAGGGCCCATCAGGACGTAGCTCCATCCAAATTGCACAGAGGTTTTTAGTACAAATTACATACGTACATATAAATTACAAATAAATTATATTACAAATTACATAGGTACAAATTGCACACAAATTAGTTCTCCGACAGTTCCAGGATTCGGAGAAGCTGCTTCCTCCAAGGAGAGCCGTACCTGCGACTTGGCCAGGAGCCATATGAAGCCAAATAAACCGAAACACCTTGCAGAACAATGCGAGACACTGCGGATGCCCCGCCCTTGGAAGCTGAAAACGCTGCAACTGCCCTACTAAAATCGTCATTTCTCGTTTCAAAGTTAACGAAATTGCACAATTCAAAGAAGGTTTACAGCTTACAAATTTGACTTCGAGTTGCGGCTCATATCGTAACAACAAGAGATTCAAGTTTTCGCATTGTTCCTTTTCGACCCAAAATAAAATCGAATTGGTCTGAAGGACTTTATCAGACGGTGGGCGATGGGGCTGCGCACGAACAAATTATAGTGCTCGCCAATTCTACTTCGGCAATCCTTAGAAATGAGCGAAATTATTCTGGTGTTGATATTCCCATTTTCCAATTATTACAACAAAATATTCGGCTAGAAAAGGGGCGTGGCCCATTTTCGGCCGAAGTACGATTGGCGAGGGGTATACTTAACACTATCTAAAGCGAAAGGGATTGCACACGGAAAATTGAAATTTTGGGAAGCAGTAGAGAAGCTTGAGACGAAATGCCGGCGTAAAATGGTCCCGAAACAAAAGAGTTGTTTTATTAGTCAGCCTAATATGCTTTATGTAGCCTTAATTTAGGACCTATTATAATCTGTTTCCAAACGACGGTGTTCGACTTTGGGGCAATATTGAAAAATGACACATATTTATCCAAAAAAGATTTGAAACATTTAAAGGCAGAGGCCCACGTAAAATGAAGAGGGGGACCTGTCCATGCTAATCATAAAACTCTCTGAAGTTCACCATTAAAAATGACACTCTCTCGCCTACGCTACGTCATGGACAGGTCCATTTTCATTTTCCTGGGCCTCTGCCTTTAAGTAAACGAAGATAAAATAGGCGAAAGAGCACTGTAAAAGTGGAGTGCGCAGACATTTAACTAACTAGGGAAGTCGGTCAACCTCGCCGTGGAGTTATGGGTTGAGCTATATATCATTGAGAAGGCATGGGATGGGGATACAAGAAGTGAAGTCAAAAGTTGCCAACCTCTTTTCGTTTTCGAGAAATATGCGTTTTTGCGCGCGCGAACCCCGCGGTTTCCCCAGCGCCGGCATAAAAGTCCGCGGCCCGGGCCTCGTTTCCGTGGCAGAGTGGTCAAGTGGTAGAGGCCCCGTCTCATGAACAGAAGGTGTCGAGTTCAATACCCTTATGCTGTTTTATATTTGCTTTTTATCCAACTTTTCGAAAAATGTGAACATTATAACTTTTGTAAGTTTTGTTACATCTTTGATTACCAACCGGTCATGTGTGTTTCTGGTAGGTGCCTGCCTCTGCCTCTGCCTCTGCCTCTGCCTCTGCCTCTGCCTCTGCCTCTGCCTCTGCCTCTGCCTCTGCCTCTGCCTCTGCCTCTGCCTCTGCCTCTGCCTCTGCCTCTGCCTCTGCCTCTGCCGTTGCATGACCAAAGGTACCTAGTCCTTTTAAATTTGTGAAAATCCTTGCCCATTCGTTGGAACAAGAGTATAATAAAAAGATCTCCCCCCTCTCTCTCCATCTCTTTTAAAACACAAATCGGCAATCGCTTTATTTCGAGGTTCACGAGAAAAAAAATGCTCCACTGTTTTCGAGAATAACATCAGGGTATTCTTCACAAAGTGTCTGCGTGAGTTTCTCCGTGAATTGACGAGGCATCGTCTAAACGAAAACTGTCAAACCAAAGAAAAAAATGAACTACCGAAAAATCGTTAAATCTCATAAACGTTGTACCGGCGATATTGTTAAAGTGAGCAGCTGTGACTTTATTTCCAATGGCAAGAACCATTAATTTATAGTTGTTGTTTATAAGCTGAACCAACATATAATTGAAACAAATATTTTAATCACAAACCGCAAAGTTTGCATCATTTGCCTTATAAGGATCCGACGGTGCTGTTTTGGTAACAAGAATCATCAGTTTCTTTCCAGTAGGGGGTAGCACGCAGTCCAAATCCGCTCCTGTGGAAGGCATTGTGGATTTTTTATACTGTCGTTTGATAAACTCTTCTATGAAAAAGTTTGTCGAGACGACCGATACAGCGCCATTGTCGTCGTTTACTATTGATCTACACAAGCTCAGATCGTACCAATTGCGGTTAAGGCAGCCATGCACCCAATGCCAATCATGACTATATGTGTAGAAATGAATAGGAATATCTTGCAAGATCTCATTACTGAGTCCTTCAATATATGCGATGACATTATTCAGATATGTAGCATCCGTGTATGTTGACTTTTCTATGAGAAACGCGACACCGTCGAACAAGGAGCGTTTTGTATCTGTGGTTTTGCAAGTTCGAGGAGGAACACAAATGTGACCCTGAAATATGAAAAATGTTTTGGAAATCTCTGAAGAATTACCTTCTGTGTATAGCCCTTTGCGTTCACTAGTTTCTTAAGACGAGTGTCAAGGGCGTCTGTGAATCCAGCTTTGCATTTACAGGTTGATTCGTATGGTTCAGAGTTTTTGTAACACGTTCCAACTTCTTTCGGGGGTTCAGGCTTTCTACCTACAAAGTAGACGATAAGAGAGGGAGGGATAGAGAAAGAATAAGTTATAAAAAGACAGAGCCAGAAATAAAGACAGATGAGAGACAGGAAAAGAGAGAACCTACCAGAAACACACATGACCGGTTGGTAATCAAAGATGGGTACATCCACGTATGTCAACTGTCTGTCTGCACTCTTCACAATCTGTACTGCCAGGCGGTCTCCATCCGAACAACCCCTTCTAGGCAATCCTTCTTTCATTTTCGTATCCCAATGCACAGCTGTTGGTTTGTAAAAACCAGTGCCAGCCTAGTATAAAAATACATTGGAAAAAAGATCTTCCTACAGTAATCCTGGCTTGGAACAGCTTTACATCTTCCTTATTCAGTGTTGGAGTACTGCAAGAATCGTCTGTGAAATCGTCCTCGTTCTTCTCTTTCCTGACTGGAACGTAGAAACGACCATTAGGCTGGAATAAGGTATTTTTGGCCTTCGTTTTCCTTTACCACAAGGTCTTTGTGTTTTTCAATTGTCTCAAAGGTGGCGGCGAAGCAACCTTCACAGATTCCTTCGCA